>CAUYUJ010015064.1:297500-312500 GCA_963575745.1 Prorocentrum cordatum
GGCCACATGTTTCGTAACAAGACTCCGTGCAAGACGTATCGTGAGTTTCCAAAGTGATCGGCATCCTGTATGGAATTGTCATGTCCAGATTATTGCCCGTCCCCACGGTCACTGAAGGCACCCCGCCGGTGATAGAACCACTGTTGCGAGATGGCTCTATTGACCCAACTGCATTCCTAAATACAAACTAAATGTATGTATGTATGTATGTATGTATGTATGTATGTATGTGTGCGTGCGTGAGGTGTCCGCGTAATATGTGTATCCGCTCGGCGTGCGCGCGCGTGCGTTTCCTAACTGGTATGTGTGTGGGTGGTGGTGTGTGTGTGTGTGCATGTCTGCGGCGCGGATTCGGTGGTGTGACTGTGTGTGTGCGTCTGAGTGTGCGCCCATAATGTCTGCGTCTGGAGAATAACACCGAGAGACCCGGATCGGCGGCACTGGCCGAAGGCCACTACAATGATGATATGAGTGTCACGAACAATCGTACTACTGATAAAGGTCCGACTAATCACCACGAAATACAGATTGCCAGCACCACGAATCATCACTGGTAACGATACTATGAGTAGTTGTAGTCGTACTAGTAGTAGTAGTAGTAGTAGTAGTAGTAGTAGTAGTAGTAGTAGTAACAGTAACAGTAGTAGTAGTAGTAGTAGTAGTAGTAGTAGTAGTAGTAGTAGTAGCAATACAAAGAAACGAAGTAATAACAATACGAATACGAATATAGCATCTTGAGACCGCGAGCTAAACAGCATCGAACTAATGACAATACTAATACTCGCACAACTACCGGTAACATAATAGCATGATAGCGTACATGTGCGTATGCGTGTGGAACTTTACATGTTTGTATGCATGGGTATGTATATACATATACATACATATCGGTGAAACTACATATATATAGTAGTCGTGAGCCCCTTCGCTTCCAATACTGTACTGGGGATCAGCGCTTTGTTGTGTCTATGCCTACGTACTTTCCCTCCTGCACAGGCGGGCCCTCATGTCGGCGATGCCCGACACGGCGACCACCTTGCCCTGGCGCTGCCACGCGTGGACCGCGCCGCCGCTGCCGACCGCTCGCAAGGCTAGGCCGATTCGCTGACGCGCGGCGCCATGCATCTCTGAACGCCCGAAAAGGGGTACAGGAAAAATTGGCACGATGTCCTACAACAGATGTTGCCCAAAACCGACAGCGGCCGCTGTTGGGCAGGCGGCCTTCTGTCCCAAATCGATAGCGCCCGCGGGGACACGGATAACGAATCCTGTTCAGAATGGAAGGGAACTGTTGTTGGACGTTGTGCCCAATGTTTCCATGCCCAATTCGGTCACCCCGACCATCCTTTCAACGACGGGCAACATGAACGACGAAACTGCTGCATTCCTGCAGAGTCGGAAAACTGCGATGCGCAGAGACCGCTGCCCAGGGGGAGGACCTCAACGCGCAGCGGCCATGGGAATGCAACCGGGCGGCGAAACGAGGAGCAGCCTGAAGGACAAAGTGTGCGCGCCGAAGTCCGTGAGGGGTGTGACGGACGGAGGGCCGGTCCTCCTCCCCCTTCTCCTCCTTCTCCTCCTCCTCCCTCCTCCCTCCTCCTCCCCTTCTCCTCCTCCTCCCCCTCCTCCTCCCTCCTCCCTTCTCCTCCCCTTTTCCTCCTCCCCTTCCCTCCTCCCTCCTCCCTCCTCCTCCCCTTCTCCTCCTCCCTCCTCCCTTCTTCTCCTCCTCCTCCTCCTCCTCCTCCTCTTCTCCTCCTTCTCCTCCCCCTTCTCCTCCTTCTCCTCCTCCTGCTCCCTCCTCCCGCCCTCCCCCCCGAGGGTGGGGCCTGGCACATGTTCTCATGGTGTCCAGCGCCACACCTTCCTCGAGGCAGACTGTTCAGGGCATTGCATCCGCGGTAAGGGTGAGCGGCTACCGGTCGTTTCTTCCACAGGGGCTGGGGGTGGACGTTTCGAAGCCTGTATCGGCGGGGTGCCGCAAGTCTTCCGTCGTTGGGTGTAGCACGGCCGCAAGGCTTCCGGTCTCTGTGGGCCTGGGGGTGGACGTTGCGAAACCTGTGTCGGCGGGACTTGCGCTGCGCGAGGCCTCATCGTTGGGTGTAGCTCGGTCCTCGGTCTCAGCTTGCCTTTCTGGCGGCGGCGTCAGCCAAGCGCCTGGGTGGCCATTCCCATGTGGTCTGGCCCCCAGGGATTTGCGTTTTCCGTGAAAAGTGGTGGCGTGTGCCACGTAAATCCGGTCGGGCCTTGTGACCACTCACGGCTGGGGCTGTTAAGCAGGCCCCAGTGCGCAATGCCAATCGTTCTGACAGGGTGGCCTCGTGCCCAAATGAACCATGTCGGTTCGGTTGGGCCGCGAGTCGTCCGACGTCAAGGGGCAGCTCCCGTACCCTGAACGGCCTTCTTCGCTTGATGCGTAGGTAGAGCAGTGTCTGTGCGCAGGCGCTGACTCGCTTTCAGCCCTCAGCCCCCCTCCCTCCCTCCTCCTTCTGGGCATCCCCCGGCGGTCCGTCCTCCTTGACGTCCAGCCCTAGGCGGACGGCCTCCCCCTTCGCGAAGGCGACCTGCCCCACGGAACTGCGGCGAAGGCGGGAGCAGGGGCAGCCAATTTCGCGCTTCGCGCTGCGTTAAAAAACGAAAAAGTTCGAGCTCAGAAGGGGGATGAGCAGGAGGAGGCGGAGGAGGGGGAGGAGGGAGAACAAGAAGGACGAGGAGGAGAAAGAGGAGGAAGAGGAGGAGGCGGAGGAGGAGGGAGAACGAGGAGGAGGAGGAGGAGGAGCAGAAGGAGGAGGAGGAGGGAGGTGGAGGGGGAAGGGAAACGAGGAGGACGAGGAGGAGGAGCGGGAGGAGGAGGCGGAGGAGGATGAGGGAGAACGAGGAGGACGAGGAGGAGATAGAGGAGAGAGAGGAGGAGGAGAGGAGGAGAGGAGGGGGAGGGAGGAGGAGGAGGAGAGGAGGAGGAGGAGGAGGAGGAGGAAGGGGAGGTGGAGGGGGAGGAGGAGGGGAGGGGGAATGCCAAAGTAGGTGCGCTCGCGTCAAATATGACGTCCTACCCCTCTCTCCCATATCTTACCATGGCGTAGATCTCCTTTCTATTCGCACAATCAGATGTCGAGCAGGGCAATGATCGCGAGAGGGTGCGGGATGCATCGTAGAGCACGGCATGGCAGGGCGTAGCACAGCACGGCAGAGCGTATAATGCAATGGCGTAGCATGGCGTGGTATTGCTAGCAAAGCATTGCATCACAAAGCATTGCAACGCAAAGCATGGCATCGAACAGCGGCGCAGAACACAACACCGTACAGCATGTCATGGCAGGGCACCAGGTTCCTTGGAAGGTAAGCGGATCGTCTTCGAAGGGTCTGGGCCAGTCTGGAGTCGCGGCTCCACGTTTAGCTCCCAGGGCTCCCCGAAGAGCTCCCCACAAGGCGGGGCCGACGGAGAGCACCCGCTGGCCATGTTTGCAACATCGCCTTCTGACTGCAGACGCCGCCCCGAAATGGGGGGGGGAGCTTTTTGCGGCCCAGACACTCATCGAATCGACGCTGGATGTGCAATCACTTGCGATGTCTTTCTTGTGCCTGTAATTTTCTAGATTTGGGGCCTACTGAAAAGGACCGAAAGCGCCTGCGCTGCAGCGGGAACACGTTTTGGAACAACCACGGGCGCAGAACTGGAGCCGGCAATGCAACGGGAACAACATTTCGAAGGACGAAAATAATCGGATTATCAAAAAAATGGCATCCAGGAAATGAGGCCAGCGCTGCAGCGGGAGCACGATTCGCAACGAGCGGAGGCGCGGAAATGATGCCAGTGCTGTAACGGGAACACGATTCGGAACAAGCGGAAACCCGAAAATGAGGCCAGCGCTTCAGCGGGAACGCCATGTCGAGCAACAAACCAAACGAGCACCATTTTCCCGGAAATCCGGTGTAACAGAAAACGCGCGGAGGGGGGCCAGACATTTTCTGAACGTCACCAGGAAAGAGAGGAGTGTAGTATTCATTTTCTGTAATTGGTGAGGATGAGGAGTGGGAGGAGGAACGCGAAGGGGGCGGACGAGGAGGGGAAACGATGAGGAGGAGGAGGAGGAGGAGGAGGAGGAGGAGGAGGAGGAGGAGGAGGAGGAGGAGGATGGGGAGGAGGAGAGGGAGGAGGAGAAGGAGTAGGGGGAGAGGGAGGAGGACCGTAGCCACTTTGGCTCAAGCCATTTTGGCTCAAGTAACACATTTCTCGAGGTTGCGCAGGGTTTTTTCAGCTAATCTCTCTGTCACAGGGCTGCCAAGCCAGACACAGACACGTTTCGGCAAACATTTTCTTCTCAGGCAGAATTTCCGCACAGCCGTGCAGCAGCAATGGTGCGCCAAGAGGGCATCCCGCGTTGGGATTGCCCGTGTGGAAGGTATGTGAAGCACCATTCGGCACGCTTCTGCGGGTGTCGATCAGTAGATATGCAGCAAGGGCCCATAGGCAGCAGGTCGTTGCCAATCGGCACAGGCAGGTCCCCAGCGAGTGGCAACAGTCAACCGGCACCACGCCGCCCGACCAGCCGTGGCAGGCCCGAGGAGAAGCTCAAGAGTATCCAGCCGTGGGCAGACAAGCAGGTGAAAGCGTACAATGCGAGGATCCCGCCCATAACGAAAGAGCAGGCGGCCATTCACGAGGGCTACATGCATGCGCCCGAAGACCCGCACGCCTTGCACAAGTGGAAGTCGGAGTTGAGGGACCGCATCGCGGACATCACATCATTGGCGATGGCAGCGAAGAGAGCATCAGAGTTCGACAACGCCGGGCGCCACGATCGCAAGTTAGCAGTCATGAAATGCATGCTCGCAAACACTCTTTCGCACCCGCAGCAGCTCGCCGACTTAAAGAGTCGCAAGGAAAGGGCCACGGTCACATTGCAGAACACCATCGCTCGCATGACCGACTTCAAGACGCGACGCAGGAGGGCGAGATTGCCACGGAGACCGAGCAGCACAAAAGAGTGCATCGCAAAGATAGAGGAGCTACAGCTGGAGGACGACGACATGGCCGGTGGCCCCGCCGCCGCCGCCGCCTGCTGGTGGTGGTGCGCCTGGGCATGCGGGTGCGATGACGCACCAGGCGGCAGGGCCATATGGGCCAGCGTCGCGCGCGCAGCAGCCCCAGCAGCAGGTCACCCAGGAGGTAAGCGAGATGGAGTACATTATGTTACAGTTCAATCAGCAGTTACATCAGATGGCGCAGAGACAGCAGCAGACCGACTCGATGATTGGGTATCTTGCCCAGATTGCAGCAGGGCAGAGTACAGGAGGTACGGCGGCGCCTGTTATACCAGCGGGAACGGCGACCAGCGCGGGGGTAGATACGCCCCCGCCTATGCAGCCGCCACCATCCCCGCCACAGCCGCCGATCGCAGCGGGGTTTCCTGTACCAGAGACGCCTGTCGGCCACGGCATACTAGCGCCAGGAACGCCAATTTCAGTATCGACAATACCGCCAGGACAGCGGACACCTACGGAGGCAGCAGGCACGCAGATGGCAGCGCCAGCAACGCCGTCACTCATCACGGGGCGCGACACGCCAGGGAGACCCGTGGCTGGCACGCAGAGCGAGTTGGTTCCAGCAGTGGGGTTACCCTCGCCGACGAGCCCCGCGAGGTAGGTCAAAGAGGAAGTGCCAGTCCCATTGCAAACGCCCGTGCGCTCGCCGACACAGCCGATCAATGCGCAGCAGGAGTTCGTCAGCCCGCTAAATATGCAGTACAATGTTACGTCGCCGTCTGAGATGCCGAGCTCAGCCCAGCAGGCCGAGGCTACCAACATGGCAGTGAAGGAGGAGGAACGTGCGAAAAGGAGGACGACGACGTGAAGTCGCCGCCCAGGACGGAGCCCAAGACGGTCGCGGAGCCAAGTGCCCCGAACAAGCAGGGCAGACAGTAGGTAGCGGCAGCCAGCATGTACGTTCGTTTGCACACACGTCGCATCTTGTGCGCAGCGCATGTGGGGCGTGGCACAGTATGCACGATAGTAGCAATTGTGAGACATTCCAGTTGCGCGAGAGTGACCTCGGCCAGCCGTTAATGAGTTTGTCTGACCAAGAGTGGCACCAGGCAGACTCTGATATGGATGGGGTGGGGGTGGTCTCGTTTGGAAGCGGGGCGGGGATGGGACCTTATGATCGGCCTCCGCCTAGGCCAGGCACGCAGCAAGCACAGCATGCAGCAAACGTGATGGCACGAGTTTTAGCAGGGCGTTGTCGCCCATGTTCAGGTGTGGCCGTCTCGTGGGATGAGCAGTTCGCCTTTGCAGATTGGATGTTGTTATGTGTCGATTGGGTCGTCGAACAGATAGCTTCCAGCCGTGTTTTAGCACCTCTCGCCCCAGGCGTACAGGCCAGGCGTGGCTTGGCGCGCGAGATATGCATGGACGCGTGGGAACACGCGCGGACAGCACGAAAAATATATGCACGGCGCGCGGGGATGTTGCTCCGACTCGATGCAACGGCTTGGCGAATGCACATGTGCAGTGCCCTCGATGCAGTGTGCCGTGCGCGTCGCATTATGCGTAGAAGTTCGCGTGGTAGGCCGCATGTGTGCGAAGAAGATTTTGTTCGGACCCGACCAGGGTCCGATGCGTGTTGGGCAAGCTTTGGGATTCAAACTTGCACTTTCAAGGCCCTGTCGCTCCTGCAGCTGCGTCGGTTGGCGTGGGCAGTACCGAGCCATCCGCTGATGCTGAGGCAGGTGGCAACAATGCGACCGCCGCCCATGCGGAGCAGGATGACACGAATGTGTTGCAGATGTGGGCTGGTAAGGACCCCCTCACCTTCACCAGTGAGGACTCCCTTGTTGGAGGCCCGCAGGATGCGCATAAGCTTGCCCAGCTAGGCGTTGTCAAGCCTGAGCCCAGCAGGGTCAGTGCTGAGCATCCGTCATTTGAAGTCACGCCGCGGTCAGGCTTGCTGAGTGCGAGCCCCTTGGTGCATCTCGCCGCGTCTGGCCTTGGAGATAGGCAGCAGGCGGCCGTCGAGGTTGGGGGGGGGCTTCGGACGTGTGGGGGGGGGGGGGGGGGGGGGGGGGGGGGGGGGGGGGGGTGGGGGGGCGGCGTGTCTCTGCAGTCTGGAGGTGCTGGACGCACCCAGACGCGTGTACCCGCTCGAAGGGGACAGAAGGCTGTCACGTTCGGAGGTACCGAAACTCGTGAGTACGACCCTAGCATGGGGCTGGTCGTGCCTAGCAGTCAAGGTCCCGAAGTAGGCCCAGGCCCCAAGTCCCCTGATCCAAAAACGATCATCAGTTTAGATGCGCTCACCTCTAGAGTCGAGAGGCACGTCAGTTGTGATTTCCAGGGGGCCGATCGGATCGCACAGTGTCTTATCGAGCATGGGCAGCAGCTCGCGCTTGTGCAAGATATGGGGGAGGTTGTGCTGAAAGACAGTTCGCAATTTGCACTGCAGGTTGCCCCGCCATGTAGCAGCCCATCAGAGCAGGTCATCTTATACACCGATGGGTCGGTGCCCTCTGAGAAAGAGTTGAGCGGGTGGGCCCTAATAGGCGCGTGTATTGATGAAGGGGGAGATGTCAGGTTTATGGGGTATTTGGCCGGTAATGTTCACGACTCGGTAGGCTTTGTTCTGGAGAAGGACGTGAGCAGTGTATCTGCCGAGCTCGTAGGTATCATCTGGGCGCTAGTATTGGTCGTTGGTAAGTATCGCCCCGTTCGTGTGCCTTCTGCCCCCCTTGCCAGCGTCGCAATATGTCCTGATTCGGAGGTTGCCATTGGACGGGCGCTAAGGCGAATCGTTGGTAAGGCAGAGCCCCAGCTAGCTGCACTGGCACGGCAGTTGTACGACCTTGCTCGCGCACGTGTGCGCGTAGATATCGAACGTGCACGCATGGACACAACAAACATTGTTGGAATGAGTTAGCAGATGATATCGCTAAGTCCACCAAGATTTTGGAAATATGACTGTGTCCACCCTGCCGTCGTACGGCAGCGTTTTCACACGCCAGCGCTTGCTTGGAACTGGATCGCTGAGCTCAACGAGCAGGAGGGTCAGCAGTACCCTCTCGCAGGTTGTAGTGCTATGGTCCTGGGGGACAGGCCGCAGTCTTGTGAAGAGAACGGTAAAGGTACTTTCATCCAGGCCGCCCCGGGGACCTGTGGGCAGCCAGAGCTCGACGTCGAGGTTTCAAAATCGGTGGTGACGCGAAGTTTTGCGTTGGTCTCATATAACGCCGAGACGGCCAAGGACGTCGTCAAGGGGGAGGTTCAGGTTTTGCGAGGGCAACAGTTGCGCCGACAATTCCAAGAGGCCGAGGCCCTTTTTGTCGGCGTGCAGGAAGCGCGTACACCTCGTGGTAGTAAGATGGCCGACAATGTTTGCTGCTTTGCCTCAGGAGCGGAGGAGAGGAACAATTTGGGGTGCGAGCTATGGGCGAATTGTGCTGTCCCATATGCGCGGCGCAAGGGGAAGGAGTTAAGGTTTAAAGCCGGGATTTGCATGGTTGTTGCGGCGGACCCTCAGTGCCTTGCAGTGAAGATAAACGAGCCGTATTGGAAGGTAGTGGTCATGGTGTGCCATTCCTTACGTCTAGAGGCTCCCCATCCCAAGAGGCAGGCCTGGTGGAACGAGGTGCAGCAGCTCGTGACCAGGCATGGCGTGGATATTTTGCTAACCGATGCGAATGCGCGCGTCGGCAGTGTTTGCAGCAGTTCTGTCGGTGGCATTGCGGCCGATGTGGAAGACCGCAATGGAGCTATGTTTCACTCTACCTTGTGCCAGTCCCAGTTGTGTGCGTGTAGCACGCTCGTGGCTTCCGAGGCTCCAGCATACACATGCCAATGAAAGAAGGGTGCTCGTCACCGTATCGACTTCGTTTGTGTGCCTATCGCGTGGAGCTCACATATCGTCGAGCAGGGTGTTGGCATGACGTGGATGTGGAACGTACGCATCACGATCATTGCCATGTGTATGCGAAGCTCGAGTGGGCAGAGGAGGTCGGAGGGCAGCGAGGGCTGCCAGTTTTCGACATCCAAGCGGCTCGCGAGCCAGCGAAGCGAGTTGCATTCGCCCAAGACTTGCTAGCGTCACCGCAAGTACACTGGTCCGTTGATGTAAATGAACATTTCCGAATACTCACCCGGTCGATTCACGATTGCGCCGTGAAGCATTCTTCCAAAAAGAAGTTGGGCCCGTGAAATCCTACGTTAGGTCAGAAACCTTGTGGGCGATCAGGGTTCGAAGGTCTGTTCGAGGTGTCCTGCGCCGCTACAAAGATTTTAACACGCGGCCCCTGTTTTGCCTTGTAGACTCCTGGCTGCAGTTGATTGACCATCCGGATGTGGAATCCGAGCAGGTTCGAAAAGAGTTCCCAGAGTTTGATGCGACGTTGGGGGTGCTCGCCTTTGGGTGTCGGTTGTGGTTGGCGAAGGGGATAACCATGCCCGACTTGGCCGATTTGTTCGCTTGCTTCCTCAGGTCTTCTCAGGAGGGCCCTTGGGAAGAAACTCCGCGGGGATCGTGCATAATTATTGCAAGAGACGGCCGGCGCGATCAAGGACGCGTCTGCCACAGGGGATGGACGGGAAGAGTGGAGGTTGGTCAAATGTTTGTTGGCCTTCGGCGGGGTCAAGGGGAGAGGTAATTCTGGGGTCCTTCCTCTTCGATATGATGCCAATGGTGTGCCTTTCGAGTCCCGCGAGGCGTTGGCCGTAGGCCTGCTGCAGCACTTTGCCAAGGCTGAGAAGGCCTCCGTGCGTTCAGTTAAGGAACTCGCAAGCGAGTACAACCGCCAGCTGCAGTTTTTTAGTTCCGTAGCGCTCAGGGACTTGAGTGATATCATGTCGCTGGATGCTGCGAGGGTGGCCATCTTGAGTGCCTCTCGTAGGCGCGCAAGGGGACCTGACATCGTTTCCAATGATTTGCACAATGCTGCCCCGGAGGTCAGCTTGCGCATGATTCTACCGCTTATGGTCAAGGCCCCAATGATGTGTAGGGAACCTTTAGCGTGGAAAGGCGGTGTGGCCCATGATCTGTTCGGACAAAGGGAACCCGAAGTTTTTGTCTAACTTTCGCGAAATCTTGCTCGGGGTCCACGTGCGTAAGCATCACCACAAGTTTTTGCGCAGAAAAATGTTTGAAGTTGTTTCCGTGTTGATGGACGTCGACCAACGCGGAGGCAGGCCTGGGCGGGGGACTGCTGGTGCGTCTCTTCAGGTCCGAGTTGTCCAAGATTTTGTTACCCGCCAGGGATTTTCTGCCGTGCTTTATTTCACGGATTTGCGTGCTGCCTTCCACAGTCGTCAGGGAGTTTCTCGTGAGATTGCCTGAGGTGGAAGGGGATCTGGAAAACGTCATCGACAAGCTGCAGCTCCCTCTGGATTTAGAGGGCGCAATGCGTAGCATCCTTGCTGAGCCGACGATTTTTGAGTAGGTAGCAAACATGTGCATGATCTGATCAGAGATGAGTTCCAGGTCAAATGCACGTCAGAGGTAGCCAAAGCCTCCACAGGGACGCGGCCAGGCATGCCGCCTGCAGATGTGCTTCTTCACGTTATCCTTTGCACCCGTGCACGAGAGGCTGCGCGGGCGTTTCTTTGCCGAGGGGCTCGCGCTGGACGCCAGAGAATTCGGAAACGACCCTGCTTGTGCCTTCCGTCCCGAGGGTGACCAGCCGGATGCCCTAATAGGATCGGCGTCGTACGTCGATGACCTCGCCGTCGCACGTCGATGACCTCGCTGTGCTGCAGGCTGCCAGGACGGCGAACGAGGCCATCAGGTGGGCCCAAGTCGTGGTAGGGATCGTGGATGGCGAGATGAGGGTGCGGGGATTTAGTGTGAATTATGGGGAGGGGAAGCCGACGCTCCTCATATGCCCGACGGGTTATGGCAAACGCGGCGTTGCTAGGGAACTGGGTGCCATGAAAAGCAAGTTTTGGGTGCCACACATAAGGCAGCACGTGCACATGCCACGCGCGTGCAAGCACCTTGGTTCTATGCTTCACGATGGAAAGGCCATAAATGCTGAGCAGATGCATCGGCATAGGTCTCAGCTGAGCGTCTTGGGTGGCCTTCGGAGGGCCGTCTTCAAGAAAAACAACGATTTGGAGCTTGGTCCCAAAATCAAATTCGCTGCTGTCTTCTGCCACAGTCGCGTTATGTTCCATGGGGCTGTATGGGCGCCGTTGTCTACCAGCAATCAGTCATTTCTCGAGTCGGCCTACCTGACATGCCTGCGTGCGGCCATGGGATATAAGGTGCAGGGGGGAGAGTTTCGCGCATGGTCCAAGGACGAAGTACATGTTGTCAGTAAGCGTTTGTCTCCTCTTACGGTGCTCAGGTTCAGGCGCTTAAGGTTTCTCCAGAGGCTCGTAGGCTTTGCTTCCAACGGTTTGCTTTTCATGCTTGGTTGTATGATCGATGCGAAAGGGAGCTGGGCTGAGCTTATGCAGGATGATGTTTTGTGGATGTACGATCGCGTCTCGATCCCTGGACCCTGGAATCCCGTGGGCGGTTTCTCTTGGTGGGTGTCCGCGGCTCGGAGTGATGCGAAACAATGGATCTCTTGGTGCAGGGGGGCTGAGCGTAGTGCACAGGCGGAGGAGCTTGCACTGGCGGAGGTCGGCACATGGAGAGCAGAGCTTTTTAAGATCTGCAAGAGGGGCAAGCTCAGGCCCCCAGACATTGTGCGACCGCCAGTCTCAGAAGTAGCGTACCCATGCAGAGAGCGCGACCAGGTTTTTAGCACAAAGGCGCCATGGTCACGCCACCGCACCCTGATGCACCCACAATTTGACATTGCTGGCTCCGTGGCCGTCGGGGCATGTTGCCAGGCTTGCGGGTTTAACTGGCATTCGCGTGGGCGGCTCTTGAGACATCTGAGGTTTGGATCCAAGACTTGCCTGCCCACGCTTGAGCACTTTCTCAAGCCCCTGAGCGTGCCGGAGATTATCGAACTTCGGACCGCCGGTTCTAAAGAGGCGCAGGCCTTGATAGCAAAGGGGAGTGTGCAGCTGGCCGCCGAGTATCCGCCAGAAAGGTTCGTGGGACCGACTCTGGGCGGTGGCATTCCGAACATTGTTGTGCGAGTCAGCACGCAGGGGATCGAGAGGCCCTGTGATGACGACACGGCCTCTGCCCCTGCAATTGCCCGCAGTCCTACTGAAACTCGTTTCGTTCTTCATTTGTTAGTGGACAGCGCCGCGCTGGCGACGTCCAGATGCATTTTGAGGCCTTGCAAAAACAAAACAGGCTCCCAGTAGTGATGTTGTCCATAGACGTTGCTAATGATAAGGTTGCAGGTGATTTAACAATTCAGAGCTCTGTCACCATTTTCCCGAATATGCTCTGGACTAAGCAGGCTGTGGGGGTGATTGGTGGGCCTCCGTGTGAGTCGTGGTGCCAAGGCCGCACCAATCCCCCCCGAATGGGGGGATTTTCCCCAGGGTGCTTCGCTCGTCCGCTTGGCTCTCGGGGATCCCTTCCCGTAGTAAGCGTGAGTGGCGCCAAATTATGTTGGGCAGCCGTTTGTTGCAAACGATTTTACAGGCCGCTTACGTTTGTTGTGCTGTCGGGTCGTCGCGCATAATCGAACATCCTGTCGAACCCGAGCGTTTGCATTTGCCGTCGATTTGGAGGCTTCCTGAAGTCAAAGCCCTGTTGGGCTTCAGGCCCCGTGCGCACGTTACTTTCACTAAATTCGACCAGTGTTGTTGCGGGGCCAAGTCCAGGAAGCCGACAACATTGTTGGCCATCAACGTCCCCAGTTTGAACGGTGTTATCCAGATGTTGCCTGGCCAGGGCCGATGAGTGTGTAGCTATCATGCGTTGGAGCTCGTAGGGGTGGACGAATCAGGCGAATTCAAGACGTCGGCTGCCAAGCAGTATCCGTCGGAGATGTCGCGTATGTCAGCTCGCTCATTGATGTGCTCGATTACAGGTCTCGAGTGTGTGCAGGATTTCCCAGGTGTGTGTGAGGAGTTGGCCAGATTCTATGTTCCTTTTGACCCGTACTGCAGCGCCCACGGGTGGGGGGAACTATGCACCCGACCTACAACGGCAAAGGTGAGGCCAGCTTCTCTTTTGTCCTTCTCCGCTCCTCCTCCTCCTCCTCCTCCTCCTCCTCCTCCTCTTGTGTGCATGTTCGTCAGTGCAGCAGCTTGCTTCCGTCAGTGGATGAAGAAGAAGAGGGAGGAGGAGGAGGAGGAGGAGGAGGAGGAGGAGGAGGAAGAGGAGGAGGAGGAGGAGGAGGAGGAGGAGGAGGAGGAGAGGGAGGAAGAGGATGGAGGAGGAGGAGGAGGATGGGAGAAGGAAGAAGGAGAGGAGGGACGAGGATGGGAATCGAGGATGATGAGGAGGATGAAAAGAGGAAGGACGAGGATGGGAAACGAGGATGATGATGAGGAGGAGGAGGAGGAGGAGGAGGAGGAGGTACGAGGACGGGGAAGAGGAGGACGGGGAACGAGAAGGAGCGCGAGCCGCGAACCGCCAACAACTCCGCACCTCCGTGGCGGCACCTGGAGGAGGGAGTCCGGCGTGCAGGGCATCGTCGGGAGTGTCGCGATGTTTGGGAGACGTAAGACTTAGGTTCGGAGGACTCGGGTTTTACCAGTCTCGAACTTATCCCTATCCCTAAGATTGACACGCCAAAAGGCGATGACAATCTTAGGGATGCGCCCTCAAACAATAAGGGAATCCCTAAGATTGGCATCGTGATGAGGAGATGCCCAGCATAGGGATAGGGATATGTTCCAGGCTGGTAAGGGTTGGCCTGACAAGGCCGTCAGGAAAATGACGAGACCCAATCTCAAAATTCGACGCGGGCTCCCGCTGCAACAATCCCACGGAACCTGGACCGTCAAGAGCCAGGATGGGCCTGTCGAAAAGCGTCGGCAAGCCCGAATTCCGGCGAACTCGAGTCTGACGTGAACGAATCTTCTCATCCTTGCCCAAACTTTGGACGCTCGAAATGGGTCCGGAAAAAATGGGTACAATGCCCAGCAACAAATGTTGTCCCAAACCAACAGCGGCCGCTGTTGGGCAGGCGGCCTTGGGTCTAAAATTAACACAGGCCGCGGCGGCGCGGACAGCGAGCCCTGTTCAAAAATGAACAGGAACTGCTGTTGGGCATTGTACCCATTCTTTCTGTACCCATTTCGTGCGTGCAGACAAACCTCCTGCCGCTCCAGCTTTTGTCGAGGCGTGGGCCCGCGAGGCCTGGCTCCCTTCCCGAGGGGCCGTTCGTTCGCCCTGAGTCGTGCTCGGACGGCCCGAGGCCCGGCGGGGGCCCCCAGAGGCCGAGAGCAGCTGGAAAAGCCCGCCGCTCCGATGTCTTGTCGGAGCGGCGTCGGCTCTGCTTCTCCTGGCGCGGGCGTATGCTCGCCCCCGCCCCTGCCGGGCCGGGGGGCAACGATACTACACGTCGGTCGGAAGAAGCAGGTAACAAGATGAAGTAAGAGGGCGTTAGAAGTAGATTAGGCTTCCGCACACCCCCGAAGAGGAGGGGAGAGGTAAAACCCCTCGACTCTTGAAGTAGGAAGGCACCGAAGTAGATTGGGATCTGGGACTCCAAAAATACCTACTTTCAACGACCGTCGGATAAGGGGGGTATAGGGATAGTCTCGAAACAAAGACAGCGTCTTCGCGGGCCACACCAGATCGAGGTGCCACCACGTTGAGCATGCATCGAAAAACGATACCAGGCAAGTTGACCATCATCGGGGGAAGAGGGAGAGAGAGAGAGGGAACGAAAGACCGAGAGAGCGAGCCAAGCATACAAACTGAAACACAACAGAGAGAAAGCGAGATAGCCAGCCAAAGAAACAGTGCGAGACTGGGCAGATAAATACGATACCTTGCATTCCAGTGTGGCTTCATCCTTTTCCCCACGTACGCGCTATCAACACTATAAGCAACACTATCACCACCACTACCACCATCACCAGATCCAATATCATCTCAATCACCTTCGTCGTTCGTCGTTTCGAATCCTCTGTGCTCTATTCGTTGACCGGTGG
>CAUYUJ010015064.1:317500-357230 GCA_963575745.1 Prorocentrum cordatum
TATCGCTCTGCTTTTTGTTCTCGGGATGTTAGCGCCAGAATGTAAGGATCATCTTGGTTCGTTCATTGGGCCGGACGAAAGGGGGAGGATTGGGAAAGGGGGGGTTACGAAAAATGCTGCATGCAGCTGGTTTTCGGCCCCACCGAGGGGCCCATTCCTCGATACATGGCCGCCTCCGGCGCCGGGAGGCGCCAGAAAAATCAGCTACGTGAGCTGATTCTCAAATCCCCCCTTTGCTATACCCCCCTTTCGCCCGACCCGAGTTCATCTTGCGAACAAGTGGCCAGCTGGGCGATGGCAAGGTTCGGGTTTCGGGGGAGATGTTCCGCCGATTCCAGTGTGCGATGATGTTCCAAAGCGGCCCAAGATGTGCCCACGACGGCCCTGTCACAAAACAAGACAAAATTCTCTCCTCCTCCTCCTCCTCCTCCTCCTCCGTTACCTGCCCCGGCCGCCCCCCCCCCCTGTGCGAGCAGACAGCGGCCACCAAAGCAACGCGAACAGCATCGATACCGAGACCGCCACAAAAGTTTCATCACGACGGCCAGGCTTGACCTGCGAGCGGAGCACGACATCGACGGCACATCCTACATCGGCCTCGACGTCATCGACCACAGCACCAACTTCTCGCAGTGCGAGCTGAAGGAGAGCAAGAACCCTCAGGTTGCGGAAGAGGCGTTCTTCTCCACTTGGACCACATGGGTTAAGCGTGCCCAGCGGGGCGAAGCACGACCTGGGAGGCAAAATCCATGCGATGCGAAGAGCATGCCGATCCAGATGAACGTCCGCCCAACAGATGCTCCTTGGCAACAGGCCAAACTCGAAAAGCATGGCGCAGTGCTTGCAGACATCGCGCGCGGGGCCGGCGAGGAGCAGAGCATCAAGTGCACGGGCGAGATGAGGATGGCACTGCGCTGCGCGGCCATGGCCAAGAGCAGGAAAAGTCGACAGGAGCGTTAACTCCCCACGAGAACGACTTGGAACATCAGATCGCCTATAGGGGGCAAACAAACCTACCTCGCTTTTGACCACCCTCGCTTCCAAACGATACCAAGCGATGCCAAACTACCGCCTGTACTGGTCAGGCCGCTTGACGAGGAGGCGCGTGGTATGACCTGGTTTTGCCTGGAAGCGAAATCGGGGTAGGTAATTCACGCTCTAACCATACCTCGCTCGGCGCTCGACTCCTTCCTGCAGGCGGAGATTCCTGTCGGCGAAGAGCAGGCGCTGGGCGACGCAGCCCAGGGACGATCCCTTCAGAGTCGTCCCGCAGCTCCGGCGGCCCTGGCAAGGCTGGATCATGCGGGTCGATCCTGGCATCGGCGAGCAGTTGCGGCTGGAGCGCGCACCCCCTGCCTCGGCCTGCCGACCGCTGCGCAGAGAATCTCCTGGATAATGGGCAAGACAAAGCGCAATCTGGAGGTGAGCGTTTTCTGCTCGGCGTTTCGCCAGTGGGCGGAAAGGGGGGGAAGGGGGGGGGGCTGGCTCCAGACCTCTGCTTAGTGCGACTGTTTGCAGCAGTGCGGCCGATGGGAGAGGGACCCCACCTGCGACAAAAGAAACCAAGATCTCCTCCATGGGAGGGGGGGTAGGAGGGTGGGATTGGGGGTCCGCGCCGATCGGCAAAACAATGAATAAACAAACGATCCCAAGGGCAGCTGCCACGATGACTTCGATCGCTGGCATGGACCTGGAGTCATCATCGGCAGCGAGATGGACACCTCCACCGGTCCTGCGCGACGCCGAGGGCATTGGACAAATCGCAGTGGTACCCTGCTCGACGTAGGAGGACGAGGAGGAGGAGGAAGAGGAGGAGGGAGGAGGAGGAGGAGGGAGGAGGAGGAGAGGGAGGAGGAGAGGGAGGAGGAGGAGGAGGAGGAGGAACAGGAGCAGGAGCAGGAGCAGGAGGAGCAGGAGGAGGAGGAGGAGGAGGAGGAGGAGGAGGAGGAGGACGAGGGAGTACGTTCGACTGGCGACGCGCCTGGAGCAGACGACCCCTGGCCTGCTGAGACAGCTCATGAAGGACACAGCGGACGAGCTAAGCATAAGTGGCGGCATCTATGAGTAACTGGACACTACTGTGGAGGTGCCGACCGAGGTGGACATGCCAACTGCTGCGAGACCATCTGAAGGTCACGCACAGCCCATAGCGGACGAAGAGCCCGAGGCTGGACCGACCAGCACCTGCTACAACAGAGGGGTCCAGGATACCGACATCGCCACCCATAGCTCTTAGCTCTTGAAACGATTACCGGAGCGGCACCTGATGCAGTGGGCCTACGGGCACCAGACGACGCCCCGAGCGAGGTCCGGATCCTGTAGCTCAATCCGACCTTCAAGTCGAAGAAGGGACGCGAGCTAAACCCCAGGAGGTGCTCAGACGCGTTCGACAGGGCCGACATGAAGCAGTGGAATAAGCACCTGGACCTGGAGCCGAGCGAGAATGCGCACCCAAATGAAGCATCGAAGGTCATGGGAGACAAGACGCACTGAATCTTGGAGGTGACGGCGCGATTTGTGAGGACCAACAAAGCTCCGGCAGAAAGTGACCTGGTAGCGAAGTCTCGACTGGTCTTGTCGGGCCATATTCTACGGAAAAGGCTGTCACCAGGTGAAGCGCGAACAGATAGTCCGACAGCTGAGCTGACTGCGCTGTGCCTGGTGCTGTCGATGGCCAGGCGCTACGGCTGGCATCTTGATTCGTCCGACGTGGCAGAGGCCATCCTCACAGGACGAAATATGGCGCGGGAAATCTGCTTCCGACCATCACTTGATGGAGCTCCTGGCTTTCCGGGCATATGCCTGATACGGACCCTGAAGGCTCTACTTGATATTCCAGAGGCGCCTAGGCTGGTACTTGGAATTCATCGAGAGGGCGAGGACGGATGAATATGAACAAGTACTTTGGTGCCCGTCTCTTCTCCTCCTAAAGTATGACGGCTATTTACGCGGGCTGCTGCGCGTGCGCGTGGACGACGCCCTCGTGACGGGAGAAGGCGACTATCCCAGCAAGTTCAAGACGAAATTCCTCAAGCCCCTGAGGCTGAACCACGTGCACACTGACGATCCCATGTTCCTGAAGCGACGCATCGCGCGCCAGCCTAATGGCGAGATCCATGTAACCGTGGAGGGAGCAGCGCAAAATATCAAGCCCGCGCTCATCCCAAAAGTGCGACGCTAGAAAAACCAGACGCGCCACTACGATCAATCATTGGAACACTATTTAGGCCCACGCGTGAGGCCGTCCCCGAGATTGCCTGCGACGTGTCGGGTCTCCAGCAGCGAGTTCAAGAGGCTACGGTCAGCACATTTGTCAGGGCCATCTCGGTGCTGCGAGACCTTCAGGAACGATCTAGACAGCTGGCCATAAAGCTCACCTGCGGAGATGGCATCGACAGAATGACGACAGGTCTCTTCACATATGCTAGTTTTGACCGACCACCTCGCGGAGGTAGCCAGCAGGAATATATAGTCCTATTCAGCGATCGACGACTGATCTTCGACGACAGCTTCCCTGCATCCCCCGTGACATTGGTTTCGACCAAGATCCGTCGAGTAGTGCGTTCCATATTGGCCACCGAAGCAGCAACACTGGCAACTGGATTCGACGTGTGTGTGCACGTGCGTGCCATCCTGGCATACCTGCTTGGTAGTTCGACAGGCGACTGGATGACGGACATACAGCAAAGTCCGCAAGTGCCGTGAGTGGACCGCAAGGGCCTATATAACAGCCTACACCGAGGAGGGAAGCATCCCCTCGGAGCGCTGGATCGCGCTGGACATCAACGGTATACGCCAGCACCTTGAGGACGACGACTTGCTGTGGACCAGCACCAACACCAAAATAATGGACCCGCTGACAAAGAATTTCGGCATGCTGGAATCCAAACCGCTACGCGGCTTCCTCCTGACGGGCTTCGTGAGCCCCTTCACTGCAGGCGGACCGGGCCCGCCTACGAGGATGAGAGAGTCCGCCGACCCCTTGGGGCCACGGCGTGTGAGATGCTTCCCCCTCTCCAAGCACCTCCCCCGGGAGCCCGTTCCGGCCGGTTTGGAGGGGCGGGGGGGGGATGGCAAATGCGTCAGCCGCGCCCTTGGAGCCTCAGTTGTTGTTTTTTTCCCCTCGCCAGGCGACGATGACACCACGATTCCGGAGCACTGCGGATCACCACAGCGAGGCTGCGCCACCACGTGCAGCGGAGAAGCGTCTGGCAAGCTAGCGAGGAAAACGCCAGAGTGAAAAGGAGGAGGAGGAGGAAAAGGCAGGAGCAAGCAAAGGGTGTGCACAGCTCGTGCATGCGTCAGCGACCCCAGACTTCGCCGGAGACACCCGCAACATTGTCCCACACGAGCGTGTGATGAGGGGGAGCCCGCGCGTGCGTATACCTACAAGGCATTGCCTGCGGCACACGCACAATGGTTCCACGCGGGCAGGGTAAAAACAAAGCAGGGGAAAAGAGGAGGAAGGAGCCGAAAGAGGGAAAGGAAGGAAGAGGGGGGCGAAAAGGAGGCGAAGGGCGACCGAGCACACCCACAGCATACAGCACGAAAGTCAGGACAAGTGAAGGCTATATCTGGTGGCACTGCGTGGCGGCATCGCGCCACGCATGGGCCCCCCTAGGCGGCGGGCGGGCAAGCCCAGCGCAATGGTTGGGGTCGGCCGCCGGCGGCTGTAAAGGGGCCTGCCTGGCCCATGCACACGGCAGCCCGAAGACCACCAATTCATCAGAAAACGCATGCAGAGCACTGAAGGAGGAGAAGGAGGAGGAGGAAAGGAGGAGGAGGAAAGGCTGATCGAAGCGGCAGGCCGCGATCTGGTCAGAGCGGGAGTCGGTGAGCAGGTCGATGAGGGAGCCGGCAAGCTAGCCGGTGCGGCAGGCCGCGATCCGGTCGGCACCGGAGTCGGAGAGCTGATCGATGAGGCTGCCGGAAAGATGGTCGGTGCGGCAGGTCGCGATCTGGTCGGCGCCGGAGTCGGTGAGCGGGCGAACTGGCCGATAAGGGAGCAGACCACGTGGTCGGTGCGGCAGGCCGCGATCTGGTCGGCGCGGGAGTCGGAGGCCGCGAACTGGTCGGCGCGGGCGTCGGCTGGTCGATGCAGGAGTCGGTAAGCTGGTCGGCGCGGGAGTCGGCGAGCTGGTCTGCACCGGAGTCGGTGAGCTGGTCGAGGAAAAAAACCGGCATGCTGGTCGGTGCCGCAGGCCGCGGTCCGGTCGGTGCGGGAATCGGTGAGCTGGTCGATGAGGGGGCCGGCGGGCTGATCGGTGCGGCAGGCGCACACCAAAGGATAATATTAACCCTGTGTGTGGCGGCATTCGGGTTCTGTGACTGCGTGCCAATGGGCTCCGTCGCGTGCAAAAGAAAAGTGTCCCATAGCGGTTACAAACGCGAAACCCGCCGCAGCAAAGTGTGGCTATTTTTCCCCTTGGCGCCGGAGTCGGTGAGCGGGTCAACTGGCCGATGAGGGAGCAGACAACGTGGTCGGTGTGGCAAGCTGCGATCTGGTCGGCGCGGGTGTGGGAGAGCTGGTTGATGAGACAGCCGGCAAGCTGCTCCGTGTGGCAGGCCGCGAACTGGTCGGCGCGGGCGTCGGCTGGTCGATGCAGGAGTCGGTAAGCTGGTCGGCGCGGGAGTCGGCAAGCTGGTCGGCACCGTAGTCGGTGAGCTGGTCGAGGAGGGAGCCCGCAATCTGGTCGGTGCGGCAGGCCGCGATCCGGTCGGTGCGGGAGTCGGCGAGCTGGTCGATGAGGGGGCCGGCAGGCTGATCGGTGCGGTAGGCCGCGAACTGGTTGGTGTGGGAGTCGATGAGCCGTCGATGAGGGAGCGGGCACGCTGGTCGGTGCGGCAGGCCGCGATCTGGTCGGTGTGGGAGTCGGTGGGCCGGGCGGTGAGGGAGCCGGCAAGGACGCCGATGCAAATGTACTGAGAGTCCAGGAAAGCCGCGGCGTCCTCGCCGAACAAGGTGGACGTGTGTGGCGGCCTCCGGGTTCAGAAAAGCAGCCAGATATAATCCCCATGACGATGACAGCGCTCACCATGGCCCCGGTCACGTCCTCGTCCTCCCCCTCCTCCCTCGCGCGCACAGCCTCTGTGACATGTCTGTGGTCCTGAAATGATGAGGGGGGCAGGATTTGTCCCCCAGGTTGCGGCCACGGCGCAAGTATAGAGCCACAACCTGGCCAGGAAAAGGTCTCACGTTTGTACCGATTCGTGCTGGCCTGGCCCAAGTCGGGACTCACCGTTGTATCTGAACTGTAGCTGACGTCGGAGGTGTGGCTTGAACTGGGAGTCGGAGAGATGCACGCGGAAGCCGGAGTCGGAAATGGGAGCCGGGGTCGGCGAAGACGAGGCTGCGGAATCCACGAATGCAATTGCTGCCCACCTGTGTAACACATTTGCAGATGGCTTCGAGCGTGGGGCCCCCGCCCCACCTTTCCTCACCCGAGGCACGCCAAAATGCTGCAGCACAGACTCAACACGCACGGTCCACATCTAGGCCCAACTGGGCCTCCAGTATTCATCTAGAAGGGGGCCCGCTAGGGCCGCATGTGTCTACACAGTCACTACGATTAGCACTGATCAAAAACAAAAATCGTGCGTCATTGAGGCTGGTGACCCTGACGGCCTCAGAAATCCTCACACGTCTCATCCCTGCTCGGCTCATTTGGCTAGCGGCCTGGCCGCTGCGGGCCGACATATGCTCCGGCCTCTCCAACCTCGCTCTGCATGTCCATACTCTCTTCCCTATCTAGCACGGTCTCGAGCGGAGGGGCCGCCGGAGTCCTGACCTCCCTGATCATTGTCTTGATGAACCGCCTCCGCTGGTCCATGACTTCTTGGAGCTCCTGGTACCCCTCCTCGCACAGGTTCTCGACGGCAGTCTTGGACCCCTGATTGTCCGGCAGCTTCGTAGTGATGACACTCCACATCTCCGAATCGGACGCACCTGGGTCCTTGCATCCGTTTGCCGGCGGCATCTTCAGACTTGAGTTCACGTCGCGCATGCCGTCCAACATCTGCGGCTCTCTGTTCTTCAGGAGAACTGCGTACGCTGTGTCAGACGGGCTCGTGGGCGTCAGCGTGCTCTTCGTCTTGTTGTAGCGGCTCTCGCGCTCGCCGAGCGCGCAGGGGCTGGCCACCACCTTGTACGTCGTCCGCGTGTAGCGGACTGGTTCCGCTCGTATGCTCTCGTAGAGGCTCCTCGACTCGATCACTGACAGCTGACTCTCGACCTTTGTCATCGCGGCAGTGGCCCTTGGAATCGCCGCTGGTGTTTGCTCTGCTGGATTCCTGCTTAGACCGAGCCGAAAGTAGCTGACGACGGATCCGTTCCCGAGCTGCTGCTGCCATCACCACTGGCTCATCTGCTAATTGATATTCTCCACTCGTCATCGTAGCTCTCATCATGTCGGCAGGTTCAGCCTTGTCCTTAGTTAATATGTCGGCCAACTGTAGGGCCGAAGGTACCCACCGATAGCACAACCCAAGACGACGAACACTCTCTTTCGTAATCACTAAATCGACAGCAACCCGCTTATCAGTACACGACCCCGCACTCCCACACCCCACGATATGATCAAAGAGCGACTTGCAACCGGTGAAAGCGATAGGGGTCAGGAGTGGGAGAAATTCAGCCCGACGACGGAGACCCCCTCTAATAGTAGACAAGATACCCATTCCAGATGCCCGAGACCGTCCATTTGTGCTTGAATCTGCGGCTAGGGTCGACGACGTCACACGACGTAGACGGTAACTCTTCCAGACCAAGGGACTCCAGAGGCTCAACTCGTTTTGTAGCATCCTCTCGTCCGTGGCTGCAATGACGTATCCAGCCTGTGTCCCCGACCTTGACGCATTCTGATTGGACGCGTCAGCGTGCATGATGACCCTCAGTCTATCCATGGGAATGGCCTTGATCTTCCACGCAAGGTTTGAGAACTGTTTAGCTCGACGGACGGTCTCGGCATAAATTGATGACTCATGGACACCTGCACTGCGAGATCAGGTCTAGATTCTCGAGCTACTCAGTTCCCGCTCCAAAGCATGGCTCTGAAGTTCGCAATCTCCTTGTCGGTTGCCGGGGTCCCTGGGGAGGCTCGAGGTCTAACTCCTAGCAGGCTTCATGCTTTCAGCGAACTCCTTCTGAGACACGGTGATTTCCTTGGTCCTGGGATCTTGGCGGATGTTAGAACCACAGAACTTGCCCTCATTGGTCTTCCACTTCGGAAACGGAAACTGAGACCTGAGATACTTGAGAAAGGCATCATATTTACTATCTTTTCCACCAGTCAGGATATCGCCCACGTGCGTGGCGATAAGACCGCACAGCCTGCGGCCCTCGAAAAGGAAGAACATGCACGGATCCAGCTTCGACTGTCTCCAGCCCTCACTTTTCCCAGTCGGTAGCCAGTCAAGGATCGTATTCTTGAGCTTTCCCCACCATTGCGCTGGGGCGTCGTTGAAGCCGTAGATCGGCCTGATCACCTTCAGCAGCTGGTCTGGGTGCATCCCAGGCAGAACCCCTCGAGGTTGCCGCAGATTGAGGTCACCACCTTCGCGCTGGATCGGGTCGGCCTCCAGGAACGCACCCTCCACGTCGCCGATCTGGACCTGGAAGCCGTGGGAGGCCAGCAACTGATATGCCACCACCTTTCCGTTCTGAGATAACGTGGGAGAGGGCGTCTTGTTCTCTCGCGCCAGCGTCATCAGGTCGGGGTCCAGGTCTCCTTGACTGCACAGGCGCACCATGACGATCTCCGAGTCAGTGTCGTCGATCTTGCTGGTCAAGATCATCCTGCTTCCCACAATCCGCTCCGGTGTGGTCCGTCGCACTTCATCTGACTTCACTCGATTCAGCGGCTCGAGTGCCTGCTTTACCTCGATCAGATTCGTCATCTCCTTCGTCACACCTGCTAGGATATTCTTCTCGCCCTCCGTGCTCAGCCACTTCGGGTCCTTCCGATTTATTTCGCGACGACCTCCAGCCAGCAGAGCGCCCTCAAGTTCGCCCTCTGGCTCTGGATTCACGTACAGCACTCTGAGCTCCGCGTCGTCTTCCTCCGCAGTGCTCACCACCAGGGAGTCCTGTTCCTCCGCAATGCGTGGTAATTTTGAAGGCGGCTCCTTTTCGAACTGATCCTCCTGCTTGCACGCCTTGGTCGGCCCGATCATCTCATCCGACACTGTCCTCTTGCCGACGATGCGGCGTCTCACAGTATCTTGATCCTGCTCCTTTGGGATCTCCTCCTGACCGGTGACTTGCTCATCCTCGTTCTGAACCTCGTCTTCCGCCTGGCCATCGCCAGCGCCATGTTCAGGCGCCGGCCCCTCTGTCTCCTGCTGCTGAGCAGAATCGGAACCTGGCGCTTGCCGAGCTCCACCTTCTCCGCAAGGAGGTCGTTCGTCAGCCGTGATGTCCATGAAACCTCGCTGCGGACACTGACCGTCCATGAACTCCTTCGCCAGTGCCCGAAGCTCAGGTTGAACGTCCTCACCAGCTAGCTTCTCAGCAGGTGTGGCCAGGCGCAGCTGCTCAGGGGCAGCTTTGATCACCGCGCCAGGCATGGCCACCCAGTAGTCACCCTTCACTGGTCCCAGAAAGACAGCCGATCCTCGCCAACGGGCGTGAGCCTTTTACCCAAGATGCCACGTCCACGTCGCCACACAGCAACACGATCACCTGGTTGAAAGACGCGGCCAGTCCTGGGTCGGCTGTCCAGCTCAACGCGAGCGGTTCGGTTGTCCATATACTCAATCACGGCCTGACGAGCACATTGGCGGCGCTTCTCCATCTCGGTAAACAGCTCGTCGTGCATGGCCGCGCTGTTGGCCACCACATTTGGCATCTCCTGCATCAGGTCGGTCGGCACCTCCGGATGTCGGCCCAAAGCAATCTGGCATGGTGAGCGCCCGTGAACATGCACGAGAGAGTTCTTGGCCATCACCACTGCTCTAACACACTCCGTCCAGCCGTCCTTCTCCGTTGGAGTGTTCTGGTCCAGTACTCTGTTGAGAATATCCTCGGACCAACCACCGTGGTGTCCGACGTGACCTGCTTGTTCGCGACCCTCATTGGCCGTGTCCATCACCTCAACGCCCTGCTTCTCGAAAGAGTCGATGATTTCCTGCCCGAGGCTTATCCTCCCCACGTCGCACTTCAGGCACTTGGGCTGCCCGTAGGGCATGCTCCAGCTGGTCTCGAAGATCTCCTTCAGCGTCCTCCCCGTTTCCTGCTCGAAGAAGGGGGTCATCCGCTGAAGACCGCCGCTCGGGCACACCACGTTCAGGGCCTTGATCTTCATGCCCGTCTTCCAGCTGGGAAGTTCTTTCACGTCCATCTCCAGCAGTCTCAATGGCGCCACCTTGGACGGAACCTTCACCGGCCGGGGGGACTTGGGAAGCCTCCGTCCCTCGCAGACCGAGCATGGACACCTCCGAGCCATCGCCATTACGATTTCGCTGGCCTTCGCGTGCTTCAGGATGCGCACCATGTCCTCGTTGTCTGGATGTCCATGATTCGCGTGAAGCCTGCGCAGTGACGATTCCAGTGACAGCTTCCTTCTCTTCACGATCTCGGGATCCTCCGTCACTGAGAGCATCTCCGTGTAATGCCTGATGTCGTCCACCTCCAGCTGGCACAGTATCGCCTCTGCGATCCTCTTGCTCAGCCCCGTCGGGTACTCCTCGGAATATTCGCTTCTCCAGATGCCTAGTATGCGGTCCCAACACCGCTGATGTTCGTGATTCCGACGGCATCGCAACTCCCGCATCACCCACTTCAGCGAGTCCGCGTTGGTTGCGAGGCACCACTCCTTCGACATCGGTAAGTTCGATGAGTGAAGTCTGACTCGACATCCACTCACAGTCACCCTGTGGACCTCTTTCTCACTGCACAAATTCCAAACGGGAGCACATTCCGAGGACTTCGCACTCGATGGGGCTTCGATGGTGAAATACTTGCCCTTCCTGATCTGCATCTTTGCCACCACCACGCAGAATCGCAAGTGCCCGGTAGCCTCCCTGACCATTCTCCGAAGCTCCTCTGCATCTTGCCCGCTGGCCCCTGGCGCCAGATTCTGAACGATGGTCAGGGCGCCGCGCGGAAGGCTCATGCCGATGAACTCGGGCTCCTCCGCGTCGATCAGATGCAGGATGTGATGCCTGTCTTCAGCTTTTCGGGCGCCCCAGCCGTTCTTCAGGTCATAGGCCCCAAGGCTCTGGAAGCCCAGGTCCTCTAGCTCCACAGTCAGCCGCGGCTCTGAAAACAGCTCTAGACACTTCGGTTGCATCCCCAGTCGAGCCTGAGCTGCCCCGGCTCCCTTCGCCACCTCCTTCTCGGCCTTCTTGCCCATGATATCTGTCACTCCGACGGTCCATAGCGCCTCCGACTCCTCTTCGTCATCGCTGGCCTCAGGGCCCCGGCCCGGCCCTACCGAAAACCAGCCGCCGCTGCCGCGACAAACTCCTCCAGGTCGGTCTCCTCAGAGGTTGCCATCACATCTACTTCTGCCGTTTGAACCTTCCTGCTCTCGCCGTTCTTCATCTCGCTGAGATTCAGCTGATAGTGTCCGCTGGCGGCGACCTTCAGCAACACTACGACGTTGATCCTGGTAAATCTGATCTCGTCCCGCCCCATGTCCAGGATGGCGCCGAGAGCCTCGAGCATCGGCTTGCTCACCAGCAGGGGAGTCCAGCCTGGCACCACGCACAGCCGAAGGAGTAACATCCTTCCGCCGATGCGACACTGCATCTCCACCGAGTAGATTGACGACAACGTCTCCTGATTTTCAAACATGAACGTCGTGGTCCTCTCCTGCTTCATTTCTTTCACCTCCAGTCCTGCCTTCATCATCTCCTGCTTGTGCCGCGACAGGGTCTCCTCGCCGATCGCTCCTTTGCCGCGTCCACGACGCCGTTTCCTGGCTCGTGGGCCGTCGTAGTCAGCACCTCTGGGTACTCCAGGTCGCCGTCCTGACCGCTCAGGCTCCAGCACTCCTGGATGAGGGCCTGGACGTCCTCTTCCAGCTTCTCATAAGCGCCGATGACCGCGTCCATCTCGTCCTCGGAGTCCTCCTCGTCGGGCGGGTCGCCCTGGTGGTTCAGCAGCTCCATCTGGGTCTCGTCCTCGCAGACCTCGCACTCGAGACTCGCGTCGTCATCCTCGACCGTGTACACCACGTTGGCGCCCTTCTCCTTGCCTTTGCCATTGCCGTCCCGAGTCGGCGGTCGTCGCTGTCTCTTCGGCTTCTTGCAGTCCCGGCTGAAGTGTCCGATCTCGTCACAGTTGTAGCATCGAACCCGCTTCGCCATGGTCTTGATGTCCGGCTTCTTCGGTCCGAAGCCGCGTGCCAGCTGTTCCTTGGATGCTCTCTTGCGCTGGTCTCTCCAAGTCACCAGTATCTCGATGGCCTCACTCTCGTCCAGGATGTCACTCTCATCTTCGTCCTCCTGTAGGCCAGTCATCAGCGTCTCGATGTCCATGTGGCCGTCCTCTTCGTCGTCGACCACGTGTGCATGGTATGTCCTCTGCTGTTGACCAAAGTCGGTTGTACCGTTGGGGAAAGTCGTCCTTTATCTCGCTCCTTGTACGATCTCGCCGAAGCCGCCAACACCACAACCATACACTGAGGTGGAAGATGAATTCCCAGCAGCAGTAGGTAGCCTCGAGCCATGTCTGGCAGCACCACGCCCTCGGCTTCGCCCTTGGCGAAAGTAGCCTGGGCCCTGCCACAGTACGCTGCCATCGACTCGTTCTTCACCAGCTTCAGTGAGAACACCTCCTGGAGTGCCTCGCCAAGCCTGTCATGCGCCGCAACGTCCGGGAAGCGGGCATCCAGTGTGTCGAACAGCACCTGCTCACCGCCCTCCGTCTCTAGATCGTCCATGTCGATGATATCCATCGCTCGCGCCGCCACGTCGTCCAATAATGTGAACAGCGTTGGCCCCATGGCCGTCGGCGGTGTCCCCTTGGCCCGCTGTACGATGATGTATGCACGAGCCCACTTCTTCCAGATACGATAGTCTCGATATGCGTCGGCTCCATGTCCGGCGAATCTCCTGATACCGCCTGTCTGCCCAGCGTCCGTGTTCATCTGTCAGCGTACCGCCGGCACTCGCCCGAGTGCCTCCCTGCAACAGCTGCTGCTATCGCGCGGCCCGCTCCGCTCTACCAATGCAGATGGCTTCGAGTGTGGGGCCCCCGCCCCACCTTTCCTCACCCGAGGCAAGCCAAAATGCTGCAGCACAGACTCAACACGCACGGTCCACATCTAGGCCCAACTGGGCCTCCAGTGTTCATCTAGAAAGGGGCCCGCTAGGGCCGCATGTGTCTACACAGTCACTACGATTAGCAATATTTCAGTACAAATCCGCGAAGATCGTTGAGTTGGTTGAGCACGTGGTGGTCGGAGTCGCTGTGGTCGAAACCGATGTCTGCGCCGAAGGTGGTTTGCAGATACAACCAGAAGCCGAGAGCACACCACTGCCAAAGTCCAGAACGTGCAACAGGTGGTTTAGGAATTCCAGTGGCGCATGTTGCGTTCGCGCCTGCCTCGTCACTCTGGGCACGGCGGGCGCACACCAGAGGATTTATTAACCCTATGTGTGGAGGCATTCGGGTTTTGTGAGGGCGTGCCAATGGGCTTCGCCACATATACAAAGGAATATGCCCTACAATGGTTGCTAAAGCGGCAAACGTTCCAACAAAAAGTGGCCATTCTTTCCCCTCCTGCCGGCCCCATCGCAGGCGGGGGAGTACCGCGCCCGTGCAAGGCCGTGCTCGGTCCGTATGGGGGCGCCCTTGGAGCCTCAGGGGGCCCCAAGACGAGCCAAGAGAGTCCCAAAAGGCTCCCCTGTACGATCCCAGAGGCAGCGAGTCGCCGAAAGGTCGCTCCCAGACGCCCAAGATTGCCCCCAGACGGCCCCAGAGGCCCCTAAGACGCCCCAAGAAGTCACCAAGAGGCGTCCCAAGAGGCCCTCAGGAAGCAGAAATCGCCCCATTCCCGAGGGAACGCGTACATGTTTAGCACATTCGCCTCTTGGGCGTTCAACGAGGCCCACAACGGCCCAAGAAACCTTCGAAGATCGACCCCAGACAGCCCACGAGCCCCCCAAGAGGGCTCCAAGACGGCCTCAGAGGGCCCCAGGAGGGGCCCATGAAACCAACACAACGGCCCAGGAGAGCCCTAGGACGGCCCCAAGAAGGCCCACAAATGTGCCAAGAGGGTCCCACACGGCCTCTTGGACGGTCCAAGAGGGCTATGAGTCGTCGAGACATCGCTCCAAGACGCTCGAGATTGCCCCCAGACGGCCCCAGAGGCCCCTAAGACGCCCCAAGAAGTCACCAAGAGGCGTCCCAAGAGGCCCTCAGGAAGCAGAAATCGCCCCATTCCCGAGGGAACGCGTACATGTTTAGCACATTCGCCCCTTGGCCGCTCACGAGGCTCACAAGAGCCTAAGAAGCCTCCAAGATCGACCCAAGATAGCCCCTGAGGCCCCTAAGAGGGGTCCAAGACGGCCCAAGGGGTCGGCGGCGCGGCGCAAGCCAATGAATCTAAGGAACCTGAGAGACCCCACGAAGGCCCGGTTAGCGGGACCAGAAAGTGCAATTGTTTAGTGTTCTTACGTGTGTCAGATTGGCGTTGCTTGCATACGTGCTTCCTGTCCTGGGCCCTTCCTGTCCTGTTGGTCTGGGGTCCGTCCTGAGAGCCACCGCCCCCTCAGGCCCTTCAAAGGCCTCCCTACTGACCCGGGTCAACAAAAAACCAAAAAACTGCAATGCAAGAAACAACAACTGCAACGCAGGGCTTCGCAAACCCGGGTCAGCCAATCTGCGCGGCCGCCTCGCGGCGACGAGCGGCTCGCTATTCCTGGTCAGCCAGAGGGGGTCTTCGCAGGATTCTGCAGCATTCGGTGCCCTGGCCGACCCCCATTTGCATTGACCCCCATCTGTTGAGCCCCGAGGGGAAGGAGGAGGAGGAGGAGGGGGAGGAAGGGTAGAAGGAGGAGAAGGAGGAGGAGGAGGAGAAGAAGGAGGAGGAGGAGGAGGAGGGGGAGGAGAAGGAGGAGGAGGAGGAGGATGATGAGGAGGAGGAGGCGGAGGAGGGGAGAGGAGGAGGAGGAGAAGGGGGAGGAGGGGGAGGAGGAGGAGGAGGAGGGAGGAGGAGGAGGAGGAGGAGGAGGAGGAGGAGGAGAGGGGGAGGAGGAGGGGGAGGAGGAGGGAGGAGGAGGAGGAGGAGGAGGAGGGGAGGAGGAGGAGGAGGAAGAGGAGGAGGAGGAGGAGGAGGAAGGAAGGGTAGAAGGAGGAGGAGGAGGAGGAGGAGGAGGAGAGGAGGAGGGAGGAGGAAGGAAGAAGAGGAGGGTAGAAGAGGAGGAGGAGGAGGAGGAGGAGGAGGAGGAGGAGGGGAGGAGGGGGAGGAGGAGGGGGGGGAGGAGGGGGAGTGGGAGGGGGAGGTTGAGGAGGAGGAGGAGGAGGAGGAGGAGGAGGAGTTCTTGAGTTCTGGGTATGGCGACAGTGTCGGTTACAATCGAAGCAGCTTAACCCTGCTGCTTCTTCCTGGCCAGTTCGGCTTCACTACGAACTTTAGGCCAGAGTCCACGGGTGATTCTATCAGGACACACTCTACGATTACCATTGACGACATCACTACACACTGCACCGAGCTGTCTCAACTGTTCGGGTGCGAAACAGCCACATGCAGTACAAAACCAGATGCCCAACCCCGAATGGAATCTGAGTATGTGTGATGTGTGAGCGTAGCCCCCCGATATTTGCACCCGCGCGCCAGAGGGGGGTTGCCAAACAACACCGTCCACATTAATTAAGGAAAAACAAGGTGAGCCCATCCACTTGGTTTTGCGAGCATGAGACGCAAAGCCCTGACACCTGGAACAGCTCTTGGAGTTTTCCTTGAGACAATGCTGGGTCGTAAACAAGGCACAAACACTGGCCGCAAGCGGCCTTACAACAGAAGAAACATGCTGCTGACGCCTACGCCTACACTGGCCCCCCTCGGCGACCTCGAAGGAGGAGGAGGAGGGGGAGGAAGGGTAAAAGGAGGGGGAGGAGGAGGAGGAAGAGTAAGGGTAGAAGGATGAGGAGGAGGGGGAGGAAGGGTAGAAGGAGGAGGAGGAGGAGGAGGAGGAGGAGGAGGAGGAAGGGTAGAAGGAGGGAGGAGGAGGAGGAGGAGGGGAAGGGGGGGGAGGAGGTGGAGGAGGGGGAGGAGGAGGAGGAGGAGGAGGGGAGGAAGAGTAGAAGGAGGAGGAGGAGGAGGAGGAGGGGGAGGAGGAGGAGGAGGAGGAGGAGGAGGAGGAGGAGGAGGAGGAGGAGGAGGGGAGGAGGAGGAGAAGGAGGAGGAGGAGACGGCTCCGCCGCCCGTCTCTGAAGCCCCGATCGCAGCGCATTCAGGCGCTGCGGGCCCCCGCCTCCCGAGCCCCGGCCCTCTGCCGCTGTCCTCTCCCGTCCCTCCTCCCCCTTGGTACTCGCCGCCTGCAGGCACCGTGGTTCGAACTAAGGCCTTGATTACCAGCCTGGCTGGCCTGTGTTCATTTGAGACAGAAGGCTGCCTGCCCAACAACGACCGCTGTTGGTTTGGGACAACATGTGTTGTTGGGCATTGTACCCATGTTTCCCTACCCATTTCGGGCGTCCAAAGTTTGGGCAAGGACGAGAAGATTCGTTCACGTCAGACTCGAACTCGCTGGAACTCGGGCTTGCCGACGTTTTTCGACAGGCCCATCCTGGCTCTTGACGGTCCAGGTTCCGTGGGATGCTTGCAGCGGGAGCCCGCGTCGAATTTTGAGATTGGGTCTCGTCATTTTCCTGACGGCCTTGTCAGGCCAACCCTTACCAGCCTGGAACATATCCCTATCCCTATGCTGGGCATTTCCTCATCACGATGCCAATCTCAGGGGTTCCCTTATTCTTCGAGGGCGCATCCCTAGGATTGTCGTCGCCTTCTGGCGTGTCAATCTTAGGGATAGGGATAAGTTCGAGGCTGGTAACTTGAGTCGAGCCGGCGACCGACAAGGCCGATCGCCGCGCCTCCTCAGCGGGGCCCAGCCTCGAGAAGGCCAACATCGAACAGGAGGGCTCCCCGAACGTTGCCAGCGCGTCCTTCGCAGAAAGGAAGTGGAACAAAAAGGCCCCTGAAATCGTGCTACAAGCGCGGCCCCGAACAGCGAGGTGCCCCAGACCAGGGCAAGGAACGCACGCCCCACGAACCGACCTGCGATAAGAAAATGCATGCTGTGAGCAGCGCGCCGCGAAAAGACAGCCAGCCAAGAGGAGGCAATGGGCGAGGCACCGATGAGAGACCGCCCCAGGCCCTCAGCATGCCGAAGGCTCATCGTGAGCGCGTGTAGCACAGCGAAGCAAGAAGAAGGCGGAGGAGGAAGAAGAGGCGAAGGAGAGACAAGTAGGTGTAATCTGTGTGAGAGTGATTTTGAAACAGGTTCCACCCTATTTGCGCCTATCAGGGTTAAAATATGTCCCCGTTTGCGCCAAGTAGTGCCTATTACCTCCTACTGGCGCCTACTGGTGTTGATAAGCGCCTACGACCGACCACTCATGACGAGAAGAAGCGTCCATGGACGGAAACCTTCCACGCAAAACACACCGAACGAAAGGGACGCAGAGCAATCCTTTTGGGGGGGGGGGACGCGCACTTGTTCCGCCCGCCAACAAACGCAGAACATCCAGGGGTACCCTCCCCAGGATGCACAAGCACATCTGACAAGCACGAAGAACACCAGGGCACCCTCCCCGAATCGACCTCGATCCTATACGTCGGCCCGACGGTAACGACAGGGACGCAGGGCAGCCCACGTGCACGTGGGGGGGGAGGGGGATTGAGGAGGATTAGGAGGAAGAATAACAGAAAGAGAAAGAAAAACAAAGGGGGCTGAGAAACAGGAAACGGAAAGCAGGTCCTCAACCCTTGTGGATGCCATGACAATGGACACCCTAACACTCCCATCCCCATCAATGAATTCTACATGTGTTTTAAACCTTTGGGCAAATGACCCAAACATGCGTTAAACAACAAAAGTGCTTTACATGGTTAAGCCATGTTTAAACCATTGTTCTGGACGTCTGGAAATCATGTGGCAACATGCTTCCTCTCAACCGTCGTCCACAACTCAACTCTCGACCCACCCACCCCCTCGAGGAAGAGACACGGGCAGAAACACAAACTTTCGCGGAGATCCGCGCGGGCCTTGGAGACCCCCCTCTCGAAGAAGCGACACCAACACAAGCACAAACCTGAGTCGGGCATGTCCCTCTACAGGGGGACAACTCAAGAATAGTGTTCAAATGTTATGGGGGCGATGTCTGACTACTTTTGAATATGTTTGGTGTAGTTTGTAATGTTCGTAAAAATCCGCCTGTAGGGGAAAACGCCCCACCTAACACAAGCAGAAGCGCTCGGAGATCCGCGCGGGCTTCTCGGAGGCCCCCCTCCCCTGGCGCGCGGAGCGCCGCCAAAGGGGGGGTGGACGGCGCAGATCCAAGCCACCCGCGCGGGACTCCTCCTCCTCCTCCCCCTCCCCCTCCTCCTCCTCCTCCTCCCTCCTCCTCCTCCCTCCTCCTCCTCCTCCTCCTCCTCCTCCTCCTCCTCCTCCTCCTCCTCCTCCTCCTCCTCCTCCTCCTCCCCGCCCTCCTCCTCCTCCTCCTCCTCCTCCTGCTCCTCTTCGGCTCACGCGTGCGGTCACCGTGCTGCCGCGAGGAAGGCATCCCAGGGAGGGTGTGCGGCTCTTGTCTGTCCACGGCGGGCCTGGGCCACAAACAGGAGCCTCAAATCAGGGCAACCAGAAGGTACCGATACCGCTGCTCCCTGGGCCTCTCCCGGGTTGCGTTCTGACAAGCATTTCGAGGCGAATTCAGCGGTGGCGACGAGGGCCTCCCAGGAGGCCCAAGACGAGGAAAATCAGGGAAGGGTAGCGGTATGGGTACCGTTCCCTCCTCCGAGAAATGGTCATGATTTCAGCGTCGTATTGCCCCCCCCCCGCATCACCGTCCGCCTGGGGACAGAGTCGGGGATCTACTGACCTGGGTCGGGCCAGACCTGGGTCAGTCGGGCTTTGCAGGAACCTGCAACATCTTTCAGGATCCTGCACCCAAGCCCAGGTAATTTCACCTCTGGCGCTGCAGGATCCTGCAAAATCCGGCGCTCCGACTGACACCGGTTTGCATTGAACCCCCTACTTCCCCGCTCTCCCTGGTCCTCCTGACCTACTCGACGCTCCCCTTGATCCTCCTCCTGATGATCCTTGTCCTCCTCTTCCTCCTCCTCTTCCTTCTTCCTCCTCCTCCTCCTCCTCCTCCTCCTCCTCCTCCTCCTCCTCCCTCCTCCTACCCCTCCTCCTCCTTTTCCTCCACCTCCTCCTCCTCCTCCTCCTCCTCCTCCCCCTCCTCCTCCTCCTCCTCCTCCTCCTGATCAGTTTGGGCATCGTCTCTCGAGCCCCGACAAGAGGGGGGCGATGCCGCGGGCCCGCGAGCGAGCTGGGGCCACGGCTCGTGCAGGCTGGCGATGGCGGCCTCGGCCTCGTGCAGGGTGCCCATCCTCGGTGCGACCCAGGGGGCAGGAGGATGGAAGGGACGTGCGGAAGGAGGAGGCGGAGGAGGAGGAGGAGGAGGAGGAGGAGGAGGAGATGGTGGAGGAGGACGAGGAGGAAGAGGAGGAAGAGTAGGAGGAAGGAGGAGAGGAGGAGGAGGAGGAGGAGGAGGAGGAGGAGGAGGAAGGGGGAGGAGGAGGAGGAGGGGGAAGAGGAGGAGGAGGAGGAGGAGGAGGAGGAGGAGGAGGAAGAGGAGGAGGAAGGGGAGGAGGAGGAGGAGGAGGAGGAGGGAGGAGGAGGAGGAGGAGGAGGAGGAGGAGGAGAAGAGGAGGAGGAGGAGGAGGAGGAGGAGGAGGGGGTGGAAGAGGAGGAGGTGGAGGAGGAGGAGGAGGAGGAGGAGGAGGAGGAGGAGAGGAGGGGGAGGAGAAGAGGAGGAGGAGGAGGAGGAGGAGGAGGAGAAGGGGGAGGGGGAGGAGGAGGAGGAGGAGGAGGAGGAGGAGGAGGAGGAGGAGGAGGAGAAGGAGAAGGAATAGGAGGAGAAGGAGGGAGGGGAAGAGAAGGAGGAGGAGGAGTAGAAAGAGGAGAAGGAGGAGGAGGAGGAGGAGGAGAAGAGGAGGAGGACCAGGAGAAGGAGAAGGAGGAGGGGCCGATGAAGAATCCTGGCCCTGCGTCGGCCTCCGCGCGCAGCCGCCGTGGCCCTTTGGACGCGCGGTGGCCGGGTGCGCATGGCAGGAAGGCGCGGGAGGGCAGGTGGCGACTACCCTTGGGAGTAGCCTGAGAGGTACGAATGTACCGGGGAGGGCAGGGCGGGGAGGAGGGATAGACGAGGGAGGAGGGTCGAGAGCAGACCATCCACCCTCATGATAGCCACCCTTGGCGCACGAGGCCGTGCAGCAAATGCACCCACGGAAAAAGTCGAACAGGCCAAAGCTGTGTAATAAACGCCCAGGGCCGCTTGGTAAACGCCACTTATCGGGACCGAGTAGTTTTTCCTCCCTTGAAAGGGGGAATATACAGGGTGATAGAGAGAGAGAGAGAGAGAGACGAGAGAGGAGGGGTGAGACGAGGAGGATATGGAGGAGAGATGGGAAGAGGAGGAGGAGGAAGAAGAGGAGGCCGCTCCGACAGGAGGAACCAGTCCGCAGCTTCGGGCATCGAAGAGAAAGAGGAGGGAGAAGAGAAGGGGTGAGAAGAGAGGAACGAGAAGTGAGGAGAAGGACCCTCCATCCACCCTCGATCCCAGTCCTCCTCGAGTCCCGTACCCCGAACCTCGACTCCTCTCCTCGTCCTCTTACTCCTCCTGGGACCTCTGATTTGGAGCGAGAGGGGATCAAAACGAATGTATGTCTTAGGCTCGGGGCCATAGTGTGCATGGCGGCGCCACCACATAATAATAATTTCCGTGGCGGGGGACCGGGACATTTGATAAGCATTCCCTGCCGCGCGCTTGCCCGCGAACTGCACATACAGCAAACTTGATAGTCGTGTCGACGGACGGCGTCGATGCGTAACGCGGCAACAGGCAACCTCATGAAGGGCCCTGTCTCACAGTGCCTTCGGATCTGGCTAATGGCACGCTAATAGCCGCCTGATGTGCCACTAATGACCTCTGCAAGCGCGACAGCGCAACAGAAAGATGAGAAGCGGGACATTCGAGTTTAAAGGTCATTAGCAAGTCACTAGTGGGCCACTAGCTGGTCACTAGTGAGTCAGATTCATCAGTGGGCCGTCAGTGTGCCAAATTCACGAGTGGCCCAGTCGCAGGGCCATTAATTGGCCACTCGTGTGTTTACGGTCATTCGCAAATCATTAGCGGGTCACTAGTGAGTCAGATTTCTCAATGGGCCATCAGTGGGCTAAATTCACAAGTGGGCCATTCGCGGGGCCATTCGTGGGCCACTGTCGGGGCATTGGCGGGCCATTCGTGGGGACGGTGTGTGGGGCATTCGTGGGGCGAGACAACTCGCGGGGCATTCCAGTAGCAGCTTTGAGGATCAAGGGCCTCGCCGACAAACCAACTCCGAACCTCAACTACCGGCAAGGTAGCTTTCAGCCACAAGTGCTGTGTTCCCACCACCGCGCAAACAGGCTGCGCGGCGCAGTAGTCTGCTCAGGAGCTGCTGCGGACGGCGCAAGCCCCTGGCAGGGGCGCTCAGACTACGAGATGGCCCGGACCACGCAGGCGTGCGCGCACGTCGTGGGCACGCTGCCCCTGCGCGGCACTGCTCGGGGAGGCGCGCGCGGGGGGCCAGCGCTGGCGGCAGCGCTGGGAGCGGGCAGACAGCGCCAGGGTCGTCCCGCACGCCACACGCAATTGGGCGAATGAGCTGCGCGTGAACCGTGAGCTGATACAGTCACCTGCATCCGTGGAAGAGTATGCATCTGCTCGCTGCCACACTGATGTCCGACAGATGGTAGGCGCAAATGTCGATGTATCTGATTCGTTGACGAAGAGTCAGCGGAATCGCCTTGCCAACGAAGCTATTCGCGCGGCTGTCGAAACGACGGACGGACATTCTGTCAGTGCAGCTGCTGGCGCAAGGACCGTGCGTCTTGACAGAAGGTGGGCGCGCCAGATGTCGGCGCTCCACTCGGCCCGCTGCGGCCATACATGTGATGCAACCGCCGTCGCACCTGTCAGCATAGCAGCGGGATTGGCCACTTGCGACGCTTCGATGCACCTGTCTGCGAGGCTGTCGAAGCAGGGGTCGGAGACGCTACTGGAACGGCTGTTGACACCGAAAGCAACACTGTTGGTGCGACATGTAAAGTCGGACTTGATTGGACAGGACGCGCGAGAGGACACAAGACCCTTCCAAGGGCCCCATTGCCATAATAATATAGGAGGCATGGGTCGCGAGATTCAGGACACAAGGTTACCCTTGATTTGGGAGTGTCGACCTACTAATCAGGGCCGACTGTAGATCTCGGCGCTGCTGTCATTTCTGGTGTAGCTGTGGCCGCGCACAACGTAAACGGTGGGGTAGCCGTCGGTATACGTGTTCACGCACCTGTCCGGAGGACGAGGAGGAGGAGGTCGGCCTTGCTGTCAAAGCACAAGTCGGAGTTGCTGTCGGTGCAGCTGGCGCAGAAATTGAAGATGTGTAGGTGCGGGCGTGCTTGATGGTGCAGGTCTCTGTGTTCCTGCAGATCTCGGCGCTGCTGTCGGCGTTGCTGTCGATGTAACTATGGTCCCACCCATTGATGTAGCCGTGAGTGCACCTGTCAGCGAGCCGTTGGGGCAGCCCTCGGTAGATACGTCGGCGCAGCAGCAGGCAAGGCTGTCGAAGGAAAGATCGGAGTTGCTTTTACTGCAGCTGTTGGCGCAAGGGTCGAAGATCCCACTGTTAAGTTTAGGCGCGCCTGCTGGTGTGGAGGTCGGCGCTCTGTCAGTGTCGATGCCGGCGCAGCTGTAGTCGCACAAATTGGTACACCCGTCGGTGCCATGTCCAGCTTGGCCGTCGGTCCAGCCATCGGCAAACACGTCGTTGTACGTTTGGGTGCGGCAGTCGGAGCATAGGTCGGAGTTGTAATATGTGCAGCTGCTGGCACAAAGCAAATCGTCCATGTGCGAGTGCTGTACTTGTAGGCACGCCTTCCAGCGTGAAGTCGGCGCCCCTATATGCGTCGGTGCCGAAGTAAATCTGCTCGTGCTCGTTTGTAAACCAATCAACGTACATATCGGCTTAGCCGTCAGGAAAGACGAGATGGTGGGTGAACACGTCGGCGCACCAATCGACGTAGCTGTCCGAGCACATGCCCAAATTGCTGGCGGTGCAGCTGTCGTCGCAGAAATCAACGATGCTGGGCCGAGTGTGGGCACGCTGGCTGATTCATGCGTCGACGCTCCTGTCAGCGTCACTGTCAGTGCTGCTGTAGCCGCGCTTGTTGGTGCAGTCGTAAGTGTAGCTGCTGACGACTCTTTGGCATGACCGTCGGTAAACTGTTCGCACACCTGTCGGCTTGGCTGTCCGATGACGTGGGGAGAAGGGAGGGAAGGGGAGAGGGAGGGATAAAGGAAAGAGAGACGAGGGAGGAGGGGGAAGTGAAGGAGGAGAAGGAAGAGGAGGAGCAGGAGGAGGAGGAGGAGAGTGGATGAGGAGGAGAGTGGAGGAGGATGAGGAAGAGGATAAGGAGGAGGAGGAGGAGGAGGAGGAGAGGGGAAGGAGGGACGAGGGGGGCGGGGGAAAAGAGAGAAGATGAGGATGAGGGACAATGGAGACGTAGAGAGAGGACACAGGAGAACGAGGAGGAGGATGAGGACGAGGAGGATGAAGGAGGAGGACGAGGGGGAGGAGGAGGAGGAGGAGGAGGAGGAGGAGGAGGAGGAGGAGGAGGAGGAGGAGGAGGAGGAGGAGGAAGGAGGAAAGAAAAGAGGAGGGAGGAGAGAAAAGAGGAGGGAGGAGGGAAGAGCGAGGAGAAGGACCCGTGCTGGCGTGCCACGCAGGTCGTCTAAGCTAGCGCCCTCGCCTCCCGCTCGCGCGCCGCCGAACTGGGCGCCCGCGAGTGAGCCCTGCCGAGGCAACGAGGGGGCAACGGGGGCCCGGTGCATTCCCGCAGAGGTGGCCGGCCGTGGTGACGAGGAGCCTCCCAGATGCTCAGAACAAGTGGAAGACATGCAACACCTCGATATCCGAGAACTGCAGAAGCGGAGAGAGAGAGAGAGAGAGTCGAGCAGGGATAGAGATAGGGATGCGGGAATAAAGAGATTGGTAATGATGTATGTCGACGAATCTGTATATATATATATATATACATATGTATAGAGAGACAGAGTGAGAGAGAAAGAGAGAGAGAGCGAAGGAGACAGAGAGAGAGAGAATGAGACAAACAGAACGCCTCATACCCAGAACACATCCGCCAAATTCCGATCCGGGAGGCACGAGACCTCAAGATGGCCGCAGATTCACCCAAGATGGCCCAGGAAGTCCTCCAAAACGACCCAAAGATGCCCAAATCATTGATTTGCTTTTTGCTTTTGAAGGAGTTGGGTGCTTCATTCTTTTCGGCCTTCCGACGGCACGAGAGGCCGCCAAGATCGCCCCAGAGGCTTCCAAGGTGGCCCTATGACGGCCCAGCAGGCTCCTGAGACGGTCCCAATAGGGTACCAAGACGGCCCCATAAGCCTCCAACAAGATGGCCCTGAAGCGCCCCCAAAGCGCTCCCACACGGCACAGCAAGGCGCCCAAGACGGCTTCCGACGGCGTCTAACGGGCCAGGAACGCCCTAAGACAGGCAAAAAGGCTTCCGAGATGCCCCGAAGGGGCTCAAACACCCCCTCAAGAGGCCTCCTCCTACAAAGGCGGCAAGACGGCCCAGTAGGCTTCGAAGCGAAACCAAGCACCATTGGGAACGCTCTGGATCGGCGTCACTAGCCGTAGGCCATTACAACACACACACACATCTATACATATATGTATATGTATATATATATATGTGTGTGTGTGAATGTTACTTATTAAAGTTACATTACAAGAGGGTCAAACGGTCATTCCCTGTCCCTGGACGCGTGGCTGAAGTGAGAAGCGAAATGTTGCACAATGTATTGTTATTGTTGTTGCTGCTGGTGTTGATTGTTGAAATTGCTGTCGTTGCTGTCGTCGTCCGACCCGTGACCCGGCCCGCGACCCCCCTGCGACCCCCCCGCAACCCACGCGCGACCCTCCCACGGCCCACCCGCGACCCGGCCCGCGACCTGCCATCGACCCACCTGCAACCCGGCCCGCGACCCACCCGCGACCCACCCGCGACCCGGCCCGCGACCCACCCGCGACCCAGCCCGCGACCCACCCGCGACCCGGCCCGCGATCCACCCGCGACCCACCCGCGACCCACCTGCGACCCACCCGCGACCCACCTGGGGACCTACCTGCGAACCGCCCACATTGCTTTAACGGAAGAAATCGGCGCCTGGGGCGGGCTCCATTCATAATTTGTAAAAATGCGCCCGCGGCAGCTTTCCTCAAAGCCTCGCAAACTGCCGGCGCCCCCGCCGACCCCTCACTCTTATCCGCCCTTTTGTGCGGTTGTGCATGTGTGTGTGTCATTGTCTCTCTCTCTCTCTCTCTCTTTCTCTATTTTTTTATGTTTTGTTTGTTCTCTCTCTCTCTCTCTCTCTCCCTCTCCCCCTCTCTACATATATATATATATATGTATATATATACATATATATATATGAAATAAATGAAGTAATACACGTACCATAACATAATATCATACGTAACACACGTAATGCATGTATGTATATATATATATATATATATATATATAACTGTATGTATAAATACATACATATATGCATATACAAACATACACGTACATATGGCGGGTGGCAGCTGGGTCGTGGGTCGCTGGTCGGGTCGCGCGTGAGTCGCGGGCCGGGTCGCGGGTGGGTCGTGGGTGTGTCGCCGGGCGGGTCGCGGGCCAGGTCGCGGGTGGGTCGCGTGTGGGTCCCTGGTGGGTCGCGGCGGGTGGGTCGCGGGCCGGGTCGCAGGTGGGTCGCGGGCCGGGTCGCGGGCCGGGTCGCGGGTGGGTCGCGGGTGGGTCGCGGGTGACCCGGGCCGGGTCGCGGGTGGGACAACAACAACAACAAACTTCGAAATTGATCCTGAACCAGGCCGCACCTCGTTCCTGAACCGGACTGAACCAAACAACGAATACGACGAGTGCGACGACGCTTGCGACCAGGGGAGGTAGGAGACCTCCAGATTTAGGTGGGGCATGTCCTCCTACAGGCAGGTTTTGAAAGAAAAATTAAACATGGCAGAAACATGGCAGAAACACGATCGCCCCCATTCTAATTTTGTTTTTTCTGGAATATTCCTTCAGTACCTCCTCCTCCTCCTCTTTCTCCTCCTCCACGGCAATTTCCCCATCGGGCGCGCCGGTGCAGGGGCCCGGACCCTCGCGACAAAGTTGGAAGTGGCAATGGCGGAGGATAGACAAACGCGTTCCACTGCTCGTAATGGAAACTACTAGCAAATGGCCCGGGTCAGCCGCGGGGGATTTACAACCCATTACATCCTCCAAAACATGGTGTTTTTGTTTTCGGACCTTTGCGAATAGGCACCTTGCGAATTGCGGGCGCGCTCGGTGAGGGGGGGCACCAATCGGGAGGTTGTGAGCGTCAACTGCAAGGAGATCCGCAGGGTGGTCGCGCGCGCCCGATGGTGCGCGCGCAGATCCGCTGCGTGGTCTGAACGACCGACGCCCGGCCATTCTGCAACAGCGGGGAGCGCCGCCGCATCCATGCGTCATAGAGCTCAACATGCTGTTAAAAATGCAACACCACGCGCGAGCTGCCACCGACATCTGCTGCGCTGCCGGAATCCGCGCGCGCGAGCATGGTGGCCACCAGTCGTCAGTTACGTTGCCGGGATGAGAGACGGCGCGGGCGCGGTGCGCAAGGGCGGGCCATCGGCTGCAATGACAATACCAACGCTTGCGAACGCGAGCGCAGCGCTCCCATCCGGCAGCGCATGACGGGCGAACGTGGTGGGAGCGGGGCGCCAACTACAATGCAGGCGCGGGCCCGTGCGAGGCGCGCTGCAGCAGCTTCGGGCGCTGCGGCAAGGCGCTCACAGGGGGGGCCCCGACAACATTGCCGGCATCATCTGTCGCGAGAAAACGCTCGATGGCCGCGCCGGGCGCTGCGAGCAAGGCGACCGTGGCCGCGGGGCGACAGCTGCGACGCAGGGGCCCGCTCTTTTGGCAAGGCACGAGCAAGAGAGGGCCATCAACTACAATGCTTGTGCCAGCTCATGCGGGTAGGCGCGCAATGCTCTCATCTGGCACTGCGAGAAAGGTGGGCGCGGCGGCGGGGCCGTCAGCTAGAATGCAGGCTGCAGCCTTGCAAGCAGACACGAGGTGACCCGGCGCGCTGCGACGGACGAAATCGGAAAGGAAAGCGGGCTCGCATGCAGACGCAGACTCTTGCGGAAAAGCGCGCAGCGGCAGCTTCTAGCACGTGGCTCTGCGGGCGAAGGGGAGGGCCATCAACTACAGCGCCGCTATCTTTCCTCGCGGAAATGCGCGCAGAGGCAGCGCCGGGCGCTGCGAGCAAGGCAGCCGCGAGCGCGCGGCACTGGCGAGAATGCAAGGGTGCGCTCTTGCGAAAAGGCGCTCGCTGGCAGCTTCGTGCGCTGTGAGAGGGCAGACATATGGGCTGGTGTACTGCCGCGTTGGCATCAGGTCTTGCGAGAGTACGCAGCGCTCCCATCTGGAATTGCGAGACGGGCGCGAGTGGGAGCGGGGCGCCAGCTACTACGCAGGCGCGGGCTATCGCGAGACAGCGCGCAGCGGCAGAGTTTCTGGCGCCGCGCGGAGGCGAGCGCAGGGGGGCGGGGTACCGAGTACACTGCCGGACCCCGTTCTCGCAACGCGGCGCGCCGCGGCTGCGTCGGGCGCTGCCAGCAAGGCGACAGCGAGCGCGGGGCGCCAACTTCAGCGCAGCGATCCGCTCTTGAGGCGCGCAGTGGCAGATTCTGGCACTGCGGGCGGGTAGACGTTGGGGCAGCTTTTTTCAGCTAACCTGCTTGCGCCCGCTCTTGAGAGAAGGCGCGAGGCGCGCGCCCAGCTGCAGCGCTGCCGTCGGCGCGCGAAACCTGGCGCGCGGTGGCGCGCGAGCCGCTTTTGCAAGCGAAGTTCTACTGATGGTCAAGGGTCAACGCAAATGGGCCGCTCGTGACGAAGCATGCGCCATCCCGAGTGAGAACGGCCACGGGCAGACTGATTCGCTATGGGGGAGCAACCATCCATCGGGACCGCCGTCGCGAGTCTAAACTTGCATGGCGCGAGGAATCGTGCTTCGCTGTCGCCGTCGGAGCATTGACGCATGTAGAACAAACAAGACAGCACAGACCCCCTCGAATGGGAAAGGGTGTCCTCCAAGCAAAGACCCAGCCAACAAAATGCATCTCGGGGCCCCCTACGGGACACAACCAAGCCTGGACGCCGTCGCGGTCGCCGCGCGCGCGTTCTTGCAGAGCCTCTCGCTCGCGGCTTCCATTGATTTGACATTGCTGTCCGCCAAGGACGGGCCCTGGAAGACAGCTTCCACATCGCGCGCACGCGCGCGCTCCGCAGCAGCATTGAAGGCCCGCTCGTCGCCGCGATGGCCAGCGTCTCCGCGAGGATCGGGAAGGCACCTTGGTTCGAGGACTCCAATGGCAGGATGAACCTCGCGCGGAGCAGGCAGAGGGCGAGCGTGCACGCGGCAACGAAGTCCGCTTGGGTCGCATCGCGGCCGGCGCAGTTCGAGAGACCCCTGAGCGCGCCCCCGTCGATCTCGACCTCCGCGGCGTCGCGCGCGCTCGCGCGAGCAGGGTCGACGCGCGCCGCGAACGTGTCCCCGTCTGCGCCGCGAGCCCAGTTCTGCGCGAAGCCTTTGCGCAGAGCCGAATGCTGAAGGGGCTCGGGGCTGGCAGGCTGCGCGGCGCCCCGCGCAGGGATCACCCACGCTGCGCGCGCGAAAATCGCCGCAGGAGTCCAGGCGGCGGGAGAAACCTCCCCCAGCGTGATCTGACCTGCCGCGACCGCGGTAATGATGGTAGCAAGGGCGCCAGTGAAGCTGTTCGACCACTGAGCGTTGTCAGTGGACAGAGCGAGCCGCTCCGCCCGGGCCAAAGAGCGGGTTGATCCCCAGCGCGAACGCCCCTGCCGCCGGGAAGGCGAGCGCCGCCATAGTCAGGGCTCCTCGGGCCTTCGGCCGAGGAAAAAAGGAAGCGAGCCCACCTCCTCCTCCTCCTTTTCTCCTCCTCCTCCTCCTCCTCCTCCTCCTCCTCCTCCTCCTCCTCCTCCTCCCCCTCCTCCGTCTCGGCCACGGGGCTCCCGGGTCCGTGGGGGGCCCTGGGGCGGGCGGTCAGCGCGCGCGCACCCGCGCCCGCGCCCGCGCCCGCCGCCGCGCCCGCCACCGCGGGCGGGGGGGGCGCCGCGGCCGCCCAGCGCCGTTGCCGCCGCTGCCGGCGCGCGGCCGCGGGGGCGCCCGGCGCGCCCCCCGCCAGCTGGGGCGCGCCGCCGCCGCCTTCCCTTCTCCTCCGGGGTGTTGTGGAGGGGCCCCGCCGGAACGCGCTGTGCACAATTGGCGGGAACAACTTTCATTGCTCGTGAGAGGCCGACGGTAAGTTTTGTCGACCGATACCGATGCCGAGACCCCTTCCCAAGGGAGGGAGTCATGGGACATTTGTGGGCCGTCTTGATCGGTGGCCGTCGCGGGGTCGAGAGCGGAAGCAAAAAGGAGACCTCCAGATCCCCGTCCTCATCATCCTCCAGATTCTCCTCTTGCTCCTCCTCCTCCTCCTTGTTATATTCCTCCTCCTTCCTCCTTCAGACCTTCTTTCTCGTCCAGCGTGTTCTGGAAGTCTCCCGTTTAATTGTTTGTGTTGAGGCTGACGATGAGCATTGTCGACCGATGCCGATGCCGAGACCCCTTCCCAAGGCCGTCTCGGTACCTTCTTGCGCCGTTTTTGGCGCCTCTTGGGCGGTCTTGAGATCGGGAGCGGAGGGAGTCCTCCTCTTCCTCCTTCTCCTCCTCGTCCTCCTCTATTTCCTCCGGACCTTCCTCCTCCTCCTCCTCCTCCTCCTCCTCCTCCTCCTCCTCCTCCTCCTCCTGCGCATTCCAACAGGGTCCCACCCGAAGGCGCTATGAACAATTGCCAGCTTCATCTTTCATTGCGCCTGTGAGGCTGACGATTTACCTTATCGACTAATGCTGATACCAAAACCCCTTCCCAATGCCATCTCGGGACCTTCTTGGGTCGTCAGCTTGGGGCCGTCCAGGGAGGGTCTTGGAGGCCTCATTGGCACCTCTTGCGGGCCTCTTGGGGTCTTCTGGGAGCCTGTCGGGGACAGTCTCGGATTTTCGGTCCGCATCCCTTTGGGGCCCCTCATGGGGCCGCTTGGGGCCTTCTTGGGCCGTCTTGGAGCCGCGTCGGGCAGTCTTGGGGCGGTCTTGGGGGCGACTTGGGCCGTCTGGGCAACGCCCACGGGGCCCCTTGGACAGTTCTGCTACGTCGGATGGCCGAAGAGGCGAAAACGCCAAGAACGCAGAAAACACTCGAAAATCATGTTTGTTTACCTTGTTGGGCCGCCTCGGGGCTGAGTGGGGCTGCCTTGGGAGGGTCTCGGAGGCCTCTTGGCACCTCTTGCGGGCCTCTTGGGGTCTTCTGGGAGCCTGTCGGGGCGAAGTCTCCGATGTTCGGTCCGCGTTTCCCTTCTGGGGCCCCTCTTGCGGCCTTCTAAGGGACTTCTCCTGGAGCCGTGTCGAGCCGTCGCCTTGGGCCGCCTGGGTGAAGTCTGGGTGGCCTTGGGGGCCGTCTTGAAACGCTAAGGCGTAGAACAAAACAATGGACAATTGTTTCCTTGGAGTGATCCCCACCGAAACGTTGGGCCCCTGTCTTCCTCCTCCTGCCCCATGCCTCCTTTCCCTCCTCCTTCTTCTCCCTGCCCATCCTTAGACTGAGGGACGCAGGCGAGGAGGCCGCCCGCAGAGGGGCGGCGGCAAGGACTCGGGGTTCTCGGGACAACTGGGGGTCTGGCCTGGTGTGGGTGTGTTATGTGATGGTATAGTGCTCTGGTTTGTAGTGTTCTCTGATTCTGTGTGGTTCTCTGGTATGTGGCGTTTTGCTCTGGTTTGTTATATGACGTTATGCTGTGCCCTGTTATTTCATGCCATACATTGTCGTGCCATGATATGCCATGCTCTGTTATGATATGCCGTAGTATGTCTACTACGTTGTGCATGATCTAGTATGGTATGTTATGTGATGGTGTGGAATAGTCTGTGTTGTAATGATATGTGTTCGTGGTATGTCATGATGATGTTCTGTTACGTTAGATTAGATTGTGCCGTGCTGTGTTATGTCGTGTTCGTCGCTATGCTCTTTTGGCGTTATATGGCATGTTCTGAACGCTGTGCCATGGTATGGTATGCTCCGTCAAGGTGTGTTATGATATGATCGGTCCTGTCATGTTATGATGTTGTATGGCATGTTCTAGTCTGCAATGTTATGCTATGGTATGTTGTGTGCTGTTATAGTGTACTGTAATGTGTCATGATTTGATATGGTATGGTATGCCATGTTTGATATGTGATGGTATAATGTGGTTTGTTGTATCATGATGTGCATTGTTATGTCATGGAATGGCATGATATGGTATGCTATGTCGTGGTATGTCTACTATGGTGTGCTATTATGTCAGGATAGGATGGGGCATATTATGTGATGTTATGACATGGTATGTTTTGTAATGATACTGCAATATGGTCATGATCACGTGTTGTTATGTTCGATTCGATTGTGACATGTTGTGTTCTATCGTGATCATCGCCATGCTCTGCTGGCGTTTGTGTGTTATGACATGTTGTGAACGCTGTGTCATGATGAGATATGTTCCGTCAGCGCGTGATTTGTTATGATCAGTTATGGTATGGTATGGTGTGTTATGTGGTGTTATGTTCTGCCGTGTTCTGCCATGATGGTCTTCGCGTTGATATATATTACGCTGTGCTTGTCATGGTATTGCTATGTTCTGTTCTGTCATGTTATGTCGTGGATTGCTGTGTTTTTCGTGTTTGTCGAATGCGCGAGGCGGGACTCCCAGGGACTCGGGGACTCTCGGGACAACTTGGGGTCTGGCGGCCGTGGTATGCAGTCGTGTTTGTCGAGGGCGCGAGGCGGGAGTCCCAGGGATTCTCTGGGACTCTCGGGACAATTTGGGGTCCCGCGGCCGCGGTATGCGTGGGGTTGGCCGGGGGGTCTGTTCTTGAATTCTAACAACCCCAACCTGTCGGGTGGGGAGTCGAGAAATCATTGTCGTTTGCCCTTTTGGGCCGTCTCGGGGCCGTGTTGGGGTCTTTGGAGGGTCTCGGAGACTTTTCGGGCCGTCGTTAAATCACTGAGGCGCCCAGCTGGGGCATTATGGTGCTTCTTAGGGTCCTCCTGGCCCGTTCTGGGGCCGGCCGAGACCGTCACCAAGAAGCCCCAGTCCGCCCATGGGGGGTCGGGGCAGCAATTTTTGGGCAGTGCGTCCCCCCCGCGATCTTTATACATATATATGCATCCAGGGCTGCATCCATACATGTAGATGTGCAACTATTCCATGTGTACACCTATATATATGTATATATATATATATATATATATATATACACGTGCATACACATATGTGTGGATTGGTTTTCTGACCGTCGCTGTGCCAATGCCGGGTCACGAACAAGCTCTCTTCGGGGTCGCTTGATGCTATTTTCAAGCCGTCTTGGGGGCCTCCTGGGCCGTCTTGGGGAGCTCTGGGGCCATTTTGGTCCCTCAGGGCAATTGGGGGGGCCTCTTGGGGGTGTTCTGGGGCGTCTGGGGGCAATTGGTCTGTCTGGGGGCCCTCCTGGGCCGTCTGGAGCCCCTCTGGGGGGCCCTCCTTGGAGCGTCTTGGGGCCGTCTCGGGCCCATCTTGCGCCGACCTGGGCTCGCTTTCGGGCCCTCTTGGGCGCCCGTGGGGCCACCTTGGAGCGCTCGGAAGACCGAGACGTCGAGAAAAACCCATAGTGCCTCCGAGGGCCTCTTGGGAATCGTCTTCCAGCTCCCTTGGGCCGTCCGCGGAGGTCCAGAGAGAGAGAGAGAGCCCAGAGGTGCGCGCAGAGTTGGATGCCGACGCCGTCCTCGGGCCCCCTCTCCCTGCCCGGCCCTCGAGGTGCGAGGGCACAGAAAACTCGGAGGTCCGCGCGGATTTCTCGGATCGGCGCTGGACCCCCCTCCCTGGCGCGCGGAGCGCGCCAGGGGCGGCGCCGGAGGGGGGGGGCCCAGCGCCGATCCGAGAAATCCGCGCGGACCTCCGAGTGTTTATGTTTATGCCATTTTTTGTTCCCCTACTTCTGGACTCGGGCTCCCCGGGCGGGCCCGGACGCGTGTCATGGCAGTTTTCGGTGTACCTCGGTGTAGCTAGAATATATGCACACATCGGAAGAAAGAGCGAGAAAGAGAGAGAGAGAGAGAGAAGGAAGGAGGGATCTCTCTCTCTCTCTCTCTCTCTATATATATATATATGTATGATCTCTCTGTATATATATATATATATATTAGCGCGAGAGAGAAAGAGAGAACGAGACAGAGACAGAGAGAGAAAGAGATACGGAGATAGGGAGAAAGAGAGAGGCGGAGGCACAGCACCCTTCATTCCTGCAGCAGCTCCAATGCCCAAGTCATAGGTATAGATGGTGGACGTGCCAAAACTGACGCAGGGCGGCAGAAACAGGAAGCTGCCTTGCACCACGGGCCCCTCGCGACTCCATCTGCGGCCCCCCCCCCCGCGCGGTCCTCACGAACGCGCAGCCCACGTTGCTGACCGCCTGCCCGTCTCTCTGGGTACGGCCGCCGGCATGGCCGAGGGGGAAGGGGGGGGGCGACGTTAGATTTAGGTTGGGCATGTCACCCCACAAGCGGAGTTTCTACGAAAAACAAATACTTAGAACATTCCCAAAACATATGCAAAATTTTTCAAAAATTAGTCGAAGGGGATTTTTTAAAAACTATTTTAGAATATTACCACTGTAGAGGGACAGGCCCGACTCAGCATTAGAGGAGCAAACCACGGCATAACCATACACTTGTGGAGGTCCGCACGAGTTTTTGGATCTGCGCTGTACCCCCCTCCGTGGCGCGCGGAAACCGCCAGGGGCGGCGCCCGAGGTGCCGCCAGGGCGCTCCAGCGCAGGTCCAACAAAACCGCGCGGACCTCAGAAGGTTCTATGTATGCTGTCTGTTCTGCGAGACATTCTCCCATTCCCCCTCCCTGAAGCCTTCCAAGCGGGTGGCGCAATTACTCCGTCCCGAAGGGGGGGCCCTCCTGGGACCAAACGAAAAACAGCACCACCACCAGGGCGAGGAGCCAGGAGAGCGGTCTTCCTCGTGGCCGTGCCCCCCCCCCCTCCCCGCTCGGGCTGGACCCCTGTCCCCAGCTCGGGGTGGCATGGTGGACCACCTCGATGGCAACAAGAAAAACGTCAGACACATTCGCCTTCGGAGGTTCGCGCGGGCTTCTTGGATCTGCGCTTAAAGACCCCTCCCTGGCGCGCGGAGCCCGCCAGGGGCGGCGCCAAAGGCGCCGCCAGGGCGCCCCAAGAAATCCGCGCGGAGCTCAAACACTTCATGTTCATGCAATTGTTTCTTGTTCGATCGCTGGCGGTGTTAACCCGCTGGTGGTGCTGCTGCTTCTCTTCCCATCGACCTCCTGCCCCCTCGCCGATGATAGACAAACGCGTTCCACCACTCGCGAAACAACTATGCGCAAACGGCTTGATCTGCCGCGGGGAATTGACGATACATGGCATCGAAGCACACATGTTTTTTTTCCCCACATGTTTCGTGGGGTTATGGTGTTCTTCCCTTCCGCGTCTCACCCGCGTCTCCTCCTCCTTCTCCTCCCTCTCATTAGATTCCCTGCCGCGCCGCACCCGCGCTCATTCACCTCATCACTCAGCTCAGCTCAGCACAGTACGGCACACAGACACACAGACACACATACATACACAGGCACAACGACACAGACACATGGGGGTGCGCAGGGGGTGGTCCCTGAGCTCGCCCGCTATCCACGACACTGGCGCAAAGCCTGGCAGGCGTGGCAGGTTCTCGACACCAGAGGGGTGCGCAGGGGGTGGACCCTAGGCCCGCCCGCTATCCACGACAGTGTCGCAAAGCCTAGCAGGCGTGGCACTTTCTCGACACCAGAGGGGGTGCACAGGGGGTGGTCCCTGAGCTCGCCCGCTATCCACGACACTGTCGCAAAGCCTAGCAGGCGCGGCACTTTCTCGACACCAGAGGGGGTGCGCAGGGGGTGGTCCCTGAGCTCGCCCGCTGCCCACGACACTGTCGCAAAGCCCAGCAGGCGTGGCACTTTCTCGACACCAGAGGGGGTGCGCAGGGGGTGGTCCCTGAGCTTGCCCGCTATCCACGACACTGTCGCAACGCCTAGCAGGCGTGGCAGTTTCTCCACATCAGAGGGGGTGCGCAAGGGGTGGTCCCTGAGCGCGGCCGCTATCCACGACACTGACGCAAAGCCTAGCAGGCGTGGCACGTTCTCGACACCAGAGGGGGTGCGCAGGGGGTGGTCCCTGAGCTTGCCCGCTATCCACGACACTGTCGCAAAGCCTAGCAGGCGTGGCACTTCTTCGACACCAGAAGGGGTGCGCAGGGGTTGGTCCCTGAGCACGGCCGCTATCCACGACACTGTCGCAAAACCTAGCAGGCGTGGCACTTACTCGACATCAGAGGGGGTGCGCAGAGGGGTGGTCCCTGAGCTCGCCCGCTATCCACGACAACGTCGCAAAGCCTAGCAGGCGTGGCGCTTTCTCGACACCAGAGGGGGTGCGCAGGGGGTGGTCCCTGAACTCGCCCGCTGTCCGCGACACTGGCGCAAAGCCTAGCAGGCGTGGCACTTTCTCGACACCAGAGGGGGTGCGCAGGGGAGTGGTCCCTGAGCTCGCCCGCTGCCCACGACACTGGCGCGAAGCCTAGCAGGCGTGGCAGTTTCACGACGCCAGAGGGGGTGCGCAGGGGGTGGTCCCTGAGCGCGGCCGCTATCCACGACACTGTCGCAAAGCCTAGCAGGCGTGGCACTTTCTCGACACCAAAGGGGGTCCGCAGGGGGTGGTCCCTGAGCTCGCCCGCTACCCACGACCTGTCGCAAAGCCCAGCAGGCGTGGCACTTTCACGGCACCGTAGGGGGTGCGCAGGGGGTGGTCCCTGAGCTCGCCCGCTATCCACGACACTGTCGCAACGCCTAGTAGGCGTGGCAGTTTCACGACACCGTAGGAGGTGCGCAGGGGGTGGTCCCTGAGCTTGCCCGCTATCCACGACACTGTCGCAAAGCCTAGCAGGCGTGGCAGTTTCACGACACCGTAGGGGGTGCGCATGGTGGTGGTCCCTGAGCGCGGCCGCTATCCACGACAATGTCGCAAAGCCTAGCAGGCGTGGCACTTCCTCGACACCAGAGGGGGTGCGCAGGGGGTGGTCCCTGAGCGCGGCCGCTATCCACGACACTGGCGCAAAACCTAGAAGACGTGGCCCTTTCTCGACACCAGAAGGGGGTGCGCAGGGGGTGGTCCCTGAGCTCGCCCGCTATCCACGACACTGTCGCAAAGCCTAGCAGGGTGGCAGTTCACGACACCGTAGGAGGTTGCGCAGGTGGTGGTCCCTGAGCGCGGCCGCTATCCACGACACTGACGCAAAGCCTAGCAGGCGTGGCACTTTCTCGACACCAGAGGGGGTGCGCAGGGGGTGGTCCCTGAGCTCGCCCGCTATCCACGACAGTGCCGCAAAGCCTAGCAGGCGGGGCACTTTCTCGACACCGTAGGGGGTGCGCAGGAGGTGGTCCCTGAGCTCGCCCGCTATCCACGACACTGGCGCAAAGCCTAGCAGGCGTGGCACTTTCTCGACACCAGAGGGGGTGCGCAGGGGGTGGTCCCTGAGCTCGCCCGCTATCCACGACACTGTCGCAAAGCCTAGCAGGCGTGGCAGTTTCACGACACCGTTGGGGGTGCGCAGGGGGTAGTCCCTGAGCTCGCCCGCTATCCACGACACTGTCGCAAAACCAACTCATCGTTGTTTTTAATACTAAGTCCCTGCATGTTGAATACATGCTCCGCACGCGGAGCATGTATTAAAACCGGCGCTGTACATTGATTCAGGCTGTTTATTTGCTGCCAGCAGTTCGTGTCCGTTCCAATCGGTCGGGGGTGTCCAGCACACATCCCAAACGCGCCATCCCGTCCCCCCTCACGGCGCTGCGCCAACGTTTCCGTTTGCGCGCGCGCTGAATGCGACTCACCATCGCAGGGCCACAAGGTGAGAAGAAGCGTCCCGGAAGCAGATCAGCAGGCTGGGGCAAGCAAACGAAGCAACGATACTGAAACCAACTCTGAGCATCAACCAGCCGACGTTTTGAAAGACCGGAAAGAACCCAGCGCCAATTTCCGTTCTTGGAATTCGAAGCAATGACGTTGGGATCTTTTGAGTATGGGGTTTGCTCAGCTCCTACAAAGCGGACGCGGCCGCAAGAAACCGTCGCAAGAAACCCAGCCCTGAAGACCCGCGCCAAAGGTGCGACTAGGGGGAAGCAAAGGGCACCCTGAGCGCAGCAGCTTCCTCAACGGCCGCGGGAAGTCAAGGCGCAGAGCGAGGAGCGAAGCAACCCAGGATGCCCCGACGAAAAGCATATGGTTTCTCTTGGCGCGCGCCCCCACGGTCGGGCGTGCCGGGCTTTCGACGAAAAATTAAAAATAGCGAAAACATGATCAAACGTAGCCAAAAAAGTCAACAACGAAATCGTCCCCATGCTATTTTTGTGCAAGCATTCTTGCATACTCCTCCTGTCGAGGGACATGCCCTACTTGGCACTGCACGGGACACCCACTCCTCCGGCCAGGCAAACCCGCGGCCTGCCGCCCGCCCATGACACTCATCCTCCAGACTCGCGTCCCCCCTGCGTGCCCCTCTCACCCGTGTTTTTCCTCCCGCTCTCCTCCTCCCCCTCATACCTCCTCGACCTCCTCCTCCAACTCCTCCTCCTCATACCTCCTCCTCATCATACCTCCTCCTCCTCAACCTCCTCCTTATCCTCCTCCTCCTCATACTCCCCCTCCCTCTCCTCCTCCTCCACCTCCTCCTCGTCCCTCCCCCTCCTCCTCCACCTCCTCCTCATACCTCCTCCCCCTCCTCCTCCTCCTCCTCCTCCTCCTCCTCCTCCTCCTCCTCCTCCTCCTCCTCCTTATACCTCCTCCTCATACCTCCTCCTCGTCCTCCTCCTCGTCCTCCGTCCTGTTGCTGCCTCTCCTGCGCTCTCCTCGTTCTTCCATTTGCCACGGCTCCCCGCCCTCGTCCTCCTCCTGCTCCCCCCCGCCGCCCTCATCGTCAGACCCCTCCTTCTACACCTGCTCGTCCCCCTTCTCCGCTCTCCCCTCCCCCAACCGTCCCGATTCACCACATCGTCGTCGACGTCGCCCTCGTCCTCCGCCTCCTTCTCGGGTCCCGATTCGTTCCTCTCTCGCCCCCTGCTCCCTCGTCCTCCCTGCCTGCTGCCCGTCCCTTTCCCTCTCCCTCCTCCTCCGCCTCCTCCCGTCCACCTCCCTCCCCCCCCCGCCGGTTTCGTTCCTGCCTCGTCTTCTCCCTCCTCGACCAGTCCTCCTCCCAAGCCATCCGACGTCGCGTGTCATCGCAGCGTGGCGCCAGAGGTCTGGACCCACTCCCTGGGGCCAGCTTGTCATCCAGAGACGTTGTTTCAAGTGCCGAAAGCGTCCAACAACAACAACTACTACAACAACAACAACAACAACAACACCAACACCAACACCAACACCACCACCACCAACAACAACAACAACAACAACAACAATTACTAGCACGTGGGGACACTCCGTTCTCACCAGTGCCAGGGTTTTCATAGGAGGCGGGCAATACCCCCACTTTGTGGGGAGGCCGGTTCAAGCTCTACCAAATTTCCAAACGACTCTTCGCCACCACCCACACCCAGCTTCCCGCCCCTATGACGTTCGGACACTTCACTTCGTGGCATGCGGACGACCGTGGCTACTATTCAGGGCCCCGCGGCCGACGACGACGGCGTGCACGCGCGAAGAAAAAACGAATGTGTCCCGCATGGTATTATTTGACAGGGATGATGGCCCTGGCAGGTGCGCAACCGTTGTTGCAGAAGTTCGAAAAAGTTGCTCGCAAAAGCCCGTTTGACAGAAATGTTTAAAAAAGTGTTGGGTTTCCTACGAATCCGCAAGAGCGCGCGGGATGAAATTTTGACATTTTTTTTTTTTTTGAAAAACCATTGTTTGTTTGATGTTTTTATGTCAAAATCGCTACGAAAACTAAGGTTTTGGAAGGATTTCGTCTTGCGCGCGCGAATGTCCACTTTACCTTATTTTTTGCAAGGGATTTCTTGAAATTTGATTATATTAGAACAAGAAATGTCATTTTCTATTGTTTTTTGCAAGGGAAAGCGGATTACAACAAAACAACCGGATCCTGTACACACCCTCTTTTCTGAGGCTTCCTCACGAAAATGATGAAAATGGAGCTGCGGCCTAGGCGGCGCAGGGGGGGCGCGCACCAGGGGGCCCAACAATAATTATTCTTTAGAATAAATAATGTTCAACAACAACTACAACAACAACAACAAC
>CAUYUJ010015065.1:0-246344 GCA_963575745.1 Prorocentrum cordatum
CGGCCTTCACGAATTGAGTGCGGATGGAGTGTTTGGGGATGTCCTAATTTGTTCTGACACAGGGGCGTGGATTGAAATTGCGTCGGAGCAGCGGGGGGGGGGCGTGCAGGGCCGACGCGTCGCGCCGCCTGCGCGAACGAGGCTACTGATGCTGAGGCGACATCAGTGCTGCCAGCCGTGCACCTGCGCCGCACGAGGAGGTCGCTACGAGGTCGCGTAGCGCACCAGCCAGCTCGCGAGCGCGTCCTCGCACTCGGCGATGCAAGCCTCCTCTTGGCGGAAAGCGTTCACCGCGCGCTCCGCTATCTGGCCGCGCATCTGCGTCGCAGTACGCGCGCGGCGCAACGAGTCGAGCACAGCCTGGCACTGGGTGCCGTTGAGCACCACGATGCTATCGGGCGACATCTGGCTGGCCAACGCCGTGGGCATCCTCGTGCCCGCCGTGGCTGCGGACGAAGCGGCGCCTGAAGATCCGCTGCCCTCCGCGAACGCGCCCTTCAGCTGGTTCGAGCGCTCCACGCGGGATTGTGGAGGGATTGACGCCAGCTCGACCTTCGGCGCCCCCTTGCGCCTTTTGGAGGCGCCCCAGTTGGCCTTCTCCTCCTCCCAGGCGCGCCACTCCGCGATGTCGACTTCCCAAGTGTCGGGATCGACTGCGACAGCCGCTGCCTCCGCGTCGCCCTCGCTCAAGTCGTGGTGCGGCGACGCGCGAAGGTGGTTCACAAGCTTGTCCCTGGCCACCTCCTCTGTCTCTCCCTGGAACCACTTGCCTCCCTTTTTGCAGAGGCTGTTCTGTGGGCACTTGAAGCCGAACATGATGCACTTCTGGCTCTGCTGGCCTGCCATGGCAGCGACGCCGCCGAGCCGCGAGCCGCGGCTAGCGCAGAAGCCGCTGGGCCGCGAGCCCGTGCGCGCCTAGATTCGGGCCGATACAGCGCCCCAGCAACAAAACAAATACCTGTGTGAGAGGCGCGGTGGCATCGCAAATTTCGGGATGACAGCCGGCGGCGGCGGCGGCGGTTTAGCCGCCAATGGAGGGCTCAGGGCGGCGTGGCCGCCAAGGGAGGCCTCGCGGCGATTTAGCCGCCAATGGATGGGGAAGGACTGGTGTTTTTTTTCCCAACCGCATAGAACAAACCCGATGCGCCGATGCTCATCTGCACGGCGGTTGTCCGCCAGGCGGGGAGAGGCGGCGCGTCCGCCAATGGGATAGACCGGCAACGAAGAGAGGGGCGGAGAGATGAGATGAGACGAGGCGGGGAGAGGCGGCGCGTCAGCTATCCGCGCTCGAATTACGGAAGCTATGCACCTCAGCCCGCCTGCAGGTCCACACGATCACCCTACAAGAAAACATCTGGGCGGTTCGCGGCGGGCGTCGGCATCGGCTTCGCTGCCGGTGGTGCCATCTTGCTTGTCGGCTGCAGCCGACTCCTTGCCCTCGGCTGCGCCATGCTGGTCTCCCCTGCTGGCGGCTGCATGGTCTTCGGCGGCCCCATGCTTGTCTTCGGCGGCGGCGGCCCCATGGCCTTCCGCGGCGGAGGCGGAGCTGGAGGGTTCATCTTGCCAGTGGCCCTCCACGGCGCCTGCTGAGGCTGCGCCTTGGGCAAGTTCGGCGCCTTGGGCTCCCGCGGCGTCAGCTGAGGCCTGGGGGCGTGCGCCTCGCGCACCCGCGGCGCTGCCTCGCTGCCGTGTAGCTTCGCAAACATCTCGCGCTTTGCGCCACCTCGGTTCCCCCGGCGCTTCGCATTGGCGCGCCACGCCTGGCCCTGCCACGTCTGCGGCCCGCCCATGGCGGGGCCAGGCGGGCCGCGGTCGCGGATCTTCTTGTAATCGTACTTCATCTGGTACTCCTTGAGCACGGCGAGCACGTTCTCCGACCGCCAGTCGATGGGATTCCCAACGGGGTCGCTCAGCCATGCTCGCAGCTGCGTCCTGAACGCCTCCGCCGCGTTGGGGGGCGCCTCCACCGCCTCGGGGGGCTCCTCCACCACAGGCGTCGCGTGGCGCATGTGCGTCGCGAGCTCCTGCACGAGAGCTGAGGGCGGGGTGGCGCGGAAAGGCCGCTGCCGCGGGTCCCGCGGCGGCGACGTCGGCCCCCGCCTGCGCGGCGGCGTCTTCGGTGCCCGCGGGCTGCGCGATCGCGCTGGCTGCGCCGCCAACGCGGGCGCGCTGGCTGGCTGACTGCCGCTGGCGGAGGAAGACCGACCCCCTGCGTTGTTGTCCACGCCCGCAAGGTCGGAGGGCAACTGCATCGCTGGCCCGAACATCTCCTGCGCCGAATCGCCAACGCAGTTCGACCGAGAGCGGCCAGCCAGTTTCGCGCGCGATGCGCGCGTCCCTGGCGACCGCACGCGGGGCCACTTGTTTTGGCGATGCAGCTGCCTCCAACGCGTCGAAAGCGCTGCCGCTGTCTGCCATGGCCGCGGCCGCAGTGCGAGGCGCCGAGCGCGACGCGGTGGCTGCGGCGCAGCCTCGGCGCGCGGGCCCCAGCCCCCGCGTCGACGCGAAAGGGGGGGCCGACCCCGCGCGAGCTCGCGGGCGCCCGCGGGCCGCGGGCTTGAACCAAAATGGAATCGGACGCGGAAGCGAGACTTCGGGGGGAGGGGGAGGGGGTTGCCCATGGACCCATTGAAGTCTTGGAGCTCCTCGAGCCCTCGGGGGCCTCTCAGAAGGGCCCCGCTGGTTCTTGCGACGGGGTCTCGGGGGAGGGGTGGGGGGGGGGGGGTGGGGGGGGCGGTTGGCGGGGGGGGGCGGTGGGCGGGTGGCCGGGGGGGGGGGGGGGGGGAGTGGGGAGGGGGGGAAGGGGGAAGGAGGGAGTGGGGCGAAGGGGGGGGCGGGGCGCGGCGGGGGGGAAGGAGGGGGGGGGGCGGTTCTGGCAAAGTGAGGGTGGCACTGGGCAGTAGAAATATAAGTGGACCGACGTCCCTTTGAATGTGCAGGTCCTGGTTCACTTGTCTTCGTCGTAAAAAGGGCGGTGGCAACGTCAGTGCCTTCGCGCGCGCCCAGGCCATTCTGGGTGAACGCCTTCGCCGTTCGAGCAGTGGGCGTCTCCCCGACGTTAGTTGGCGTGGGATCCCGTGCCTGACAGCGGGGGGGGGGGGGCGCAGGGACGCGGCGCGGGGGCGCGGAGTGGGCCGAGTAGGGGATGGGGGCGGCGGCATGTCCGCCCGAAGGGCGGAGAGGCGCAAAAGGGCGGGGCGGGGGCGGCATAAGCGCCGCGAGCTGGAAGGTGAGAAGGCTGAGCTACAAGGCAGCATATCCGCCACGAGGCGGCACATCCGCCACGAGCTTTTTGTTCTCCCGAGGCCGCCCCGTTGGCCTGGAGAGTTGAAGAGTCGTAGCGCGAATTGCTCGCCGCGCGCCCTGGCGGCGAGCTCCTTCTTGACCAGCTCCTTCGCCTCCGCGATGGCCCTGGCCCCGGGGCGATCGGGCGCAGCGAGGCAGCAGGGGCTGGGGGGGGGGCGCCGAGGCAGGGGCGAAAATGAAGAGAGCGCGGAGGAGGGCGTCGAGAAGGGCGCCGGTGAGAATCTGGCCTTCTTGTCGGCCTCGTCGCCCGCGATGTACTTCAGGCTGACGCCGCTGCCAGGGGCACCGATCCCGCCGCTGCGGAACTGCACCTGGGGGGCGGAGCAACGATGAACAATCGCCCGAAAGGAGGCGGGCGCGCAAACTGCGACCCCGGCGGAGCTGCTGGGAATCGCCGCACGCGCCCGACGCCTCATCGGTGGGAGGTTCAACCCCGCTCGCCAAGTTGCGCGCGGTCTGCATCTCCCACCTCGGCTTCGCCCACTTGCGCTTCTTGTCCTTCTCAGCCGCGCCGTCCGTCTTCTTGCCCGTGGGGAGCGGCGTCTTCTTCATAGACCGCGTTGCCCGTGGCAGGCGGCGCCTTCTTTGCCGCGTTGTCCTTGCCGGGCGGCGTCGTCTTCTTAGCAGCATTGCCCGTGGCAGGCGCGGGGGCCTTCACCGCCTCGGCGTTCTTTTTCGTCTCGGCCGCCTTCGTCCTCTTATCCGTGGCCGCGACCGTGGCCAGAGCTGCCTCCGTCGGGGTCTTCCTCAGAGAGCCTGCGGCGATGCCGACCTTCTCAGCCTTGGGCGGCGGCGCCACGGCGACGACGTCGAAGTCGGAGTCGGAACCGAGCTCGATCGGCAACTCGTGCTTCTTCTGCTTCTTCGGCGCGCGGCTCTTGCTGATCGAGGCCGCCTGGGCGGCGGCGGTGCTCAATAACGGCGGACAGTCGGCGGGTTTGCCGCCATCTTGTGCCGCCATCTGCTGCGTCGACGGCGCATCCGAATTCCCCGCCGCCATCGAAAGCTGGCGGTTCGAACCTGCTCGTTCCTGCAGCGGCTCCTGCGGCCGCTGCGTCTGCGAGCGGTCGCTCAGCTGGATGGCTGGGCTGGGCCAGCGGCCGCCGCTGCGCGAAAGCCCCACCTGAAATCAAGCGGGTCACCGCCGAACGGAAATATCCCCCCCCCCCCCCCTTCCCCCTCCAACCCGGCCCAGGCATCCAGAATTTCACACCGCGCCCTCGACCCAGGCATCCAGAAACGCACCCCACGCCGATCCAGGAACCCACCCCTCGACCCAATGCCAGGTGCCCCGCGGGGGAATGCGTTCTGTTATTCCCCGCGGAGCCGTCGGCCAGCGCCCAGAGAACGAGTCGGCCGCCGCGATGGGGAGGCGCTGCTGAGGAGAGCCGCCGCCTGGGCCGTGGGATGGCTGCAGCCCGCCGCGGGCGGGCGCGGGCGCAGGCAGCGCGGGGCGGCCGCTCTTCTTCCCTGCGCGGAGATTAATCAGCTTCGCAATCGTCGCCGTCTCGACAGGATTTATCTGCGGCGCCGTCGCTCCAACGCCTGGCGGGAAGGCGTCGACGCACGTGATGGGGCACTGAGACTGGAGCCTCCCAGGCGCGATGGGGAGAGCCTGGGTGCCACCCCTGGGCGGCGGCATCGTCGCCGCGAGATTCTTGAACGAGGATTTCACTGTAACCAGATATGACTGCAACAGCTCCCTCGTGATATCGCCCGTCTCCACGCCTGTCCGCTTGCACGCCGGCAACAAGAATGCCGCCATATTGGCGGCCGTCGGGCAGCTCGGATGCCTCAAGCCAAGCGCCCCGAGGTGCTCTGAGAACGCCGCCATCTTGGCAGTGGAGTCCGAATGCGGCGAGAGCGCGAACTCCCACAACTGAGGCGTCAGCAAGTCAACGAACCCCTCATAGTTCTGGAGCTTCCCCCCCTGCAAGCTGCCCGACGACAGAGCCTGCGAGAAGTCTCCCAATTCGGGCTGCGCCCACCCCGCGCCGCCGCCCAAAGCAGCAAACTGCGCGCTCTGGAGCTGCGACCAGCGCTGGGACGTCGCCGCCTGGACGCAGGCAGCAAGGTGCTCCGTCGCACTGCCGCGCGCTACGAACGCCGCCCGCGCCTCCTCCAAACGGCCTCGAAGGGCGCCCTCCATGGCAGCGACGCGGCGCCCCCGCGCGCCGAACGGAGCGCGCGACTCCCCGCGCGCGCACGCCGCCCGAACCCCTCGGAGGAGGGCTCGCCAAAAATGGCTCGAGCCAACGCGCGCGCGACGGACATATCCTACGCCTGATCTTCCTGCTGCTCCTCCTCCCCCCCCCCTCCTCCTCCCCTCCTCCTCCTCCTCCTCCTCCCTCCTCCTCCTCCTCCTTCCTCCTCCTCCTCATCTTCCTCCCCCTCCCTCCTCCCTCTCCTCCTCTCCCCCCTTCCTCCTCCTCTGGGTGGAGGGGGGGGGGGAGGGGGGGGGGGGGGGGGGTGGCAGGGGGGGGGGGGGGGGGGGGGGCGCAGGGGGGAGAGGGCGTCGATGGGGGGGCGGGGGAGGGGGCGCCGAAGGGCGCGCGGGGGGGGAGCTATGGGGGAGGGTGAAGTGAAGGAGAGGCCAGGGAAGGGGAGGGAGGAGGAGGGCGGGCGGCTTGCCGCCGAAGGGGTGGAGGGAGGCGACAAAGCAGGCCGCCGATAGGGCGGGGGGGGGAACGCGGTTTGCCGCCATTAGGAAGAGAAAGCGGTTTGCCGCCAGAGGAGGAGAAGGCGGTTTGCCGCCAGAAGGGGCAGGCGGTTTGCCGCCAGAGGAGGAGAAGGCGGCTTGCCGCCAGAAGGGGTAGGCGGTTTGCCGCCAGAGGAGGAGAAGGCGGTTTGCCGCCAGAAGGGGTAGGCGGTTTGCCGCCACGGAAGGGGGAGAAGGCGGATTGCCGCCATGGGGGGGGGGGGGGGGGAAGGCGGTTCACCGCCGACGGAGGACGAGGCGACGGAGGAGAAGGCGGTGCGCCGCCGAAGGAAAGGGGGGATAAGGGAGGGCCGAAGACACATGGATAAACATTGTCCTCCTTCCCTCCCCCCTCCCCGCGGGCATGCGGGGCCGCCCGCAGCGCCGCGGCCGCGAGGTAGAGCAAGTACCTGCGGCGCCTCTGCCCTGAACAACTGAAGATTTTAAAGAAAAAACGCATCGGAAACCAAAGGGGTTTCAAAAACAGTTAAAAATTAAAAATGCGCAAAACTATTAACAACAAACACGAATATGTTCAGCCCCATCGACTTAGCAGAGATATCTAACTTAGTACATTACTTACATCTACACTTACAAACACCATAAGTATTGCATATGCACGCATGAGATGCGCGATCAACAAAGGTATGTTATATGGCTTAACTAAGATTATGTAAGATGAACGCTCATACCGCACACTTACAGCCACACGACGATCAAAACTGGCCCCAGACTGACCCCGGATCGACTGACCCCGGACTGACCCCATACTGACCCCGGACTGACCCCGGACTGACCCCGGACTGACCCCGGACTGACCCCAGACTCACCCCGGACAGACCCCGGACTGACCCCGGACTACCCCCGGACTGGCCCCGGACTGACCCCTGACCCCGGACTGACCCCGGACTGACCCCGGACTGACCCCGGACTGACCCCGGACTGACCCCGGACTGACCCCGGACTGACCCCGGACTGACCCCGGACTGACCCCGGACTGACCCGGACTGACCCGGACTGACCCCGGACTGACCCCGGACGACCCCGGACTGACCCGGACTGACCCGGACCCCGGACTGACCCCGGACTGACCCCGGACTGACCCCGGACTGACCCCGGACTGACCCCGGACTGACCCCGGACTGACCCCGGACTGACCCCGGACTGACCCCGGACTGACCCTGGACTGACCCCGGACTGACCCCGGACTGACCCCGGACTGACCCCAGGACTGACCCCGGACTGACCCCGGACTGACCCCAGACAGACTGACCCCGGTCCGACCGGACCGACCCCAGACCGACCCCGGACCGACCCCGGACCGACCCCGGACCGACCCCGGACCGACCCCGGACTGACCCCGGACTGACCTGGGACTGACCTGGGACTGACCTGGGACTGACCGCGGACTGACCCCGGACTGACTGACCCTGGACATACAATACGTTGTGTTTGGTATTCAAGCCCCGGCTCGGAAAAGAAAAACATATCTCGGCTAAACTAAGTCGGTATCTGATATCTAGTTTACGCGAGTGGAGAGTATTCGTAGTAATAGTAGCAGTAGCAGTAGCAGTAGTAGTAGTAGTAGTAGTAGTAGTAGTAGTAGTAGTAGTAGTAGTAGTAGTAGTAGTAGTAGTAAAGTAGTAGTAAAGTAGTAGTAAAGTAGTAGAAGTAGTAGTAGAAGTAGTAGTAGTAGTAGTAGTAGTAGTAGTAGTAGTAGTAGTAGTACTACTAGTACTAGTAGTGCTAGTAGTACTAGTAGTATAGTAGTAGTAGTAGTAGTAGTAGTAGTAGTAGTAGTAGTTAGTAGTAGTAGTAGTAGTAGTAAAGTAGTAATAATAGTAATAGTGTAGTCGTAGTAGTAGTAGTAGTAGTAGTAGTAGTAGTAGTAGTAGTACTAGTACTAGTAGTAGTATTAGTAGTAGTAGTCGTAGTAGTAGTAGTAGTAGTAGTAGTAGTAGTAGTAGTAATAGTAGTAGTAGTAGTAGTATTAGTAGTAGTAGTAGTAGTAGTAGTAGTAGTAGTTAGGGTGGTGGTCGTAGTAGTAGTAGTAGTAGTAGTAATAGTAGTAGTAGTAGTAGTAGTAGTAGTAGTAGTAGTAGTAGCAGTAGCAGTAGTAGCAGTAGCAGCAGTAGCAGTAACAGTAGCAGTAGCAGTAGCAGTAGTAGTAGTAGTAGTAGTAGCAGTAGTAGTAGTAGTAGTAGTGGTGGTAGTAGTAGTAGTAGTAGTAGTAGTAGTAGTAGTAGTAGTAGTAGTAGTAGTAGTAGTAGTAGCAGTCGTAGTAGTAGTAGTAGTAGTAGTAGCGGCAGTAGTCGTGGTAGTCATAATCCCATTGGTAGTGCGAGGATGAGGAGGAAGAGACAGGGCGGGGAGGAGGAGGAGGGGAAAATTAATAGGAGGAGGGACCCACACCAAAATTATTTCCGTCGGCCTAAGGATTTCTCCGTCGGAGTAGGGATTTCTCCGAATTCCTATGGGTTCGCAAAGATTCCTAAGGCTTCCTGAAGGAATCCTGAGGACTTCCTTAGGATCCGAAGGAATCCTAAGGATCCTTAGGAATCCAAAAACCCAAATGAATCCGAAAAATCCTAAGAAATCCTAAGGAAGCCAACAGATTCCTAAGGAATCTCAAGAAATCGAAGTACTTCTGAAGAAGAAAAAAAGTACTTCTGAAGAAAAAAGAAATACTTCTGAAAAAGAAAGAAGCACTTCTGAAGAAAAAAAACTTCTGAAGATCCCATGGTGTAATGGGTCCCACTTCTGGTTGCAATTCGTTCCGAACAGTTGTAATTGGGACCTGTCGGTTGTAATTCGTCACGTTTCGGGTTCAATCCCCCCCCGCCCTCGGCGCCGGCGCTGGCGGTCGCCAGCGGGACCAGCGACGATGACCAGAGGCGGGGACGCAGCGACGATGACCAGAGGCAGCCCAAGGGCGGGGGGGGGGTTCAAACCACCCCCCCCTCTGGCGCCGGCGCTGGCGCCAGCGACGGCGGGGACGCAGCGACGATTACCACTACTACCGCCACCACCACTATCACCACCACCAACGCCTCAACCCACCACCACAACCACCAACCCACCATACAACCACCCCCACCACAACTCACCCTACCACCACCGCCACAACCACCACCACCACCAGCACAACCACCACAACCACCACAAAACACCACACCACCACCACCACCACCGCCACGACCACCACCGCAACCTCCACAAACCACCGCCACCACCACAACCCACCACCACCACCACCACAAACCACCACCACACCACCAACAAACCACCACCCCCACCACCACAACTCACCACCACGACCACCACCACGACCACCACCACACCACCACCAAACCACCACCACCACCACCACCACCCACCACCACAACCACCAACACCACCACAACAAACCACCACACCACCACCACCACCACAACCACCACCACCGCCACCACCACCACAACCCACCACCACCACCGGCATCACCACCACCACCGCCGTCGTCCTCGACGACGCTCCCCGCCGCCGCCGTATGCCGCCGCAGGCGCCCGCGCCGGCCCAGAAAAGGAAATCGTCGTCCCCGCCGCCGCCGCCAGCCGCCGCCGACGCAGGCGCCGGCCCGAGGAGAGAGGAGAGGAAGGAGGGGGGGAGAGGGGGGGAGGGTTGGAACACCCCCCCATCCAAGGGGGGGGTCCGGTTCCACCCTCCACCCTCCAAACGACCACAGAACGCGCTGTTTCTTAGGTCAGGCCGAATACTGTAGGCAGGCAGCAACATGTGAGCGACGAGACGAAGCGGCTCTGACGATCTTCCGCCGCGGCTTACTCACGCGGGCCGCCAGCGTTGCACACCGCGCGGAGGGAGCTTACGAGCGGCCCTTGCACGCGCGAGTGTCCACGCAACCGACCCCGATGTCTGCCGTCGCTCGTGTGAACCCTGCCTCTGCAAATCGCGTTGGTGAAAAACCGTCCGCAATTCCGAACTCGAGGGACGTGGACAGCCAAGCGAGCCCCAGCGGGGGGGGTCCAATACCCCAGCGTCAATTTCAGCGGGCAGGGTAAGATTGGCAAGCTGTCGCAGAGATGCTTCCTGCTTCCTTGGCGCAAGCGTGATCTCTCGGAAGCCCGCCCAGATTTCTTGGATCAGCGCTGGGACCCCCCTCACTGGTTGGCGGCGCCCGGGGCGCCGCCAGCAAGGGGAAACCAGCACCGATCAGAGAGATCCGCGCGTACCTCCAGACAATTCGACGGGGAGCGAGGGGGGGAAGTGAGAAAGAGCAGAAGGCAACGGGGCGTCTCAGACACCCACCGGCCTTCAGAGAAATTTTCGGTGTCTCCGAGAAACGCTTAGCAATCTTCTCAGGAGGCCGGAGGACGTCCGAGCCTTCTGAGCAGGCCCGCCCCTTCTCACTTTCCCCTGGGCACGCCGTCGAAAAATGCTTGCGCCAACATTCAAACGAGAACGATGTCACGATGCAAGTGGCTCAAGATACATTCCAGACACTCCCGAGTATCTGGCCTCCCTCGTGCCTGGAGCTCATGCGGAGCAACGAGAAAATCCATGAAGTTTGGAAGTCCTGGAACGTAGCATTATCATTATCTTTACCATGGTTTCTTGCGCCTCTGAGGTGTTTCCTCCCCGATCCCCCTCGCTCCCCTCCTCACTTCCGGCTGCTTGCTCCGCGATCACGGCCCTCCCGCTGTGCTGCTCCCTCCCGCTGCTGCCATCCCCCGCTACCCGCTGGCGCCGTGAAGCCTGAGGTGCCGCCAACACCACGTCGACAGCTTCTCGTTCCTCTCCCATCAAGGGGCCCGATTCCCCATATGTTTAATTTTTTTGTGAGTTTTTGTCTTCCCCCCGCTTCCCATATTCTCCCATATTTTCGGGAGAATCGACGACTCATTGTGTCTGTGTGTTTTTCCCCTCCTGATCTCATTCTCTCAGGCATCCTCCCTCTCTCACACGCACTCTCTCCCCCTCTCTTTGGAAGCTCTGTGAATGCTCTCGGACCGCACGATCATCAGACGCACATCGCCGCGCACCGGGCCTGACCCAGGCTTGAAAAGAGCAGGGACGCCGCGATCACCCGAAGTAATGCGAGCCTCGGGGCGCGGAAAGATCCCGCCGAAGCCCCGGCTGGACTTGCTCACAAGCAGCTTCCTCGCAGGCGCCGCTGCGAGGCTCTGAATGTCCCCCTGCCGGCGTCCCCGCCGGGCCCGGCGGCTGTCAGAAAACGGCCCAGGATGACAACCTGGCCCTGCGAACAGGGCCGGGACCGCTGGGGGCCCAAGATTGAAATCCGACGACTCATTCTACTTCGAGCGATCTTCGCCCGAGAACGCGAGCCGGGATAGCCAGGGTGCACCGGATGACTTTGGGCCTGGCAGCCGCGGTATGCATTCGTCATTCGTAGAAGACGCGTAACGGAATACCCATGGAGCACTGGCACATTTTGAGTCTGGCGACCGCGGTGTGTAGGGTGTGCGAGGCGGGTCGGGAGCTCCTTTCATGAAATCTAGCAATCCCAACCTGTCGAAGCGGTAAAAAACAATACATCGGATCTCTGGGTCTGGACCCCTTTCCCGAGAGCGGCTGCTTATCTCGGGTCGGTTTCCGACGGCCCCGGGGCCCAGCACAGGCGCTGGAGGCCATCTGGGCCTCCCTGGAACGGCTGTGGTCACTTTGGGCTTGCACCATCTGTGGGAACACCCGAGGCTGGGACAAGGACGGTGTCGTGATGCGATTGGCTCGTGATGCGATTGGCTCGTTGAGGGGCCCTCGTCTTTGGAGCTGTGGAGTCCGCGCGGAACAACCGAAAAACCCAGACATCTTGGAACGTAGCATTATCGTGACTTCCTGCCTCTCTAAGAAGCGGGCCTTCAGCGGCCATGACGCCAGAGTTCGCCCTACAACGTTCGCGCCATGGGACGCCCAGGACAGACCTGGCGCTCGTTTTCCTCCTCATCTTCTTGCCTACCTCTCTTCTTCCCTGCCCGCTATCCTCATCCCCCCTTCTCCTCATAGGGCCAAGCTGGCAGCCAGGAAGACGTGGTAAGAGAGGATTAAAGCGCGGGGTGATGGAGGGAGGATTGAGGCCTTTGGCCTCTGGGCATTCGGGGCCCCTGTGTGACCGTGGAGGCCTCTGGGGGCCTCCACGGGGCCACCGAAGACTTCCAGAGCAGGACAGCCCCGTTTTGCCAGCTGCCCAGCATGGGGAAAGGGGGCTAGCGAATCAGCCATGCGCGCAGCTGCTCTACTAGGCGCCTCGAGTTGGCGAGCGTGACCGTGCGTCGAGGAAGGCGCTGGGCGGCGGGGGCCAAAACTGGCTGCGCGCAGCATCCTTCGCAACGCGGGCCGTCGAAACAAACAAAACTAAATGAAAGCAAAGGAGATCGTGATTGATCCGAGGAGGGCCAGGAAGACGAAGACGAGGAGGTAGAGGAAAACGATGAGGGAAGAGAACGGGAGGGGTGGAAAGGTGAGCGAGAGGGAGAGGAGGAAATGAGAGAGGAACGCACGCGAGCGGGACGAGAGATCGCCCATACCGCCAGGCCGCACGCTTCGGCCCCCCTTTAGGCCAGACCAGGAGCGGCGATGAACCTCCGTACTAACTGCTTCAATGCATTGGGATCCTGGGCCTCGAGCTCGTCATCGCTCGGACGTCCGTTTCCGCATGTTTCAGTTCCCATCTTTTATTTATAAAAACATGACAGAATTATCCAAGATGCCCCCTCAATGGTTTTCGCCGAAAGAAAAACGCGCACGTCCGAGCGATGCCCGAGGAGGGACCCAGGCCATCCCTGCGCTCCTGGGGGTGGCCGATGACGCTCAGGGCGGACTCTGGCAAGGACCCGCCCCGCAGCGGCTGCGCCTGTGGGGCCGCGGGAGGCTTGCGAGATGCAAGGCCGAGGGCCCCCTTCCTCGTGCCTCAACCCCCCCACGCCCTTCTTTTGCCCTTCCTCCACTCCTGCCCCATCCAGCCCTTCTGGACCTACCCTCGCAGTCCCCCCTCTTTTTCATTTCCTTCGCTCCTGCCCCACCCTGCCCTTCTGGACCCACCCTCGCAGTCGCCCTCCTCATGGTGGAGCACTGACCCTGCAAAATTCGGGTGGGTGACAACAAGGGCGGGGGCGAGGGGCGGGGGCAACAAACGGGGGGCGATCGACGGTTGTAGGAAAACGACACGAACAAAAAAAAAAACCTAGAACGCCCTTGAACTGCCACCGCGGCCAACTAAGGTGCCGGAAATGGCACTTTTCTTCCACTCAAATTGTCCCCCCCAACTGTTCCCATCCGTCCAACGAAGGTTCCCTCCCTCCTTGCTTTCTGCATACTGCTCTCCCTCTCTCTCTCTCTCTCGCTCTCTCTTTTTCTGTTCTGTTTTGTCCTGGTGGCCCGAAACCCCGTCTATGGGGACCACCACGGATAAACACACGTGTAAGTATAGCCATTCTAATTAAATTAGAATATAAGTGTACTTCGACTGCAGCTCAAATGTAGGTCAGGTGTATTTCAAGTGTAGCGCAAGTGCGGATCAGGTGTAGCTATAAGCGCGTTACAGGAGTAGCCCTTGTAGCTCAAGTGTGGTTCGAGTGGCGTTCAAGTGTAGTTCGGGTGCGATGGTTCAGGTGTAATTCAAGCGTCAGGTGTCTTAGGCGCCGCAATTGTTGTTCAAGGGCAGCCCGCGCGTAGTTCAACTGAAGTCTGCGTGTGTTCCAAGCGTAGTTTAGTTCAAGTGCAGCTTATGTGTAATCCAACAGCGTTTCAGGTGTAGCCCGTGTAGCCCTCGCCTATTTCAAATATGTTATCGGCGTCGTCCGACTGTAATTCAAGTGTAGTCCAACGGTAATTCAGGCGTGTCAAGTGTAGTGCAGGTGTAGTGCGTGCGCGGTCCAGGTGTAGTCCTTGCAGTTCATGTATCTACCACGCCTGGTGCAGGTGTGTTTCAATGGTAGTTCAAATGTTGTTCACATGTAGTTCAAACGTGGTTTGGATGAAGTTCTGCTCGAACCACTCAGGCCATGGTAATGATATGGTCTGGGTTTAGAAGAACGGCCCAGGTGGTAAACGGGTTTTCCGTTCACTAAATGAACTTACAATGCTTTTACGAAGGATCGCAAGCTAATACATCCGTTTCTCGTTTGAATAAACCATCGCTTTAACAACAATTGGTTTGAAGAGTGCGCAATTGTTCATTACCGTGACCTACGTTGGCCGGTAAACTCCAGGTGTAGTTCAAGCGTGGTGCAGGCGCAATCAGCGTACTTCGAGTGTGGCCCAAAGTAGGTCACATGTGGTTCACGCGCAATGCAAGCGCAGTTAGGAAATGATTCATGTGTAGTTCGGGCGTGGTTCAAATGCGTTTCGGGCGTACGCCTTGCAATTCGAGGATTGACCAAATTTAGTTAATTTTGTTTGCTGTAGCTCAAGTGCGGTTCAGGCGCAGAACAAGCGTGGTACGGGAGCATTTCGCATGCGGTTCAGGTCCAGCCATGATAATTGTGACTAGTGTAGCCCAGGTGTAGTGCAGGTATAGTTCAAGTTCAGTTCAGGTGTAGGCCAAGTGGAGTTCAAGTGTAGGAAAACCACTCGGGGACACCGCTGCAAGCAGGATTCCCCAAATCAAGCCCTCGTCACCCGAATTCAAGTGTCGGGCTTGTGGCGAAAGTAATATGACTTGGGATTCCAATGAACCTCCAGCGGGCGCACATCTGGAGAACAGATGGGGAAATCCACGACGGAGCAGGCCACATAAAATCCTCATATGGGGCACCCTTAACGAAATAACTACGCGAATGCAGCGCGCATTCACATGCGCATCACGCGTTTGCACGATCGCACCGAACGGACACCCCGACAGAGCATCGCCGCGAGCTTGCTCGCGCGACGCGACCCTCGGCCTGAGTCAGAAGACAGTGCAAGTTCACGATTGCGCGCAAGACAACCCACATCAACGAGTGGCTCGAGCGAAACCTGCGCAGACAGCATGACGCCTCGGCCAGAGGAGGCCTGATACGGCATTGAAAAGGGCCCGCGCGGGGCCCCGAGACGGCGCAAAGAGCCAACCAAAGTCGCATAGTTGAACCGGTTGTTTCAGATGCTCCACTCTGGCTCTTTCCCCCGCCGCCCCCAGCGCTCTTTCGGGGCCATTCTGAAGCCCCTGAAAGCCTCCAGTGCGCCAAAAAGGGCCCTGAAACGCCCCCAGAACCAACCGTTGTGGAACGTCCGAACCGGCCGTTTCCACTGCTCCGCTCTGGCCTGCCCGCGGGGCCCACAATGGAGCCCCTGCCGGGCCCCTGTTCGGGGCCATCTGAAAGTTCCCACGATGCCCGAAGAAGGCATCAAAGGACGCTGAGACGGCCCCAGCAGCCAACTTGAGCGGAACATGTTCAACCGAGTTGTCAGATGCCCCGTTGCGGTTTGCTGTCGGGGCTGTCCTGGGTCTTTCCCCGAGCTACCTCGAAGTCGCCGCAGGTGCCCTGCAGGGGGGCCCATGAGAGCCCCAAGCGGGCCTCGAAAGCCAGCCGGAGTGGAGCAATTCTGAAACTGCCCTCTCAGATGTTTCGCTCTGACTCGCTCGCGGGACCCTCTGGGGCCTCTCCTGGGCCGTTGCGGGGCCATTTGGAGATCCCAACGAGCATCGATGAGGCTTGGAAAACGGAATCAAGACAGCCCAAAGAACAAACAAATAACAATCAAGAATGAAACATCTGAAACCGCTGCCGTTTCACATGCTCCAAATTTACCCGAGGCGTCCAATTTCGCAAAGGCCACCTTCAACAAACGCGTGAAAATACAATTTGGGGAGCCACGTGGTAGGGGCTGCTCCTCGAGAAACCAGCGGCGGCGCGCTGCGCCGGCCAACGGGCGCAGCCCGCGACTGATCCCATATATAAACTTGCAAGGCGGCTAATGCATGAAGTCATGGATGTGCTGATCCCCCTCAAGCGTGAAAGCAAAGCTTCAACGAGTCGCTGGCGTCAGACACATAACCATGTAACAAGGGGCACGCGCGCCAAGGATCATACAAAGACGATGTGGGTCCATGGGAGATGGGGGAAACCAGGGATGGCGAGGGGGGCAGTCCCTGGCAGGCGCGGGGAAGCGCGCCGCGAGTGCTGCAGCGCTGCGGCACGCTGGCACGACGCAGTTTCGATGAGGGGGGGCGGCTAGAAGCATGTCAGTTTGGCTACAATGGAGGAGTGTCCCTTGTCCTCTGTCTCGTCCTCCTTCTCCCCCTCCTCGCCCCCCTCTTTCTCCACTCTCGCTTCTCTTCCTTGGTGGCGCATAGGCCCGAGAGGCTCCGCGGGCCCCTGGCCGCGCTCTTCCTTCATCCCGGAGGGGGGGGAGGGGGGGGGGGGGGGCGAGGGGAAGAGGGGGGGGGGGGGGGGCGAGGACGAGGAGGAGGAGGACGACGAGGACGAGGTGGAGGAGAAATAAGGGGGATGAGAAGGAAAACGAAAAGGATTAGGATGGGGAGGGCGAAGAGGAGGAGGACGAGGAGGAGGGCGAGAAGGAGGGGGATGAGGATGAGGAGCCAGACAAGGAGGAGGCCAACGAGGAGGAAAGGGGACGAGGATGGCAGGACGAGGAGGAACCCCACGCTGCCCTGTGCGCGGAGCGGGGGGGCAGGCTCCATAGCCTCCCTCATCAAATTCCCCCCGCCCCCATGAAGCGCGAAGTGTCTTTCCCAAGCGGCGTCGCTCGTCCCCGGAAAGGCCAGGGTCGATATCCTCGGAATCCGCTGCTTCCCCAAGGGGGCGCGCGCGAGGCGATGAGCGTGCCTTTTTTGGGGTCAGCGCGGCAAGATTTCTCCGCTCGCGCCATGGGGTTAGACTGAGGCGCAAATAAATCAGGTTGCTGGTGGGCGCAAGAGGGAAGGAAAGGAGGAGGGGCGGCCGCAAGAGGGGCAGGGAGCGCGGGGGCATTCCGGGGAGAAGGAACATCGTCCTCTGGGCGGCCGTGCGGCTAGCCAGGGCGCCGTTCCAGGCGGCGTTGATGTGGGGGAATATTTCGGTAACGGGGTGGGCGAGGCAGTGGACATAGCGTGTCGGAGTCAGGCCAGAGCACCGTGCTTGGGCGGTGTGTTGGCGGAAGGCGGCGAAGCCGAATTGATCGGAGGAGGCTGCGTAGGGTGCTGTCGTGGTCCGGTCAGTCGCATCCTGGATGTGCTTGCTCATAATCTGGCTTTCTTCGCATAATACAAATTGAAACTCGTACACTTCCCGCAGAAGCTGGCCCAAAGCTTCGCAAACTTTATCATGTAGTGGGCTCTTCTTCAGCTGCAACTGCAGCTCTTTCCGGATGTCTTTGTAAACCTCCATGCGTTCGCCCTGCAACAAGAGAAGCAGCTGTGACCAGAGCTGCAAGGCGGCTGGAGCGTGCGATTCTAACGCTGCAACCAAGTTTTTCCATCATTCACGAACGCGGAGGTTCCAAGGATCGCGGGCCCAATGGGCACAGGCATGTGGAATGCTCCATTCTGTCCATTGCAGGCAATATGTATATACATATATATATATATATGCCGATCCGGTGTTCGAGGTGCTGCACGCTTGTTTTGCTTCTCCTCATCAGGTTGCGGTGCGTTTGCCCTTCCTGCGTGGTCGGGCGGGCACTGCGCAGCACTTGCATAAGAAGATCATTTTCCGAGGTCCAGATGCCGCTGAGCACGAGGTGGTCGAATTGTTTGTTCGGTTGCCACGATCACATGAGGGATTGGTGTACATGTCCGGACATTCTGATTCTGATGCAATTTTTACAACGGAAAGCTCGCCATCCATGGCTTGCGGCGATCACATTTGCAAACTGTTCTGGTCCAGCGGTCTTGAGGCCCGCCACGTTGCTGCCAATGCGTTCGCAAATCCGCCGCCGTCTAACTCGCGCGGCTAGGCGTGGAGATCAGTTTTGGTTATCGGGTTCAAAAGTTCTTTTTACAGGCAACGTTCCGAGCAAACGTGGCGGCGGAAGTTGCCAGAGGCAGGCGGATGGCTCCCCCGAACAAAGCGGGGCCCACAGCGCAGCGGTGGAGGGCGGATCTCTGCTGAGGAATAGTCAGTTGCCGAATGCGGGCCCGTTCTTTTTTCCGCGGGTTAAAAGCTGAGCTCAGAATCCGCCGGGCCCCGGTTGGCGGGGGCGAGATGACGCGTGATATCGTTGGCCGCTCTTCGATGTTTTCCTTTTCCTGGGGGGTTCAGAACGCGTCGTCGTCGCTGCGTCCCCCTCAATCCGCCACCGTGCTTTTGCGCGTTGAGGCGTGGGCGAATGCCAAGGGCTGTCTAGCAGGGATTATGTAATCTTCTAAGGGGCCCCCCACCCTCCGGGGCGCGCCTACTTCGTTGCACCGCCATCACTCCCGGGGGGTACCTGGGCGGCAATGGCGCCTCTTTGGAGCTCTCCAAAGCTTGCAGAGCGGCCCCGGAAGCCCACCCAGGATGCTAAGATGGCCCAAGACGGCCCAAAACGGCCGAACATGGCTTCCAGACGGCCCAAGAGGCCTCCAAGACGCCCCAAGAAGCCTCCAAGAGCTCTACCGAGAGGTTCCCAATAGGCAAAAGGTGTTACATTTCGATTGTTTGTCAAAGATTTTTGCATTTTCGCCTCTTCGGGTTGCCAGCGCTCCAGGATGACCCAAGAGGCCCTCAAGATCGCCCCGAGACGGCCCAAGAGGCCCACAGAAGAACTCAACGCCGGCCCAAGAGGCCTCCAAGACGGCCCAAGAGGCCTCCAAGACGGCCCAAGAAGTCCCCGCGACGGCTCCAAGAGGGGGCTCAGACGAGGGGCCCGAAAGGACATATCGAGCCATCGGCCCCGAGAAGCCTCCACAAAGCCCCAAGAGGCTTCCAAGAGGCCCGCAAGAAGCTCCCAGGAGGCCCCCCAAAAGTCGCTCGAGAGGCTTCAAAACTACCTCCAACATGCCCTCGAGAGACCTCCCACGATATCCCAAAGAACATCCAAGAGCCCTGTAACCCACAACCCAGGCACGGTGGCGGGACTTGCCGAAAGCAGCTATATGTTATTTTTCGCGTCGTCGTCGCATTCCTCCTCCGCCTCCTCGTGTTCCCTCCTCCTTCCTTTACTTCTGGGGTCGCTGGCTCCGCTATGTCTTCTGATGTAGGGGTCGGCGGAGCGGCGCAAACCGCCTGAATCGCGAACGGCAGAGAGCCGTCGGCCTCGATGGCGCGCAATAATACTTTCAGTTTGCTCGCGACGCCCCGCGCCTCTTCGATGGGCGCGCGATGCGTCCAGATGCATCGCAGCGCCAATGGGCTGAATGCAAATTCCAAGAGCAAGCTCGTCGTGAATACCTTGCCAAGCGGAACTTGGCGAAGGATGGCCCGCTGGGCACGGGTCGTCTTGTCGCGCCTGTCCAACCCGCTCTTTACAGCCGCGAAGTGTGACATCAGTTTCCCTCGGGCACGCGGCGCGGCGAGCACGTCGCCGCAAGCGTTGTAATCATCGGCGGGGGCCCGAAGCGTAGATTCCAGGAGCCTCAGTCAGGTGGGCAGCAAACGCCCAGGCATGATTTGCTGGGCGGGAGCAAGTGTGCGGCGTGCGGCCCAGACGCGGCGGCCCGGTGGGAAGACCGTTGCGGGGGGGCGGGGGGGTGTCGGGGTGGGGAATCCGTTAGTTCCCTACCTCGGCTCTGCCTAGAAGGGTTCTTACTCTCTTAGCTTAAAGGGGCCGGGCAGTGGAAAGCGCCCCGGGCGGTTCCCCCAGTCCCCCGGGAGCCAGGCAAAAGCAGCAGCAAAGGTAAAAGCAAACGCGCGGTTCCCCCAGTTGCGCCCCCTGGGCGCCAAGCAAAAGCAAAAGCAAAGGCAAAAGCGAAGGCAAAGCAACAACACAGCACAGCATAGCATATCCTAGCATAGCAACGCACAGCATAGCATAGCATAGCGCAGCATGCCATAGCATAGCATAGCATAGCATAGCATAGCATAGTATTAGCATAACATAGCATGGCCAAGCATAGCATAGCATATCATAGCATGCGAAAGTGTAGATGTAGATGCAGATGTAGGTGCATGTGTAGATGTGGATGTAGGTGTAGGTGTAGATGTATATGCAGGTGTATATATAGATGTAGATGTGGGTCTCGCTGTTGATGTTGATGTAGATGTAGATGTAGATGCAAGTGTAGATGCAGATGTAGCTGTAGGTGTAGATGTAGATGTAGGTCTAGATGTAAATGTACGTGTCGATGTATATATAGGTGCATATATAAATGTAGATGCAAATAACTCCCCAGTGCCCCGCCCTCATCTCCGTGCCTGCTTGCTTTTGCTGCTGTCTCGGCGACTTGCTGCCTGCTTCTGCTGCTGCTTCACTTACGGCGTGGCGTCGGCGGTTCTGGCGTTACTACTACTACTACTACTACTACTACTACTACTACTACTACTACTACTACTACCACTACCACTACCACTACCACTACTGCTACTACTACTACTACTACTACTACTACTACTACTACTACTACTACTACTACTACTAATACCACCACTACTACTACTAGTAGTACTTCTACTACTACTACTACTACTACTACTACTACTACTACTACCACTACTACCACTACTACCACTACTACCGCTACTGCTACAACTACGACGATGAGGAGAAGGATGAGGACGGCGTTCACCGCTCCTGGGAGAACAAAAAGCCGACACCAGCACCAAGAAAGTATTTGTTTCACGAAATGTCGAATTGCTTTTTGGACCAGCGCGAGCCCGCCCTGGCCTGAGGAATCGCAGAGTGGGCGAGGAGGACGGGGGAAGGGAGACGTCGCGCAGCACGCAGGAGGGAAAGCAGGAAATAACAAGTGCAAGCGAGAAGCGAAACAAGCGGGCGCTCTCGGGAGATGAGGGAGAGAAGAGGGAAGGCTGCGGCACCCCCCATGGCTGAAGCTTCACTCCCCCCACCGCCGCCCTCCACCACGCCTACCCCCGCCCGCCCGCCCCCCTCTCATTCCCCCCACCCCTCACCCACCCTATGTCCGCCCGCGTCGCATCCCTGACCCTCGTCTGGCCCGACACCATGGTCCGACGAGTTCGAATCCGCCGCTCTCTGCGAAAGGGGGCGGCGGCCGCCCGTCGCGGCCTGGGCATAAGACCGTGGCCCCCTCTTGACCCAAACCCGCAGCCCGTGGCAACCTTCCGAAATCGTCGAGGGGTTCAGCTCGCACATGGGGCCGCCGTTCCAGTGGGGGTCTTGGTGATGGAGTCGGCTTTTTGATGTTGCAGGGGACAAAAAGCCGGCACCAGCACCAAGACGCCACTGGACAAGCTCGGAGCGCTTTCCCTGTGGGGGCTGAGCGACCCAACGAAGCCAAGAAAGCTTGAGATGGCTCGCATTGCTCTCCGACTTTGCAAGCCACGGTGCTTCCATGATAGGGCAACGCCCCATGCAGCTCATGGCGCCCCTGAGGCCCACGGGGCCCCCATGGCCCGCGGGGTTTCCAAGGCTCAGAAACCAGATGTGGCCCTGACGAGTCAGGGAGCCAATGGCGCCCGCGCGGCATGCTGGGCCAGCGCGGCGCGTTGGGCTTATGCGCGCTGCGGCGCGCGTTCGGCCCATGAAGCCCTTTGTGGAACTTGTGGGGTTCATGGGGCTGGCTGGGTTCACGCGGCCCGCGGGGCTCGCGCGGCCCATGGAAATCCTAACGCTCGCTTGGAGAACTGGAGACCGCCCGTTATGTTCCCACGCGCTCAGAGCTGGCATTCATCAACTCTGGACACGCGAACCCGAAGACACGGGCGACGGCATTCAACAGAGGCTGCAATGTATTCTTTTCTAATGGCTTCTTGGTGTTGGTGTCGGGTTCCTGTGCGCCGAGCTCCTACTAATGTTGGTTTCCTAGAGGTTCCAACTCCTAGGTGGGGTCGCACTGGGATAATTGTGAATAAGGTCTTTGGAAACAACAATGGTTGGATCCGCGCGGGTGCGGACTGGCTTGGTGCGTCTGTGGCGCCGCGCCCGCGCATGCGTGCTCCTGGCGCCGCCGAAAACCACCGGCCCATAAGGGATGTCACCGGGGCGCGCACACACTTTTCCAACCTCCGGCGCAAAGACGATTCCGGCGTGAGCAGTATCATTTGGGACACGAATGATAAATTGTAGCCCTGCGCTGAAGATCGCGGCAAGAGCCGCGCAGCAACCTAAGCGAGGAGCGCGCGGAAAATGCCATGGTGCGCAACAGCCGATCTATCTGAGTTCGATGGGAGCACACACAAACGCACGAATTCTGGGCGCGCGAGTGCGCCGCAGGCGGAAGTATATTAGTGCCCAAGTTCTCGTTGGGTGGTAGTAGCAAATCGTCACGGACAGAATCACGGACAGATGTCCACCGGAAAGGGCTGGATGACTTGTAGGTCTCGTAAAGCTTGCGTGGCCAGCCGGATGTGCTAGAAGCGGATCCAAAATTCGTGATGGGCTCGGCGGCGCATGGGCGTGGCCAGTCAAACCGAGAGATCTTTATGATATTATCCCTAGGAGGCAGCGAGCCTGAACCAAAAAGGCTACTGACCGAGCAGGGCGGGTGGGCCAGAAGTGCCTTCCCCACAGCGGGCGTCCAGATCATTACCCCCAAATGCCTATGGAAAGCCCGGCGGAGACTTTTATGCAAATGTCAGCCGCGGGATGCCCGGACATTTTTATGCAAGTGAGGGCTCCGGCATGCCCGGGCACATTATTGCAACTGTAGGCCCTAGAATGCCCGGACACCCCCATGGGAAAACGACGCTCTGCCAATGTCGGGGGCATGATTACACGCCTGCCTGACATGACCGCAACAACGAAGTAAGTGCACCCAAAGCGGGCTCGGCAGCGGACCCAGAATGGGTTTAGCGCTGGCGGCCCAGCGGAGGGACCGGCACACCTAACATGAAACTTCGAGGTGTGCCCCGGAATCAAGCTGGATGCCACAAGCTACGACGGTGGGTATTCGCCACCGTGCCTCCTGGCACGTTGAGGCGCGCTACAAGGCCAAGTGCTGTCTGGTAGGGGTTCTGTGATATTCTTACAGCCCCCCCCTGCCGGTAGCGCCCCCTTGCGCGCACCGCCCCCATCTTCCCGAGGTTCTGTCGGCGCCAAGACACGCCCCTGGCGCCCTCCAAAACGTACGAAATCCTCAAGATGGCTTCCAAGACGGACCTGGGAGGCCAACAAAGCCGCTAAAATGGCCCAAGTCGCGTCCAAGACGGCTCAAAAGGCTCTAAAGAAGGCCCAAGAGCGGTTCAAGAGGACGTCCAGGAGAGCCCCAAGAGGCGAATATCAATGATTTTCATGGTGTGTTTCCAATATTTGTCATGTTCTTCCCGTTTCGAGTTTCCGACGAGCCAAGAGGGTCCCAAGAGCTCCGAGAGCGCCCCAAGACGCTCCGAGAGGCTCTCAAGAGGGTCCCAAAACGGCCCAAGAGGCGCCCGAGACAGCCCAAGATCGCCCCCAGACAGGCCCAACAAAAGCCCAGGAAGGGGAACACGAACCGACAATTCGATCCTTCTGCTCGAAAAAAGCCCCCAGGAGCCCAGGAGGCCCCAAAGAAAGCCCCGAGACGCCTCAATGCTGCATCCAACGGTCCCCGAGGTGTGGTTTTTGGCACCTGGGCCCGCCGCGGGCTGTCCCTGCCCGGGCCCCGCTGGCCCAGCGTGCTTCCAGGACCCCCCTTCCACCCTTTCTCCGAGACGGGGAAAGGGGGGGGAGAGAGAGGGGGCGGGGGGGGGGGCGGGCGGGGATGAGGAGGGGGGAGGAGGGAGGAGGCAGAGGAGGGAAGAGGACGATGGGGGAGGAGAAAAGGAGAGAGGGGGGGGGCTTGAGTTTTGTCCGGACAGCGGCCTGGCGGGCTGGACGCCGCGAGCCCCGCCAGCTCTACGCCGTGGCGTCCGAGCGGGAAAGTGCTGAAAGAGGTGCGTTATATTTCAAGCAATCCTCGCGGCCATGCTTGGACAGATGCGGCGCGGACGCCGCGCTTCGATGCCGCGGCAGAAAGGGCTGGGGCATGCCCCTGAGGCGTGGCGAACCACGGATGACATAAGAGGTTTCGTTGCTTGGGCCGGCCTAGCCAGGGGGGAGGAGACCGGGATCTGGGTGGCGGGGGGGGTCACTTGGGGGGGCCAGATGTCTTTGGTGAGAGGGCCGTTTTCCTAGGAAATCTGGGGGGGCGCAGACGGGCTCAGACGGCCAGCGAGCCGGGGCCGGACTTTGGTGGAGATTTTCCGGTTTTCGGATCCGAACTCTAAAAAGGGGACCGGCGTCTGTGGGAATGCGGTTTCTTGGGGGGTTGCAAAGTGCGCCGCGGGGCAGGCGCAGGACGTTGGCCATTGTTCCGGCGGTAGACAGATGACGGGGCCTCATGGGGCAGCATGGAGGCTCGGCATCGAATCCGAAGGGTCGGGAGCTCCGACGCCGCGCGCGCGCGTGCGCGCAGGAAAGCTGCGCCGGAGGTCGCCTCACTCCGCGGGCGTGGCGGGGTCGCCGAACGCCTTGTGGATGCGCTTGACCGCAGGCCCGAAGAACTCGTCGAAATTATCCTCGGCCTTGGGGTCGGCCTTGCGCTTGGCGCGCGTGAGGCGACTGGTCAGAGTCTCACCTGCAGCAGCAACTTCGGCCCTGAATGCGTCGGGCGTGATGCCAGGCGGCAACTTCCACATGTCGCTCACGGTAAACTCGGACGTCGCGGCGTCGAAGTGGGCGACCACGATGAGCGCCTGATCTTTCATCGTGCGCGCGCAGCGGCCCAAGCGTTTCGTAGCGCAGGCAGTAACGGCGCGGAGGTTGGCTTTCTGGTCGGAGTTGCTTTCCGCGGCGTCCACGATGTAGTTTGGGTCCGCGGGGGGGGTCAGGACTGCAGGGGGGGGGGGGGGGGGGGGCAACGTCAAGTCATGTCGGCCCCCGCGGTCCCGACGCGACTTGGTTCGTAAAGATCATCTTGGCGCGAGGCCTCGCCCCCTCAACTTCGGCTTGATGAGTCATGTTGGCACTGCTCGCTCGCAATTGCCAGAGTAACACCCAACGTGTATACCCGAAGCTATCGATACCCGCTCGCTGTGTCTTCGATCGTGCCGCCCCTAGGGGGTATATATCACGTGCTTCTCTCGCGGGATTGGCGCAGCACGTAAAACTGGAAGACCAACGACAAATCGTGAGGACGGCGGTATAATGGAGGGAGGCAGGAAGGATGAGGTCAGAGGGAGGAACAGGGAGAAGGAGGAGGGTCATGCTCATTGCCCTTGCCTACGCCCTCCCCAACCGCAGACGCATCGCCATCATTCCCGTTCCCCGCTCCTCCCTCCTGCCCGTCCTCCTGCCCCCCCATCCCGCTCCTCATCATCATTGTTGTCCTCGCCGTCCTGAGCGTCGTCTGCTACCCCGGCCCCCCGATCGACGACGATCGAGATTCGTCTGCGGTTTGCGTAAGACGACGGTCGACGACGATGACGGTGACGATGACGATAACGACGACGACGATGACGAGTGGGAGGCAGCGGATCCAGCCGTGGCGACGCCAGAAGAGGTCTTCGTTGTCATGCGGCCATCTCCCGCCGCCTGGCATCTCGTAGGCCTCGCTGGCCATGTCACTGCACGCAGTGTAACTCCAGCCGAGGCAGCAAACATTGCCTCAAAAGAGGCGCGCACAGCGAAGTTCACCCTCCTTCGCCCTGTGACACTCTCAGCCTGGCCAGCCTCCACCCGAAGGACAGAGACGAGCACGAAGAAGAGGAGGAGGAAGTCGAGGAGGAGGACGAGGGAGGGGGGGGAGGAACAGGGAGGAGGGAGGCGGAAACACATGGGAACAAGAAGGGAGGCACTTGAGAGGGATTGCACGGGGGAGGAAGAGGACAAGGAGAGGGGGGCGGAATAACATCGCCAGTTCCCGACCTACCCCATCCCACCATCGAGCAGGGTCGCCTAAAAGGGGCGAACACGCTTGAGGCCGCGGCGCGGCACGTTGCCCTGATCAGGGCTGGCCTCGCGCTTGACGCCACCGCGCTCGGCCGCAGGGGCAGCAGCCTTCGCCCCGCTAGAAGGGGGCCAGAAACGACAGAGGCGGCCTTCTTCGGGCAAGGCGTGCGAGAGCTAGAGCCCTGCGACGGAGAGCGCTTCTCACCCCTCTCACTCACAGGCGCCGAGGGCGCCGCGCCCGCTGCCTCGGCTGACGCTGGCGACTGCAAAGCCGCCATCGACTCGAGCTCGTCCCACACGCACGCTGGAATATCCTTGTTATTCGGGACTTTGTTGGCCTTCACGAAGGCGTCGGCCAAGCTCGGGCCTGCAGGGCTGTCCTGCATATTCATCAAGATGTCCGTAGCCTCGATCACGATCGCAACTTGGGAAGCCTTCACCTAGCGAAGCTGCAAAGGATCACTCTGCACTCACGGCTCCAACTCCCCAGCTGGCATTGCCCCCGCCAGGCCAGGATCTGGCGGCGAGCGGGAGGAGCACGAGCGAGGGGGGGGGGGGGGGGGGGGGGAGGGGGGGGGGGGGGAGGAGGCGAAAGGTAAGGTGTTGAGGCGAACGGTGAGCGGGGTTCAAATGGGGGGCGAATGCTGAATGGTCCCTTCGCAACTCCGTGAGACCAGCGTCGCCATGGCCGTAGCGACGCAGGCGCTTGTGATGTCATTGTCCTGCACCCGCGGTGTCACCTGCATCATCTGCGCAGCCACGGACATGAGGCTGAGGTCCTTGTGCAGGATGTTGTGGGCGTACACCACCTTCTCAAGCTTCTTCTCGCTGCCGAATATGGCGCCCAGCATCTTTAAGCTGAGCCTGCCGCCAGGGTTGACCGCGGCGCCCCAGTCCGGGCATGTCGCCTTGCACTCGCCCGAGGACGCCGCGGCGATGCGGGTTAAAAGTGTGAGAATCCTGTCCTGGCACGCATTGGAGAAAACCGCGACCAGCGACGTCCAGCGGCGGGTGCTCTGAAACGAGAGAGGGCACTGCCATCCAGCCTTCTCGAGCTCAAGCGACACATCCGAGTTGAGGAAGGTGTCAAGCGCCATGGGCACATCCGACGCAAGCCTCTGCAGGCCGCTCAACGTCTTGAACGCGCCATCCTTCGAGGGCGCCTTCTGGCAGCCACCCTCCTTGAAGAGCTTGTCGTGCAGAAAGGCGCAGAGGGCGCCAAGGTCGTTGGTCGAGGTCACCACGGACAGGCACAACATGGCCTGGCCGGCCGTCATGCGCAGCACGAGAGGGTCCGAAGTGCAAGTGGCTTCGGGAAGAGCGATATCGGCAAGGCCGCTTGCCGAAATGAACTCCTTCAACTCCCCCAGGGCGACGCTGCGCTGCACGGCTGTCAGAGCGGCCATGGTGACGCTGGAATCGCCATCGAGCTCGGGCTGAACGCTGGCGAACTCCCCGTAAGAGTCCCCCGACCGAACCGCCGCATTGATCGCATCGAAATCGCTCGACTGGGTAGCCAACTTCTGCTGCGCATCACCCAGGGAGAAAGATACCCTCGTTCCGATCTGCGAAAGCTTCGCCATTGTAAGCTCGTCCGCCACGGCCGTGTACAGGGGTGTCCCTTCGAAGTATCGCGTCGGCAGTGGCACTGTGCGACGTGCGCATTTGACAACCTCACTCCAGGATGGGGGACCACATATGTCACATGATGTGGATGCGGGCTGGGTGGGGGGCTCACCTAAATGGGATTGTCAACGGCTCGCGTCGCACGGCGGCACTCCCAACCACGCCTACATCATCCATGAACCGCTGGGAGTCGTTCCAGACCTTCGCGACCAGCTCATCGTTCGCGGCGGCCCTCGTAACCTCGAAGACGACGGGGTCGTGCTTCATCTTGTGCACGTGCTCGGCCATGCTGATGACCCTCTCGGACATGTTCCTGTCGACGTGCTGCTCAGAGAAAATCAGCGCCAGAGTCGCCGCGGAGTTGACGTAATCGATCATGCCAGTGAGCCCTTTGATGGTGGAGTCCAAGCGGGCCTGGAAGGACATGTTGCTCTTCTGCTCGCCCTGGAACCGCTCACTGGTCGCATCTGGGCAGCTCCTCCCATTCAAGGCCACCTCGCACGTGCGCGAGCGCTTCCACATATCTCCCAGCGTAGCTCCGAAGCCGATCATGCCGTCGCGGAACTCGCCCAATATCGCCAAGCCACTGAAGGATCCCGAGCGGGCCTCCGCCGCGGCCGTTGCAAGCGCCACGCTTGCGCCCTCCTGCGAGGTGCTCTCCTCCGTAGGCGCCGCGAGCCGCGACTTCGTCAGGGTCTTGATGCGTTTGCCGAGGCCGTCGTACTGGACCGAGATCGTCACGCCGAAAGTGCGGACCACTGCGTACAAGCTCGCGTCGACGATGGATTCGGAGTTCTGCATCGTGTCAATCAGCAACTTCTCGTTGTCAGCCAAGGCGGATGCCGACCACTTGTGCAAGGAGAGCATAGCCCCAGCGAGCAGCTTGCCCATAAGGGCGACTTGGTCATTGATGGAGGTGAAAGCACCCGTCGCTTTAGACACAACCCAGTTCTCCAGGTCATCGAATGCATCTTGAAAGTCAGACTCAAAAGCGGCCGCGGCGCTGGTGAAAGACTTCGGCGCGGCCTCGTCCTCCACATTTCGTGCGACGTGCAAGCGGGGCACATCCGTGGCGTCCTTCGGGACCTTGTATGCGATCATGGTTCGCGCGAGCTCTGCTGAAGGCGTTTGGCCTGACTGCCTCGTCTGCTCAAAGACTGTCTTCCTGGCATCTCGTACCGTCACCGACGTGGGCCGCTCACTCTCTGCGGCGCTGCAGCACTTCACGATGCTGCCGATGGCCCCGAGCACTCGAGTGAAGACAACGCTTTCGTCGTCGTCGTTGTCACCAGTGAGTGGCTCCATCGCACGAGTCCACGCATGCGCGACGGTGCTGATCTCGGTCACGAACTCGTCGGTCGTCTTCTTGAGTTCCAGGCACGTATCGGGGAGGCTGTAGAGGTAAGACCGCATCGCCTCCGCGACCATGTAGGCCATGCGGTACTTGGCACTGACACCAATATGCACCTTAGTTGAGAGCTCGACCACGGTATCCTTCTGCTTCGTCGCCTTCTTCGCCTTCTTATCGGCGGGTTCGTCGCACTCCTATCTGACCTCGATCTTGGCGGGATGCTCTGGCTCCTTATCTCGCGCTGCCTCCTCGGGGCGCTGGCGCATCAAGTCGAAGATGGCCATGCTCAAGTTTTCGATCGCGGTCGAGACCTTGTTGTGCTTCTTGATATAAGCCTGGAAGACGCTGTACACAAAGATGACAGTCAGGTCCTCTGCCAAGGGGGGGTCCCTTAGAGGCCAAGTACGCCACCTGGATTCCGAAGTGGTCCAAGGTGTTGACGAGGTTCGAGTCGCCCGGGGTGCCTAGCCAATGCTTGAGACACTTGTAAAGAGAAATGGAAGCGTTGATCCTCGCACACACCTGCTTATACGCAACTTGCACAGAGTACGCCACCTTGCCGACGATCGCTTCGTGGTGATTCTTCAACCTTCTCTCCAATGCCTGCATCGTGCCCAACTTGTAATCTTGGAACCACCCCTCCTTGGCCATGCGGTCCACGCAGGTGTTCACCGCGTTGCGCATTCGAGCGATGGAGACAAACTCCCGCCCAGCGGGGAAGCCGCCGCTCAGCGACATGTCCTGCAGAGGAAGCCCGTGAATGTCGACCCCGCTCGACTCCTCGATGCACTCTTGGGACTGCGCGACTGGCGGCGCAACGTCGCCTTCATCTCCGTCGACTGGCCGAGCCACGTCGCCCTCATCAGAGACTGGGGGGGGGGGGGGGGGGGGGGGCATCACGTCGGCCAGGGCCAGCTGATTGTAGATAACCTTGGTCAGGAGCGTGGCCCGACGGCGAGTTGGCTGCTCTAAGGTCGGGCCAGTCTCCTTCCCATCCCTTGACGCACCTGGGCCCTCGAACAGGCCGTCCTGGAAGTCCTCGCCGTTCGCGCCCTCTCCGTCCTTCTCCTGATCGACCTTCGCCAAGCCGATGGTCACCTGGCTGTCGTCGTGGGCCTGCGAACTGAGGCCGTCCGCAACGGGCTCAAGCGCCGCGTCCAAGTCGGGGAGGTCGCCGAACAACTCCTCAGCTAGCCGCTGATCCTCTCCGGTGGGATCCCAGGACCCGTCGGTGGTGTGCATAGCAGGCGAGGCGTTTGTATTATGCCAACACTTCTGTTGCAACTTGCCCCCGAATCGAGATCAAGCCAAAGAGGGCTTCGGAGGGGAGGGGGGGGGGGGGGCAAGTATCGGGGGGGGAGTGCGCATAGAAGTGGGAGGAGGATTACCAGGAGGAGGAAGCACAGCAACAGTTGGGTCAGCTGCAGCACGAGCCCCGATGGAGGGCCTCGCGTGGTCCAAGGGCAGTGTCGACGGATGGGGTAAGCCTTCGCCGCGGTGGCTCTCTTGACCAGTACCGACTGGGAGCGTCTTTAGGTCTACGGTTCAAGAACTACAAGGTTCAGAACTACATGCAAGATTAGGTCCGAACCTCATTTTTATTGTGCTGAACATCCTAATACACTGACAACGTGAGTTGTGGACTTGTGTAAATGAGCACTACTAAAACGACGCATACTACGACTACAACCACTAGTATTGTAACAACACGCTCGACACCACAAGCAAAAAGAAACAACAGCAATAACTACTAGGATCAATGGCACTTATACGCAAACTAGTAGCAAAACTACCTGCACTACCAACACTGCTAATACTACGACTACCACCGCTACCACTACTGCTGCTACTGCAACTCCAAGTCCTACTAATACTCCTACACATACTCCTACTCCTGCGCCTACTCATACTACCACAGCTACTACTTCGAATACGATCTACTACTACTACTACCACTACGACGACGACGACTACTACTACTACTACTACTACTACTACTACTAGTACTACTAGCACTCCTATTACTATTACTACTTCTACTACTTCTACTACTACTACTACTAATACATCTACGACCACCACTACAAATCCTGCTACTACTACTACAACTACTGCCACTACTAGTGCTACGTCTAGTACTGAGACTGCGACTACTACTCTTATTCCTACTCTTACTCTTAATACCACTACAACTCCTACTATTACTCCTACTCTTACTCTTACTCTCACTCTTAATTTTACTCTGACTATTATTTTTGCTCGTACAACTACTACCGCCGTTACTGATACTACGATTACAAACTCCTGCTGTTAACTACCTCCTGTCTACGACTTACGACCTACACAGACTATTGCCTACTACGTAATGCCTACATACGAGCTGCTAACAATGTCATACTCACTACTATTACGGTTACTACTACTACTACCCCTACGACTACTACGGCTATTATTACTTTGTAGTAAGCATACGAAAACCTTTGCTGCTACTACTACTAGTAGTAGTAAGACTGCTATGTTGACTATCACTCATAATGCTAATATGCCGACTCCTGCTCCTAATTATACGCCTATTCCTACTACGACTACTACCACTACTACTACTACTACTACTACTACTACTACTACTACTACTACTACTACTACTCCTACCACCACTACTACTACTACTACTACTACAACTACTACTATTACTACTACTACTACTACTACTACTACTACCAATACGATTACCACTACTACTAACTACTTCTAAACACCCAAAGGGCCCAGGAGGCCATCGACGAGACCGCCCACACTCCCAAGCCAACACGGTCCCTAAACAGACACAAGACGCCCCAAGATGGCATCAACAACGTGGCTCCGTGGGCCAGCGGCGCGGCGCACGCCGCCGAGTCGACAGGGCCGCGAAGGAGGAGGAGGGAGAGGAGGAGGATGGTTGTTGTCGTTGGTGGTTTTGTTGTTGTGGTTGGTGTTGTTGTTGGTTGTGGTAGTGCTGTGTTTATGTTAGTCCCGCTAGCCCTCTGGGCGTAGGTGGTTTAACGAACGTTGTCTTCCCTCTTTCCACAACCCCTCCTATCCCTGCTCGGGGGAGGTGTTTCACCCCCTCCCCTGGGTCGGGGAGGGGGAGGGAGGGCCGAGGCGCCGGGGCCTCCAAGATCGCCCAAGATGGCTCCAAGAGGGCCTCTGAGACGCCAAGATGGCCTCCAAGATAGCTCGAGATAACTCATGCTAGCTCAAGATAACGGTCGGCATACCTCCAAGAGGCCCCGAGACGGCCCCCAGACGGCTTCAAGTGCCCGCCGAGCCTTAAGGCCAACATTTTTTCTATTTCCTTCCGGCCGGGCGTCTAGCCTTCAAACGCCTGTTGCAACTCTCGGCAAACGCAAGAGAGCAAGGGGAGAGATCAGCCCGCAGGCCGTGAGGAGAGAACGCGACGTCCAACAAACTACACCCCTAAAACCGCAGATAAGCCGGCACACCCAAAAATGAGGATGTCAATCTTATGTTGTTCCGGCTTGTGGGGCAAAAGTGCAGACTGATTGGACTCGGCGGTCATCGCCCGACTGCCTGTCAGTCTGGGCGCCCACATGACCACTGCAGCGCAAGCGCAGAGAAATAGGAAACACACAAGAGCAAAGACAAAGAAACCGCTGTCATCAACAGAACGCATGTCCTGCGAACGTGGCCGAAACTAGGGGCGGAAATTCGGGCAGTTATTCGCCATACAGACCCCGAGTGATACACTCAACTCCGATCTCAAAACGAGCACCGCAGCTCTCCTGCGCGGCCGCCGAGTCGGGCCCCAGCCGCGAGATCGCGAGGAGGGGAAACAGCACCAGGTGCCTCAGCATGTAACATAAAAATCGCACGAACTGCAAGGAGGGGGATGGGAACCAAGGGAGGAAACCGACAAACCCTGGCCCCAAGAAACGCAACTGAAAAAGCCTTGACTCTTCGCGTATCCCCACCAGCCCATCCAGCAACGATGCACTGGCGAGTGATAGGTTTTCGGAGGTCTCTTTGAGCCATCCTGGGGTCCCCTTGGAGTCATCGTTGGGCTCTTTTGGGGCCGCCTTGGCGCTCTCTTGGGGCTCTTTTGGAGGGTGAGAGGTCTCTTGGCGACGTCTTGCTCAAAATTGTGATCGGTAGGGCATGGCCCACACAGTGCGATGATAATGTCACACGTTCAAGAGCGACGGCACAGACTCTGGCGCAGACACCGCAGGCAGCAAGGCCGCATCTGTGGCAAAGAACACCTCACCAGAGCGATGCAGAAAATACTTAAAATAATATGGACGGCAATCCGCGCGGAATTCTCCTCAAGCGGGAAGCCACGATCCACCGCCAACACCGAACACGGGTCACCAAGCTGCTCACTTCGAGCCCGACTTCTTAGCCGTGCTCTTGTCACGTTTCCCGTCCTTGCCAAATATGTTGTGGCGCATGAGGTCAACGAACTTGTTCTGTTTGGGGTAGGCCCAACCGAGGGCCGCCTGGAGCTCCTGTTTATCAGACCTCAGCTGCTTGTTCAGAGCCTTCAGTTCCCAGATCTAACTCTTCAGCGCCCTCACCTGACCCTCGGCGTTGAGCGGCATGGTAGGAACGTAGGAACCCAACGAGTCAATGAGCACGTGTGGCGATCAGAGGTGCGCAGCAAGGGTGCCCGAAATGAACAGAGGCTTCAGAACCAAATGGCAACGCCAGGTTGGGTGAGCGGACGGCCTTGTCGCAAGCAAACTGTGTGGATGGTGAGAGGACGGCCCATGGTTTCTGGATGAGCTGGGACAGCGCCGCGGCGATGCCGACCGCACACTAAGCCACGATCCCTCGCGAAGGCTCCTGCTCCTTCTCCGCTTCCTCCTCTTCCGCACCCTCCTACCCCTATTGACTCTTTTCATCCGAACGCGCCAGTCAGGGTTCAGGATTGTCTCCGAGAGGCATAGACCTAGGGAGTATGCATGATTCCGCGCCGCTGGGTATACCTGGGAGCGCGTTCGGGGGTGTCTGAACTACTTTGAATTATTGACAGCAACTACGTTTCAGAGAAGACGCATGCGGCATAGGGAGTCCTATGTGGGAGCGCCCCGAGAGCGCCCCCGAGGCTGCCCAAGAAGGCCCCGGGAGCCCCCCGAGACTGCCCAAAAGGACTCCAAGACGGCCCTGACGGCCAACATGCACCACGACGGCCCCGATAGCGGCCCAAGAGGGGCACCGCCAACCGAGAACCCAAGGCGTCGGCCTTAAAAGGGCCCCAGGAAACCCCGCGAGGCCCATGAGAAGCCGCAAGCGGCCACCCAGATACACCCGATCTGAAGCAGGAGGAGGAGGAGGCAGAGGAGGAGGAGAAAACGGGGGAAGAGGAGGAAGAGGAGGATGAGGAGAAACATGCAAGCCGCTAGGATGGTTGCAAGTGCCCGACGAGCCTCGCGAAGACCCCCCCGAGAAACCAAAATGGCACCATAACTATAAGAACACCATGGTTGTTTCTCTCCACGCCTCTTCGCTTCTGGCGGGGCTCGGACGTCCCAATATGGCTCACATATGGCCCAAGAGAGCCCCAAGATTGGCCCAAGACGGCCCCACGGCGGAATGCCCAAGAACGCCCCAAGCGGGCCCCAAGGCGCCCTTTTTGAGCACCCGAGGGGTGCCTTCATGAAAGCTTCCCACATGTTTGAGCCGCGGGGCCCACGACGGCGCCAAGGGACCTCGCAGACCCCCCAAAAGAGCTCCAAGAGGGCCCCAAGATGGCCCCCAAAGAGCCCCAAGATGACCCCACGCTGGCCCCAAGTGGCCTCCCCCACAATAACACCTCAACTCGCCTGGGCATCAATGCTGGGTGGGCTGGTGCGGATACGCGAAGCGTCAAGAATTTTAATAGGTTTGCCCATGTGGTTTTCGATTGAACATCGCTGGTGATAAACAAAACGCATGCGGGATGCATCGCGCGCGCACGCGCAGGGGCGCCGCCGCGCGCGCGGCGGCGCGCGCGCGATGCATTGCGCATGCTGGATCATCTGTTCCACGCTGAGATAATCGCAGCCTGGGACCAGAGAATGAGATTGTACAATGAGTTGTCCCATTGGAACTTCGAGTTGACATCGCGGTGATGTGGATCAAACTCACACAAGATGCATCGATCGCGCGTGCGCACAGGGGCGCCGCCGCGAGCTTGGCGGCGCGCGCACGATGCATGTTGCATGCCTTGCATATGGTCCACGCTGAGGTGATCGCCACTAGGAACCTGAGAATGCACATGTACAGTTGGATGCCACGTTGGGCGTTCTATGTAACATCGTGGGCAACACCGAATGAAAGGATGGATCGCGCGCGCGGTGCATTTTGCATGCGTTGATACGGTCGCCTCTTGGGACCAAGTTTACAATGGGTTTTCCCCCATGGTTTTTCGATTTAGCACCATGGGCATGTGACCATGGGCACGATGCGTCGTGAGCGCGCGCCGCCGCGCGCGCGATGTATTTGGCTTGTGTTTTTCATATATTTGACGTTGAGGTGGCCGCCCTTTGCGCACAATGAGCGACATTGTACATTGGGTTTTCCGATTTGGGTGTTCTGCTCAACGCCGCGGGCACGTGCATGGAGCGCGTGCAGTGTACAGGATGTCTCGTGCGCGCGCCTGTCGTTTATTCAGCGTTGGGACGACCTCCTCTTGAGACCAGAGAACGGAATGTTACATAGGTTCCCCCAGTGGGTTTCGATCTCACATCGCTGACACGTGTGTAACACGCATGGCCGCATGCAGGATGCATCGCGCGCGCGCCTATGCGCGCGGGCTTCCTGCGGTCGTTCCAGACGCAGCATTATGACGAACTAGAATAGCGCGCGCCGTTCTGGCGGCCTCTCGGGGGCTTCCAGGGACGGCCGACAGCCGAACTGGTTTCTAGTTCGCCGTTCAGCGGGCCTCCTGCGGGCGCCCCATGCGCACCAAAGTGCCGAATTAGAATCCAGTGCGCCGTCCTGACGGCCTGTCGGGGTGCTTCAGGGGTAGCCGACAGCCGAGCTGGATTAGTGTCAGCCGTTCCGCGAACCCTCTGTGGGCGTTCCGTGCGCCTACCAATGGCGGGCTAGAGTTTAGCGCGCCACTCAGGCGGCCGATCGGGGGCTTCAGGGGTTGCCGAGCGCCGAGCGAGATGTTTGTTCGCCGTTCCGCGGGCCTCCTGCGGGCGTTCCATGCGCGCCAACATGACGAACTAGAATCCAGCGCGTCGTTCTGGCTGCTTACCGGCCGAAAGCCGAAGTGGCAGCTAGTTCGCCGTTCCGCGGGGCTCCCGCGGGCGTTCCATGCGCACCAGAACGACGAACTAGAATCTAGTGCGCCGTCTTGGGGCCGTCTTGGGGGTTCGTGGATGCATGCCGACTGTTAGCTCGAGCTAGCTCGATTTATCTTGGAGGCCATCTTGGCGTCCCAGGGGCACTATCGGTGCCACCTTGGGCGATCTTCGGGGCCCTGACGCCCCCCCCCCCCCCCGCGCGCCCCCCCCCCCTCGCCGCCGTGCCCAAGAGAGAGGGGGGGGGGGGGGGCGGGTGCGGGTCAGGGGGGCGGGCGGCCCCCCTCCCGCGAGGAGGGGTAGGAGAGGTTGTGGAGCGAGAGAAGGCACAGTTCGTTTAACCATCTACGCCCAGGGGGTTGGTGGGATTCATTAGCTGGCTCCACGAGGAGATCGTCTCAACGCGGAACATAAGAACGCGCGAGCAAATTCAAATGCATCGCGCGCGCCGCCGCGCGAGCGGTGGCGCGCGCGCACGATGCATCATATATTCGTTTTATGCGCATTCCCTCACGTTAAATCCAACGCCAAATGGTGAAGCTCAGTGTAAAGCCACATAGAGGGAGGCGGCCATTTGAGTCATTTCAATGCGGTGGTGGTGGGGGCTTGTCGTGGTCGGGGTGGCGGTGGCGGGGAAAGGGTGTGGGGTGGTTGAGGAGGGTGGTGGGGGGGGGTGACGTGTTGGTGGTGGTGGGGAGGTGTGGTGGTGGTGGGTGGTGGTGGTGGTGGTGGCGGTGTGGGGTGGGGTGGGGGGTGGGGAGCGGCGGCGGCGATGATGGCGGTGGCGTGGAGGGGGGTGGTGGGGGGGGGGGGGGGGGGGGGGGGGGGGCGCGGGGGGGGTGGGCGATGTGGCTGGGAGGGGGGGAGGCGGGGGCGGGTGGAGCGGGGCTGGTGGGGAAGGGGGGGGGGGGGGGGGGGGGGGCGGTGAGGGGGGGAGGGGGGAGGGGGGGGGTGGAAAAAGGAGGGGGGAAGGGAGGGGGTGGTGGTGGGTGCGGTGGATGGCCGCCCCCCATCATGGGGGTGGTGGTAGGGATGGGGAAGACGTGGGGAGGCGGGAGGTCGGGGGTGGGGGGGCGGGGGGCGCGGCGGACCTCAGCCCAGCCCAGCCCAGCTCGTAGTGGACGCCAGCGCCGCCATCGCAATGCAGCCAGCTCAGCCAGGGAATGTGGTGGGTGGGAGGGGGTTGGGGGCGGGGTGGGGCGGGGTGGTGGTGGCGGTGGCGGGCGAGGCGGGGAGTGGTGGGGAGGAGGGGGGGGGGGGGCGGGGAGCCACTTGGCCGACCGCAGAGGCCCGCCAACTTGCAACCTTCGTGCGCACGCGAAGTTGGCATTGCCTAGCCGAGTTGATTACCGAAGTGCGCGCCAGATGGGTCTCGCCGCACTGAGTTGACTACGCGTCAATTTCGCCGTCGCGGGTTGACTACTGAAGTCGCGTCGCCTGCCCGAGTTGACTACCTAACTTGCGCCGCCGACGCACCGCCCCGCTGCGTCTTGACGCGGGTCCCGCGTGTTGACTACCGAAGTGTGCGCGCCGAGTTGATCTTGACTAACTGAGTTGACTACCGAAGTGTGCGCGCCGAGTGGTCTTGACTAACTGAGTTGACTACCTGCGTGTGTTCGCCTAACCGAAGTTGACTACCGAAGTACGTTCGCCCTTCTGAGTTGACGCACCCCCGCCGCGCGACCCCTCGAAGTTCACTCGCATGATGCGCTTCGCCCGCCTGAAGCGCGTCACCAGACGTGCTTCTGCGTCGCCCCGTTAGGGGCCCAACCTCACGCGCCATGCCCCATCGCGTTCACCCTCTGGCTGGGCGGCGGGAGAGGCGCGTTGGAATTGCTGCTTCGCGCCTGAGGGGCATAGACACCCGATGCACACGCGCAGCGCGAAGCACGTCGCAACGACGCAAGCCCCATCCGCCGCGCGCTCCTTGGGCGGGTAGAACACACGGCGTTCCCACGCGAACGCTTTCTTGTCGTTCCACCGCTGGCAACAAGCCGCGTCGGTGCACAGCCAGCGGCCGTGATCGGCATCCAGGCACGCATGTGCTTGCGCATGCCTACATATACATCTACACACATATATACGCACACACGTATACAAACCTACCTACCGTTCACACACCGTCCTCCGCGATCCCCTTGGGCTGGTAGATGAAGACACGGTTTTCCCACGCGTCCGCCGTTCTTGTTGTTCCACCTCTGGCAGCAGGCCGCGTTGATGCACCTGCGGCGGCCGCCCCGTCCCTTCATGTGGATACATTTGCTTTGCACACGCGCATGCACACACACACACGCACACACACACACGAACACCGCCAACACGCAAATGTAACCACACATACTTACCAACGCTACATGTGCTACACGACAGCCCCACACACACCTACATGTGCGCTTGTACACATGTACCAACGCGCACACATCGCATGTCGCGTGTATATATATATTTATACATAGGTGTATACATATGTATATATATATACGAATAAGCTACACGTCTGCATACACATATACAAATTCATAGATGCTTAGTGTATGCATATATATACACGTATATGTATATATGTGTGTGGGCGTATCCATGTTGCATACACGCACACTTGTACACACACGTAATGTGCGCGTGAAAGCATGTACATGCATTGAGGGTTTGATGGGTGATCTTGGGGCCCACCTGAACACCCACTGGACTTTCTTGGGGGAAGGTGGGCGCATCGGGGGCTCATGTGGCGGCTCGTGGGTGCACGCTCGGGGCATTGGAGGCTGCACTGGACGGAACGGCTCCGAAGGCACCCGTTCGCCTTCCCACCAGGTGTGCAGTTATTGTGACGCTTCGCGTGTCCCTACCAGCCCATCCAACAACGATGCCCAGGCGAGTTGCGGCGTTAGTGTGAAAGGTTATCGGTGGCCGCGTTGGGCCATCTTGGGATCCTCGTAGGGTCATCTCGGTGCTCTTTTGTGACCATATTGTGGCCCTCTCGGGGCTCTTTTGGGAATCTGGTAGGTCTCTCGGCGCCGTCTTGGGCCCCGTGGCACAAACGCGAGGACAGCTTTTACGTGAGTCCCCCCACTTCGGGTGCTCAAAATGGGCGCCCTGGGGACCTCCTGGGCCGCCTTTGGTGCGCTTTCGGGCGCCCTCTCGGGGCCATCTTGGGCTCCTCTTGGAGCTCTCTTGCGCCATCTTGGGGCGATCTTGGGGCTCCCGAGGCCCGCTGGAAGCGAAACGGCGAGAGCGCCAACCACAATGGGTTTCCTTATGTGTTGGAACCATGTTGGCCTCTTGGGGGAGGGGAAGGGGGGGGGCATCGGAGGGCTCGACGGGCACTGGAAACCGCCTTGGGACCGTCTTGGGGCCTCTTGGAGGTATGCCGACCGTTATCTCTTGAGCTATCTCGGGTTACCTCGGGCTATATTGGAGGCCATCTTGGCGTCTCAGAGGCCCTCTTGGAACCATATTGGGCGGTCTTGGGGCTCTAACTAACGCCTCGCTCCCCCCCCCCCCCCTTCCCGGCCCAGGGGGGGGGGGGGGTAGGGGGAGGGGCGCACCCCTTCTCCCAGCATGGTTTAACGAGCTTTGTCTTCTCGCTTTCCACAGCCCCTCCTACTGCGCCTAGAGGGCTGGTGGGATTATTTGTGGTCCCGTCGGGCTCTCATGAAGCATCTGGGGCCGCCTCGGGTAGCATCGTCGGCCGTCTTGGTGCCAGCTTGGGCTGGAGTGGGGATGCCCTAGGCGGTCATGGACGGATGTTGGTTGCATCTGGGGCCGTCTTGCGCGGTCAGATGCCAGGCGCGGTGCAGAGAGACCCCAGGACACGACGCCTTGGTGGCAGAGAAGATCGCAGGATGTAGCGGGCGGTGGTGGCATGAAGCACCATGCAGGAGCAGCAGGAAGCATAGGCAGGATTAGCAGGAATCTCAGGAGTCGCAGGAGGGTGTGGAGGAGGAAGGAGAGGATGAAGAGGATGAGGAGGCGGAGAGGGGGTGGTGGTGACGGGGGGAAAGGGGGGAGGGGGAGGATGAGAAGGGTGAGGATGAGCAAGAGGAGAATGGCGAGGTTGATGGGGAGCAGTAGGTAGGAGGCGGCAGGAGGCGGATGAGGCGTGATCGACTAAGCGCACTGCCGTCCATGTGTATTAGAGCACCCATGCTTGACGTGGCGCTTGAAACAATGCAAAAGCGACGGGCTCGTGCGTGGGCGGTAATTATCTCCCTCATCGTCCTCCCCCTCTTTTCCCCGCCCATCGCCCTCCCAATCCTACGTACCCATACTCGTCCCCCTTCCCCTCATCCTCCTCGCCATCGTCCTCATCAGCATCCTCATCCTCCTCTTTCTACCATCGTTATTGTATTCACCATTCTACTTCAACTCAGTACGGCAGCCAGCTTTGAGGCGGAGCCCCCTGGTACTTGGATACCGTAACGCCATCATCGCTGAGTTGCACGAGCTGGCTGCGCGTCTGCAGCAGCCGATCGGGCGGAGGGCCAGGTGGTGCCTTTGGCCCCCCCTGCGCCATTGGCCCCGCTGGACTGCGCCGGATCATCGGTGGCGCCCTGAATGGCGGCGCTTGCATACACTTCGCCGACGCATGGAAGCCATTGCCAACCATGGTCATAGTCAGCGAGTCCGCCTGAACGCTGCTGCGATCGTCGAAGGCATTGCCCTTCGAGCAACAGCCGCCAGAGCCAGCGTCCATCTTGCCGCATCCCTTGCCCTCAATGATACCACCGCCTCCGTCGCTGAAGCCGTAGCCCTTGCCCTCCGCGCTGCAGCCGTCGCCGATGCCGCTGAAGCCGTAGCCCTGCATGCAATGCTGCTGTCCTTTGCCGCCGATGAAGACGTCGCTGGCGCCGCAGCCTGGACTGGCGCCACAGCCGCCGACGTCGTTGTAGCTGTTCATGCCCTCCAAGCGGTAGCCACCGCCATCGCCGACGTCGCCGAAGCCGTAGCCCTTGCCCTCCAAGCAGCCGCCACCTCCGACGTTGCTGAGGTTGTAGTCCTTGCCGCCGCCACCACCGACGTTGATGAAACCGTAGCCCTTGCCGCCATCCATGCGTACATCACCTTTGCTGCAGTCGGAGACGTAGCCTGGGGCCCTCTGCATGCTGCCGTTCGCGAAGCCGCGGCCCTTGCCCTCCATGCCGAAGCCGCTGCCGCTGCCGCCCATGTCCTTCTGCACGTAGATCCACTGACCGCCGCCCGCCTCCGGGGCCGAAACGCCAAAGGCACGTTCCTCGCGGACGTCGCCGCCCTTGCCTCCGAAGCAGTCGCCCTTGCCCGCCATGCCCTTCATGTCACTGTGCTGAACGCCGCGCCCGTGGTCGCTCGTGCCCTTCTTCTGGTCGTAGGCGCCCTTGGTAACTTCTTCTCGATGGTGAATCCCTTTTCCTCTGTCATCATCAGCGAAGCTGACGGACTTCTTGGTCGGCGGCGTCGACGGAGACGGTGTGCCCATTTGCTTGGGAATGTCGGGGCCATCCCTATCCGTATCCTTACCCTTCCGCTCGGATGCGTCACGCCTGCTCGGCTTTCTCCAAACGCCGATGGAATTGTCGCGTAGGGGGCTACGGCTACGGCCACGGCTGCCACGACGATCACCGCCATCTTGCCGACCACGTTCTGCTCTATGAAACACGCTGGCATTGCTGTTCCAATTGTTCTGGACGAAGGAGGTCGACGAATCCTTGCCAGGGATCGTGCAGCGGCAACCGCCGCCAGGGTGAATGAAGAAACCGACGCCGACTCGTCGGCGGTAGGCGGATAAGGGGAGCGAGAGAGAGAGAGAGAGAGAGAGAGAGAGAGAGAGAGAGAGAGAGATACGACACACACATACACATATCAGGAGTCACAAGCACACTTACGCCAAGAGCTACAGGTACACAATGGGGGCCCAGGGGCCCCACGAGTCGTGATACCAAGAACCCCGATAATACCTAGAGTGTCCAATAACATTAATCAATCACGGTGGCCACGTCCCATAAGAGGGCCCGAAGAGCCCCGAGAGCAAGTGGATTTAGACGCACCACGAGGGCATCGAGTTGCCTCCGAGAAGTCACCGGCGAAGCCCCGCGGGGCCCCTGCAAGTCCTAGAGCTCGCCAGCTCGCAAAACGGCAGTGCCGAAGGCTGATGAAGAGAAGCCCAGATACTTCGGCTGACTCCTGCGCCTTCCACAGCTTGTCCTGACTCACTCGCACTGCCGCCTGCGTGATCGCCTCGAGTTCGTTCGGAGGTATGCGGCCCCAGCCGCTCTTGGCTGCTGCTGGCCGCGTCGTCATCGCGCCGCGCGCGAGAAGCCAGGGTAGGTGGCCACTAGTGAATCCTACCACCACCACCACCCTCCACCGCGATTCTGAGGGGTGGTTCGAGTCGCTCGGGGACTCCCGAGCGAAGCGACACCACCACCACCACCAACAAAAATCGCAGGGGGGGGAGTGGCAGCGTTCACACGGCCATCGACGAGGGGGCCGCGCGTGAAGGCCTCGCGCGAAAGTCGTGCGAATTGAGCCCTGTGAGGACACATGCGGATGAGCACCCTGGCGATGATGTAGCACCGGAGGCATGCTGCACGTGTAAATCGCAGGGACGTCTCAAGTGGCAGCGAGTCTCGCTGTTCCTCGGGAGCCCAACGGCATTGTTTGGACAAGAATTTCCATTGCATCATTGTGTACCGAAGTTCTGTGTCAGTCATCATCCTAACTCGTCCTACATCTTGCCCCATACCCCCATCACGCCCCTCCTCCACCTGCCTCTTCCTCCTTCGCCTCCTCCTCCCCCTCCCCCCCCCCCCCTTCGCCCCCGCCGCAGGCGCGTCCCCTGCGACCGCTTGATCGGTTTGCTTTGTTCACTCATGATTGTGTGGGAACGCGTAATTAGTATTGACGGCATTTCTCCTCTTATAGCCCATGCTTGTCGCGTGCACTATCGAAAGGCCCTCGGCCCATCCTGCCGCCGCGATTTGGTTGAGTCTGAGGCGCCTTGGATGTTCGTTGGGATCTCTTGGTAGGCCTCTCGGGGGGCATCCTCGGGGCAGTCGCCCCTGGGGGATCGGTTGTGGGCCTCTTGGGTCTTCTTGGGGCCTCTTGGAGGTTTCTTGGGGCTTCCTGGGGGTTCGACCAATGGCGAGGAGGAGGTAGGCGGAGGAGGGCGGAGCAATACATAAGACGAGGTAGGAGCCGAGAAGGATGCAAGGGGGTGAGGTAGGGGATGCGGCGGAGGAGGGGATGAGTACAAGCAAGAGGGCGTGCGAGCACGAGGAGGTTGGATCACGATGTAGGACGAGGTAGGATGACAGGGAAGTAGGAGCGTGCTGAGGTCGGAGGTCATACGTGTAGCAACAAAAAATGCCCAGCATGACCCGTCGTAAAGGGGACGAGCTGGGCCCTCTTGGAAGCATCGTGGTGCCTTCTGCGGCCTCCATGGTGCCAGATTGGGGGCCTTCTGCGGTATCCTGTGAAGCCCCTGGGGCGGAAGGCAATTAGTACATTGGGTTAGTGTTCCCCCTCTTAGGCCCATCTCGGGACCGCCTTCGAGCCCTCTTCGGAAGTCTTCAGCGCCACATGAGCCGTCTACTGGGACCCTCTTGGGCCGGATTGGGTGAACTCCTGGGGGGTGTCCTTCAATCGCATTGGAGGAATGGGAAAAGGATGAGAGGATAAAAGGGGATATGAAAATTTGGGAGGGCGCAGCAGTGGACAGGACAAGAAGAGAGAGGTGGAAATGGCATGAACAGCAATGGAGGACGGAGGTTACGGCAAGTTGTTGCCATGGCGGCTTCCAAGGCGTGGGAGCCATCGCGAGAGAAAGCTGGGGTCCAGCAGCTGGAGTCGTGGCGCTGCGCAAACGCCGCCAAATAACAGGCGGCGAGATCAAACACCATCGCCGCAAAATCCTGTCAGCCCTTTGGCCGTAGGTGGTTTAACAAACTTTGTCTTCTCTCGCTCCACAACCCCTCCTACCCCTGCTCAGGGGAAGGGCCCACACCTCCCCCCACCCCCTCCCCTGGACTCAGTGTGCGTGTGTGTGTGTGTGTGGGGGAGGCGTTAGAGCCCCCAAGATCGCCCAAGATGGTTCCAAGATGGCCTCGGAGACCAATATGGCCTCCAAAGCGGTTCGAGATAGCTCAAGATGGCCCAAGATAGTCTCCGACATACCTCCAAGAGGCCCCAAGACGGCCCCAAGATGGTTTCAAGTGCCCGCCGAGCCTTCCAAGGACCCCCCAAGAGGCCAAAATGGCTCCAAAACTTAAGGGCAAGTCATGATTGGGCGTTCTCGCCGTTTCGCTTCCAATGGACGTCGGAGGCCTCGAGATCGCCCCAAGATGGCCCAAGAGAGTCCCAAGAGGGGCCCAAGAGGGCCTCAAGAGGGCCCCAAGAGCGCCCAAGAGCGCCCCGCCCTGGAGGTCCCCACGGCGCACTTTTTGAGCCCCCGATGGGGGGGGGAGCTAAATAAAAGCGCTCCTCACGTTTGAGCCATCGGGGCCCAAGACGGCGCCAAGAAACCTCTCAGACCCCACAAGAGAGCCCCAAGAGGGCCCAATATGGCACCAACAGAGCCCCAAGAGGACCCCAAGAGGACCCCACGATGACCCCAAGATGGCTCCAAGAGACCTCAGAGCTCACAAGAACACCTCAACTCGCATGGGCATCGTTGTTGGGGATACGCGAAGCGTCAAATATTCATTTCTTCTTCGGAACGTTCCGAACGGCCCACCTCTCGCGGGCAAGCTGCAGGCGTCGATCCCTCAGCAATTTGTTCTCTGCCACGGGCGCTCCTCGAGGAGTCGCCTCCACCTCGTAAAGCCACTGCTGAAGAACATCGTCACTCGGGCACAATGCCTCTGCGAGGCAGATCGCGCACCCGCGGTGGCTGTAGCAAGTCACCGTCACAGAGTTGCGGGGCTTGCCCCTTTGAATCCTGAGGACGGAGCGGGCGCCTCGATGCGCGTAGCCTGGCAAAGACGGCCCCCCAAGCTCGCGCCAAGCATCGGCGTCGGCGTGGGGGGGCGGGCGCGGGGGCCGCTGGTGCAGGCGCGGGCGCGGGGCCACTCGAAGACCCAGCCGCTCCGCCGCTCGGCGCGTCGGCGAGCTTCTTGTCGAGCGCCCACGCGACAGTAGCGATGGCAGCCAATGTCTCTGCATCGCCCTCTTCGGGGCGGTGATATCCTAGAGGCTCCTCCCGGTGATACTGAACACCCACGGGCGGTATCGGGTCTGCCAGTCCTGTCGGAAGGTCCAGGTACGCATCCTCTAGTTCTGACCGCCCAAACAACGAGTCAGCGGCGTCGCCATCTGCCAAGTCGACCTCATCGCGAATCGGAGCAGGCAACGGACCGCTGTCTTCAAGCGCAAGCGCGGCAGCGGGCCCGTCAGCTGCATCGGCAACTGCATCGGCGCCTCGGACGAGCCCACGTCCACGCCCTTGCCCTCGGCCGCCGTGCTCACTGATTCCCCTGGCTCTGCCGCCGCGGCCTCCTCCGCCTCCGCCGCCGAGCCGACGAGGCGCAGCCCTCGCTCGTTGGGCGGCCTCGTCGCTGAGCGGGTCGCCTGCGCGCATGGAGTGGATCGTGCCATCGATGGTCTTGAAGACGCGGGGGAACTTCAAAGGGTGCGTCTTGTCAGGCTCCCACAATAGCCCCAACTGTCTGACCGAATCTATCTGGGATCGACGGAGCGCGCCGTGAGAAGTCTACAGTGTAATCTACTGCATGCAGCCACATGCGATCATGTTCTCTCACAAGCATCGCGATCCACTCGTCCGACAGCTTCGAATCGATCGCGTTGAACGCGCCCCTGGCCTTGCCGACGCGCTCGGCGATCTGCGCGACGCACGGCAGCGCCAACTCCTGTGCGACGGCAACGGAACGACAAAACGACCATCCAGGAGATGAGACGCCCACCCCTCCAGAGAGGAAAAAAAGGACGTCGCCGAACCCAGCTAAACTGTAGTGAACATACCGCCCCCTAAAAAACAACAACACGAAGCCCTGGGGTCATCTCGAATGTAAGCTAATCGGCAACATCCCCTTCGGATACGCGTGAGTCCTCTGACGTGGCGTTGCCCTCGTCCTCGAAGCGCTGCACCGTGACGTCGAAGGCGCGGGGCGAGTAGGTGGCGTCGGATAGTACACATGGAAACCTCAATGTGCCCCCATTGGGAGCCTGTCCACTCACCACGATCATGACTTCACCTCCGTCTGCGACTGATTTACCAAGAAAATGCGCGCAGTTGATGACCCCCCGTTCGACGATGTCAAACGCCTGCGGCCGCCGAGAGGCCTCTCGATGAATGGTCCGAGGGCTCTGGCCGATTCCCCACAGGTCGGCGCCCGTGTAGAGGTCAAAGTCAATGGATGTGCCCCTGTCAACCACACGTTCGGCCAATGTCTTATCGAATGACACGTCGTCCTTTGGCCACCCCCTCTGGGTGACCCAATTGTGCAGCACAGCCTTGGCCACTGGAGTCGAATGGCAGCCCCCCCCCCCGAAAAAAAAATGCATCGTACTTCGGCGGCTCTGGCGTGACTTCTGAGGCAAGCCTGCTTCTCCACAACTGAAACGCTTCGCGGTAAACGTCTACATCAGCCTCTTCTGCCCACCAACGTTTAAATGCAATTGTCAAGTCGGTCAATTCACCCTGCGCCAATGGTCCACTCTTAGACCCCCTTGCGGCCTGGAGGGCTTGTTCTTTTCAAGCATGCAGGGGCTCAAGCCTCGGGCCGCGGCACTGGCCTCCGAAGATGCGCCTCTGGAGGCATTGGGGGAACAGCGCCGCCGTGACGGGTTCCCCCGCCGAATCACGACCGCCTCGCGAAAGTCAGCAGCTGGCGACGGCGGCGCTGCCGCTGGAATCGCAACGACGCCGTGCTCAGGCTCGGAGCCTCCAAGCCCAAGCGGAGCAGGGTTCGGCCCAGGAAGAAGACGAGCTGCGTGATCGGAGGCACGTCGCAAGAGCGGCGGGCAAAGGACGATCTCCTCGGCCCCCCCGCCTGCCAAGCAACCCACGCAGAGGGGATCCGCTCCGCCGTGGTGCCTGTGAACGGCTCGCAATTGACCAAGGTAGTGTTCTCGCTGGGCCACCGCAGGGTTCCTTCCAGGAGCCCGGAACGATTGCTTGGCGGTGTACTCGGCGCTTAATCTCTCGATCTGGTCAGCCCCATAAAGGTGCGCTCGAAAATCGCCTGCCAAAGCCCGACGACATTCAGGCGCCACCATGGCGGGCTCGTCGGGGAACAACTTCGCGACGCACTTCGTGTAGATGTCCTTCATCCTGTCGTTCGCATGCGCCGCTGCACGAGCGGCCGCCCGCCTCTCCCCCTCGGTCGAGTTGTCGTCAGCCAGCGGGTACAGGGCGAACGGCAGCGACGAGAAGCGGGCCTCGCAACGTCGGCCCATCACGGCATTCAGTTTCAAAATCTGGGCACGTGCCCACTTGGCAAACTGGTCGTCCAGTAAGGGAGCTTTCATAATCTCAAGGATTGCCCAAGGTTTGCGAGTGGGGTCGTCGTTGTTCCAGCTGTTGAGAAGGTCTAGCATCTGTTGGCTGAAATTGCCGACGCATGACTTCTTGCCGAGGATCAGGTCCACCTTGCTTGGCTCACCCCGCGAAGGCTCGATACCGTCTCCAAGTAGCGGGCGCAGAAGGTTGGGGCCTAATACCTCTAGCAACGACACGTAGACCCCAGCTCGTGGGACGTCCTTTCTGAGGAGAAATATTCTTTCATCTTGCGCGCTCTAACGCGAAACGCGTTTTTTCCAATATTGATCCATGCTCTCGGCAGCAACTCCAAATGTAGGGGGGGGGGGGGGGGGGGGGGGGGGGGGGGGGAAGGCCTTCTTCTCCTTGAGGCCCGTCATCTGCTGAGCTAATGAAACAATCGACGCCGATCCCGTGCACCAGCTTCTTGAACATAGTGCGCTTCATATTCATGAGAAGGTTCGCCCACCTCGACTCTGCGGGTCGCGGGTCCGACGCGCCGAAGAAAGCGTGGACCACAACAATTGTAATCTTGCTGACTGCCTCGCCCTTGGACGCGCAGCACGGGCGACCGCTGCTCGGGTCGAAACAGTAATGGGCCAGCTCGCCCCCGCTCAGGCTACCATTCAAGAGCGGCACCAACGCCTTAAGATCCTTCAACAACTGCGCCCCGTTCTCCCCCTTACGTTGATGGAAGCTTGCATCCAGCTTGTACAAAATGTCCGCAACGAGATTGAAAGAGTGGGCGAAGGGTGGAGCAATACCGATCACTCTGCGCACCTTGGCTGCAACCAGCATCTCCACACCATTGATGTTCCTCGTGAGGTGGTTCCTGTAGCGGCTCATCGAACAGATGCTGAGATGCCGCGTCGCGTGCTGTTTGATCGCACCAAGCTTCATTTTGCCGCGGTGGTGCATGTGCACTTGAGAAGTGTCTGGCCAGTAGAGGAGCTTGTGGTCCAGAGCGCTGCCGAGGTCCAAGGCATGCTGACCCCGCATATTCAAAATGAGAATGTTTGCAGATGCTCTATCGCACATGGGTTGGAATGTCCAACTGCTCACCTTCGTAGATGTCTCTCGAACGGCCTGCTCTTGAAGGATATCGAACGCTTTCGGCAAAGTGTGTCTGATGCCAGGGAACAGGCAGTTGGCGGTGCCACCTTTAACTTCGATCGGCTTCGCCAAGAAGTATTCCTGGAACGGCCCATGCCGATTGTCTATATTGCTCATGAGGGCCATGCTGACAACGGAGCGCTGGACGAGCGTCGGAGTGGCCATGCTTTTCAATATCACGCGGTAGCGTTCTGAAGGTTTCCAGTTCTGTTTCGTTTCGACTTCGTCCCACATATGACCGAATATAAAATGTGAAAACCTGGTTGAACCGCCAGCTTCAGCCAGCATGGTGCCACTCCGGTCTAAACACATAGTGATGCCCTGCAACTGGCGATCCATTGAAACATTTACAACTGTCGTCACCAACCGCCTGTGATCAACGCCGATGTTGCAATGCCGTTTGCGGTCGAGAAATGCTGCCCTTGCTGCGAGGAGGAAGTCTGAGGCGTCCAACCCCTTGCGTATCCTACCCAGAACTCGTTGCTTCTTATGGCCGATGAGCTTATCGGCACCAGGCACGAACGCTGAGATGGTGGTCATGTTGGTGTCGAGGTCGGCCTTGGCGTCTTTGGCGGATTGCCTCAGACGATCCTCGTATTTCCTTCTTTTCGTATCTCTTGCGTGAGCTATGTGATATGCAGATCTCCTCGCAAAAATCTGTTTTGCTGCTGGCACGATGACAAGGGCTTCGAATCCATCCATGTCGATATGTGGAGCGCCTGCAATTGGAGGGCCATGAACTGCAACACTGTCTCCTGTGGTGTCTTCTTGGGCAGCTGGATGGTCACGGGCATGGAGCTCGGCAACTGAAGAATCTTGATGCACGGCGAAGTCTGCATCTGGAAGGTCCTGATGGGCGCCGAGGTTTGCAACACCATGATTACCACGACGGGCAACGCCGTCTGCAGCTGGATGGTCATGGGCAGTGGTGTCTGCAACTGGATGGCTATCGGCCGCGATGTTATCGGCCAGATGGCCGACTTGATCGTCGTCTTCCATGCTACCGTATTCCGCCAAAACGGCATCCAAATCATCTAGCATCAATTTGGGTTCTAAAAATGTCAGGTATGGAAGACCGAATATGATATGTAACCACACGCAGTTGGACATATTCTGACGAGGGATTTCGTCGCAAACCAACCGTTGAGCCGAAAATGACAACGGTCGGTGCAAATATCAACCACAATGACAGCTACACTTGGCCCCCTAGTGCCTCATGAAGGTCTAATGTGCATAGTACAGAAGGCCTCGGGTGGGTGAGAAACTGCAGGATGGGGAAGGGAGGAGGGAGGACGGCGTGAAGAGGAAGGAACATACTGCAAGGAAGAAGGAAGGACGGGAAAGGAGTGTGGAAGGGTGAGAAGGGGCCACGAATGCGCCTGTGCAAGATTCGAGCGTCGTGTCGACGCGTTTGATTGCCAGGCGTGTACATGCCGTGCTCGCGATTGCCTCCAGCTCACTTGCAGATTCATCTATGCACGGGGCCCGTATGCACAACAATGCGTGTGTACACAGCCGTGTGCTTGCGTGCACCACAATGCCAGTTGTACCAGAATGCCTGTGTACACCAACGCCGATGCTGCAACATATGCGTGTGCTACAACACTGTATGTACACCACAGCGATTGTGAGCAACACCGTGCCAATATACTACAACGCATTTGCACCACAGCGCCGTTGCACACCACAGCCGCCGCTGCTGCTGCTGCAGCTGCGGTTGTGTACAGGCAACTGCCCGCGCACGCCACAACGCCGCTACAGCGTGCATTGCCAGCGTTACGAGAAACAACAGGGCAAACCAAACGATACACTCCTCCAGAAAGATGAGATGCATCGGGGCGGTGTAATCGCTTTGAAACAATTTACCACATGTTTGAAATCATATCTTGTAACTTCTGCGGCGCAGCTGCGTAATGTTTGCCTCGAGGTAACATATCGATCACCAGGGCGATGATGATTTCAAGAGCGCTGCGTGAACCTAACGCCCTACCCGTGCCCCTCCTGCAGTAAACCTCCACCTCCGCCCCCCGCACAGAGCCAACAAATGATCAAGGATGCTCCTAGTCCTCGCCGAAGCAAAAGTGCACACGTCCGAGCGATGCCAAGCCGAGTCATTACGTGGTGCCCCCGCTGCAGCGCTGCAGCGCCGGCTCGGGCGGTGCTCCCGCCGCAGCATGGGCCTCGCTGCAGGACATCGGCGCCCTGCCTCTGCCGCTCGGGAGCGGCGCCCTCGCCACAGCAGCGGGCCTCGTCCCTGGCTCTGGGTCCTTCCCCTTCGTTGTCGCCCCCCTCCCTGCCTGGACCTGTTACTCCTCCCGACCCTTCCGCTCCAGGCCCTGATGCTGCTCCTCCTCGCGTTCCTCCTCCTGCGCATCCCAGAATTCGGGGCTTCGTGAACGGGGGCTTAACTAAACGGGGGTTTGGGTTTTTCCATCTGCCCCCGTGTACTGTACCCCCGTCTCCGGCGCCCAGGGCCCGCTAAACGTGGGCATAGCGGAACGTGGAACTCGGCGTTCCCCGTGCCCCCGCTTGCTGTGCCCCCGTCTATGGCGCCCTGAAGAATACAAGTCGAGGCTTGGCCGGAGAATGCAGGTCGGTCACCAAGAACCGGTCCGGTGACGTCTCCCGGCTTTGTGGCAAGGCCAGCACCCGAAGAAGGACTACATTATTCGGGGGCGCCCAAACATGGTTCGGCGGAGGTGCCCTCCCAGAATGCGGCCCATGCCGCCTCGCTCGGCGGCAAACATCCGCGATTCCCCCTGGAAGCAGGACCCGGCGTCGCTAATCCACGCCACCTTGATCCATGCTTGCGATCGCCCGAATCACACAATCGAAGCGGGGCCGCGGGCGCCGCGTGAATCGTTCCCCCCCCTCCTCCTCCTCCTCCTCCTCCTCCTCCTCCTCCTCCTCCTCCTCCTCCTCCTCCATGCTCTGGGGGGGCCTGTGCTCAGGGGAGGCTGCAGCACCGCTCAACGATGTGCTGTTTAACCGAACCTGCAGGGCGGGCCCTTTCCCAAATCCGTGCTTCGGTGCGGATCGTAAGCGCGCCTCGTCTCCGTCGTCGTCGTCGTCGGCGTCGTCGTGGTCGTGGTGCGTGTTGCTCTGCTCGGGAGTCAGTTTCCCTTATGCTGTGACCACCCACTTGGCTTGCCAGGCATTGCACGCCGCCTGGCTGTCCGTCCGTCCGTCTGTCTGTCTGTCTCCCCGGCTCTGTGAGCCGCGGCGCTTTGAGATCGGGGACGTGTCGGCCACCGCCGCCCTCTCCCTTGTCGGTGGCCCTGACGAGGTTGGGGGAGAGGGTGCCGAAACGCGCCCAGAGTCCAGCAAGGCGTGAGGATGCAAACCCGACTTGTCTGGCTGATGCTCTGGGGGGGGGCCTGTGCCCAGGGGAGGCTGCAGCACCGCTCAACGATGTGCTGTTTAACCGAACCTGCAGGGTGGGCCCTTTCCCAAATCCGTGCTTCGGTGCGGATCGTAAGCGCGCCTCGTCTCCGTCGTCGTCGCCGGCGTCGTCGTGGTCGTGGTGCGTGTTGCTCTGCTCGGGAGTCAGTTTCCCTTATGCTGTGACCACCCACTTGGCTTGCCAGGCATTGCACGCCGCCTGGCTGTCCGTCCGTCCGTCTGTCTGTCTGTCTCCCCGGCTCTCTGAGCCGCGGCGCTTTGAGCTTCTTAGCTCGGGGACGCGTCGGCCACCGCCGCCCTCTCCCTTGTCGGTGGCCCTGACGAGGTTGGGGGAGAGGGTGCCGAAACGCGCCCAGAGTCCAGCAAGGCATGAGGGTGCAAACCCGACTTGTTTGGCTGATGCTCTGGGGGGGCCTGTGCTCAGGGGAGGCTGCAGCACCGCTCAACGATGTGTTGTTTAACCGAACCTGCAGGGTGGGCCCTTTCCCAAATCCGTGCTTCGGTGCGGATCGTATGCGCGCCTCGTCTCCGTCGTCGTCGCCGGCGTCGTCGTGGTCGTGGTGCGTGTTGCTCTGCTCGGGACCACCACCACCACCACCACCACCTCCTCCTCCTCCTCCTCCTCCTTCTCCTCCTCCTCCTCCTCCTCCTCCTCCTCCTCCTCCTCTTCCTCGTCAAGCAACAGGTCCTCCTCCGCCCCCCTCCTCCTGCGGGTGACCCGCTGCGCGGGGGAGTGCGGCTCGCCGCTCGGCGCACGAGCTGTCGCGGGTGGCTGGACATCCCCTCGGGTTCCTGAGTGGCATCTTGAGGCGTAGACTGAGGTCGGGCACGTCCCCCTGCAGGGGGATTTTGGGCCAAACAAAAATGTCAAACAGCACTCGAAGTAGCCAAACATACTCCAAACACCGTCCCCACATTGTACTATTTTTTGAATATTCCTCCTGTAGTGGGACAGGCCCGACTTAAGGCTCCAGATGGCATCCAAGATGGCCACGTTGGCCCAAGATGGCCTCCACGATGGCCCGAGATGGCCTCCAAGTCGCCAAAGATGGTCCAGGATGGCTTCCAAGACGGCCCGAGACAATCCAAGGTGCCCCCAGGTTCATCCAAGAAGCCTCCAAGACGGCCCAAGATGGCTCCAAGATGGCCTAAGACTGGCCACGAGGCCCCCAAGAGGTATTCAAGACGTCCTCCAGGAAGGCCCGAAAGGGCTCAATTCATTGATTGTCCTTAAGTTGTTGAAGGATGTTTGCAGCTTCCTCTTGTGAGCTCTCCGACGGCCCAAGAGGCCCCCAACATCGTCCCAAGAGCACCAAAAAGGCCTCCAAGATTGCCCCATGACAGCACAAGAGGCCCCCAAGAGGGCCCCAAAAAGAGCCCAAGACGGCCCAAGATGGCCCCGAAGGCGCCGAAGATGGCCTCCAAGACGGTCAAGATGGCCTCCAAGATGCCTCCAAGACGGCGAAAAAGGCATCCAAGACAGCAAAAGTGGCCCCAAGATGCACCCAAGACGGCCCCAGATGGACTCAAGATGGCCAGAGACTGCCCAAAAGGCCCGCTAGAGGCCTCCAAGACGGCCCAAGAGCCCTCCAAGACGCCCTCTAGGAGTGTTCCCCGAAAGCTTTCCAAACCGATTCGGGGAACATTCGTTCCGCAAGATTGGCAAGGACCTGACTCAACCTTCTGCCGACAGGCCCCAAGACGTCTCCAAAAGCGCACAAGAGCCCCCAAGGGGCCCCGAACACGCCCATTCCTCACTCTCCTCCTTCCCCGTCGTCCCCCACGTGTTCCCCGAAGGCTGTTCAAAACGATTCGGGGAACACATGGTCTGATAGCTTGGCAGGGCTCTGGCCTCAACGTTCGGCCACATAGGCGCGTCCGAAAGGGGAGGGGGCGGCGGTGACTCGCCGTAGGCGTCTTCGATCAACAAAAAAACTCCAAGAAACCCCCCAAGGCGCCCACGAAACCCTCAGGAACAACCGACAACAACCGCCAGTGCCCCGAGGGGTCCGCGGTATGGCGCAAGCTTGAACATAAATAGACACAAATCCGAGGATCCCCATATGTTCCACATGTCCCGGATGTTCGTCTCCCCCCTTACTTCCCATATAGTTACAATCCTGGGAATCGGCGGTTCTGTGTCTGTGTGTTTTACCCCCAGAAAATAGAATTGATGACAGACTCGCCCAAGCTCAACAACAGGGTGAGGCTGACACGGGGTCAGCGCTGTCCGTGCCCTGCCACCCGCACAATGACACCGTGGGCCAAACTGGCGATGGAAAGAAGGAGCGCGGGGTGGGCGAGGGAAAGGAGGCAGAGGGGGAGAAGGCCAGAAAGGTGCGCTCGCGCAAGATCTGACATCCTACCCCTCCCGCACATCGCTTCCCATCCCTTACCGTCCCTTCTCTATCCGCCGACGCGTATCATAGCGGACCTGAAACTCCACAAGGCCCCGATCATGTGATGCGCAGTCACAACATGGGAACTGCGCACATTGGAGTAGGGGGAGGTCGCGGATCCAAGAAAGATCGAGAGTACCTGGGGCGAGCCAGTTCGCAGCATCTGGCGCTTACATTAATTTGGGCAAGCACGGCTGCTGCGACTGTGGCTCGCTGCTGTGATGGCGTAGGCTGGTCCACATGGGCATTCGCTGCTTTAGCCGTGTGATGAAACGCGAACACAGGCAAAGCATGAAACGCGAGCACAGGCAGACACATCGCAGCAGCGCGTGCGTGGTCAACTCGCACAGTCGTGTCCGTGATCAACCGCAAGGCCGAAGATCGTGAAGGGATTGGCGGGAAAATGGAGGAGCTCACAGAAGACGGGGCAGGAGAGGTGCGCCGTCGGGGCCACACGTGCGAATGCGATGGCTGGTCCAGGCGCCTGCGCGTGTCTTCAGCAAGGGCCGCTGCCGCGCGGGTCTTGGTTTCTTCACTCAAGTCCGATCTTCCCCCCTACAGTGCGGGCGCGGCCGCAAGAAACCCTCGCAAGAAACCCAACCCTGAACACCCGCACGCGAGGTACACCTGAGGGGAAGCCTGGAGCACCCGGAACGCAGCAGATTCTTCAACGGCCGCGGGAAGTCACCGCGCAAGCAGCGCGCGGAGCGAAGAAACCCAGGGTATCCTGACGAAAAGCAAATGGTTTCTTGATGCGCGTCCCACTAAAGAGGATGAACAGGAGGAACGTGTTTGGGAACGCGTTGCACACCACAGCGTGGGGGGTGAGCAGGAGGAGGAGGGAGGACGAGGAGGAACAGCAGCTGGAGCGAAGCGAACGGGGGGAGAACGAGGACCAGGGAAAGGCGAGGGGAGAGAAAGGGGCGCCAACGATGAGTAAGGGCTCGGATTCAGAAGAGTGGTCCGCGCTGGGGCGAGAGCGCCAGTCCGAACGACGGGAACAAGGGCCGATCCTAAAGTGAGGCCCGCGCTGCAGCGGGAGCACGATTTTGAAACACTGAGAACGATTGGAACCAAGACAGCAGGAAAGAACAAGTGCTGAACTGAAATCCAGTGAAAAAACAATTCGCGGAGAGGGGAATCTTCGGGGCAGGTCCAGGGAGAACGGAGAGTCATACTCAGGTTGAGTAATTGTGGAGGGGGGCAAGCACGAAACGAACAATGGGGACAAGAAACATGACGAGGAGAATGAAGATAAGGACACGGAGGGCAATGAGAGGAGGCACGGAGGCTTATCACGTCCCGTGGAACGCCCAGAATGTTGCCGCAGGAGCACTCTGGCCACTGGGCCCGATTGCACTATTGCTGCAGAATGCTATTCAAGAGCTCCTTGTCGAGCTCGGTCACTATTCTGACGTACTCCTCCCGTCCCAACACTTGGCAGGTGCACATCCCAACGTCACGGGCCCTGACAGTCTGCCCGTTCTCCCCTCGATCGTCCTCTCATATCCTCTTGCCTTGTGTTCTCACATAGCATCATTCGTCCTTGCGCGTCATCTTCCCTACTATGCTCTCCTCTTCTCTCCTCTCCTCCCCCTCATCTCCTCTATCTGCGCTCCTCGATTTTCGCAGCCCCCCAGGGACGGCGAGCTACCGCTCAGATCCACGCGGTGCCTCACTCCGCTGGACCCACCAGCAGCACTCGAAAGTGATGTCGATTTCGCAGATCGCAGCCCCCCAGGGACGGTGAGCTACCGCTCAGATCCGCGCCTCACTCCGCTGGACCCACCAGCAGCCCTCGAAAGTGGCGACAATTTCGTAGATCGCAGCCCCCCCGCGAGCTTCCGCTCAGATCCGCGCGGTGCCTCACTCCGCTGGACCCACCAACTGCCCTCGAAAATGGCGACAGCTTCGCAGATCGCAGCAACCCAAGAGACGGCGAGCTACCGCTCAGGTCCGCGCGGTGCCTCACTCCGCTGGAACCACCAGCAGCACTCGAAAGTGGCGACAATTTCGCAGATCGCAGCCCCCCAGGGACGGCGAGCTACCGCTCAGATCCGCGCGGTGCCTCAATCCGCTGGACCCACCAGCAGCACTCGAAAGTGGCGACAGCTTCGCAGATCGCAGCCCCCCAGGGACGGCGAGCTACCGCTCAGATCCGCGCGGTGCCTCACTCCGCTGGACCCACCAGCAGCCGTCGAAAGTGACGACAGCTTCGCAGATCGCAGCCCCCCCAGGGACGGCGAGCTACCGCTCAGATCCGCGCGGTGCCTCACTCCGCTGGACCCACCAGCAGCCCTCGAAAATGGCGACAGCTTCGCAAATCGCAGCCTCCCCTGCCTGGGACGGCGAGGTCTCGCGAGAGACAGGAGGCGGGAGACAGGAGGCGGGAGGATGCGGGAGGAGGGAGACGCGGTGCTCTATTCAGACGAAGACGTATTCAAGGAGGGTTGGGAAATATTCAAAGATACTCAAAAATCGTCCCGAGCATCCTTTGACTATTGTTTGAAAACTCCTCTTGTAGAGGGACGGGCCCGACTTAACGCGGTTGCTGGTCCACGCCGTCGATGACTCAGGCTGGCAATGGTGCATCGCATGATGCTCGCGTGCCCTCCCCCCCACTGGGAAATACAGTCAAACTGCCTAATAAGGATGTGCGGTAAGGATGCAAGGGCCTTGGAGGGCCACGTCGACACCTTTCGAGCGGGGCGCGGCCAGCGAAAGTGGCCGAGGATGGGCCGCACGGGAAGGATGCTAGGGTCACCTTGGAAAGTCGCTCATCCTTGCTAACCGTCTTTTTCCAGCCTGGAACATATCCCTATCCCTATGCTGGGCACCCTCTCATCACGATGCCAATCTTAGGGATTTCCTTATTTTTTGAGAGCGAATCCCTAAGATTGTCATCACCTTTTGGCGTGTCAATCTTAGGGATAGGGATACGTTCGAGGCTGGTAAGTCTTGAATGTATGCGCCCGCAGACATCGTCCCCAACGCGGCCGCCGTCGACATCCCGGGGCCGCCGAGGACTGCAGCTCCCACCCCGGGCGCGGGAGAGGACTCGCACGGCGCGGCTGCCCCACGGCCGCTCCCGCGCGGGGTCGGCGCGGGTGTGAAGATGGGTCCAGTGGGTGCCCGCACGCGCACGGGCAGCCCCCCCCCGTTTTGGACGCCCGACGCGGGTGCTGACACTGCACGTGCACGATGCCACCCAACAAATGTTGCCCAAAATCGACAGCGGCCGCTGTTGGGCAGGCGGCCGTTTGTCTAAAATGGGCAGCGCCCGCGGCGGTGCAGACACCGAACGTACAGGAACTGCTGTTGGGCATCGTACCTATTCTTTCCGTACCCATTTCGTTCGTGCCGACCCCCCCTGAAAGGAAACGCTAGCGTTAAGTCGGGCGTGTCCCCCTACAGGGGGATGTTCGAAGAAAAATTTAAAATAGTCAAAAACTATTCCCAAATGGCGAAAATACGCAAAACATGTTCCCCATACTATTTTTAAATTATTTCTGAATATTCCCCCTGTAGAGGGACAAGCCTGACTTAACGCTAGCGGGGGACTTTCTCAGGGGGAGAAACATCGAGGATGGGTCGGCGACACATCGCCGATAGATCGGCGACAGGCCCCGTTCCTGGGCGGGGTGGGCTATCAGGCCCCCATCGGCATGTCAATGGGCGATTGGAGGTCGATGCATCCCCCCTGAGCATCTCCCCCCCGACGTTGCTCCCTGGTTTTAGGGTCATGACTCGGGCCTCCGGCAGCCGTTCGGGACCATCGGGGCACCCCCGGAACGCCCTCGGCGAGGCGCGGCTGCTGGAGGGCACCCCGAGGCTGGAAAGCCGCTGAGAACCGACGAGAACCTCCGAAGACCTGGATCGAACCTCGAACCCGAACCGTCCCCGCCTCCCCTGGAAGTTGCCCCTCCCAAGAGAACTCCAAGAAAGCCCCCAGAGGGCTACAAGAGACCCCCAAGAGGGCCCCAAGAGGCACCCGAGAGGCCCCCAAGAGGCCCCCAAGAGGCCCCCGAGCGGCCTCAGAGAACCCAAGATGACCTCCAAGATGGCTCAGATAGCCCAAGCTGGGTCAAGATGGCTCCCAAGATACTCCAAACGGCCCCAAGACCGCTCCAAGAGCGCTTTAAAAGAGCCCCAAGAACTGCTGAGGACCCAGGATGAAGCCAAATCCTTTCAAAATCGGTCCCCGGACCACTCCTGGGGCTCATCTGGCGCAGTGTCTCACCTTGGATCTGTTTTGAGGGTCCCGGGGCCCCCGAGACCGAAAAAAAAACAAAAAACCTGCTCGAACCCAGAACCTCCAACCCGCCCGCCCTTCCTGCCGGCCAGAAGCAGTGCTGGGCCACCTCGGACACCCAGAGCCGAATCCCAGCCCCTGGAAACCCCTCCCTTGAAACCCCTCCCCTAGTGGCCTTCTTGCTCTCCACGTTGTCTATGTCGCCCGTCATGTCCTGCGCGAGGGCCCAAATGGGCGGCTTGACCTGCCCGCACGTCCCGGGGGGGCGAGCGCCCGTGCGGTGCCCATCGGCCGCCGACGTCGGCGCTCCTCGCCGCCGCGAGGCGGGGCCAGCCGGTGTGCGAAGGGGCCCCCGGACACACAAATTGGGGGGCGGAAAGATACGGATACGTGTTGTCCCCGGACCTCTCTTGGGGTGCGCTCTGACCAGAATTTCGAAGCGAATCCAGCGGTGACAACGAGGATTCCCCAGGAGGACCAGGAAAGGCCGAAAACGAAGGGGGACAACACGTATCCGTATCTTTTTCTCCCCCGAACAAAGGAAGACACACATAAATAAAAAGATTCCCCCATGTTTTCTCACACGTTCTGGGCTTTTTTGTCTTCCCCCCCCCACTTCCCACATGTTCCCATACCTTCCGAGGGATCGGCGCTTCATGGTGTCCGTGTGCTTTCTCCCCCTCCTGAGTGTGGCGGCCGTCGGAGGGCGCGGCACGATTTTCGGGGCCTCAGGCACGCCGCCCCCCCCCGCACCGCGGGGGCTGCGGGGAGGAGCCTCCCTCACGAGGGGCAACGACAAAGGGGGGAGTGGGCATTCGGGGGGGACGCGTCGACCTCCAACGGCCGACGCATCTCGCTCATGCGTCGTCGATGCGCACCGCCCCAGGCAGCATCAATACATCGCCGGTACATCCGGCTGAAATCAACGAGGCATCGTCGATGCGTCGTCGATGCATCAACCCTTCGAGGTCGATGCATCCCCGCATACCTATCCTCCCCATATCCTTGCCTCCGAGCTGAGCCACAGGTGCAAGAATTCGGCGCGGAGCTCCCAAAGTGTGTGTGTGTGTGAGTCAGTGCGAGTGTGAGTGTGAGTGTGTGTGTGTGTGAGTGAGTGAGTGAGTGAATGTGTGTGTGTTGTGTGTGTTTGTGTCTGTGTAGGTCTGTGTGTATGTGTGTGTGTGTCTGTGTGGTATGTGTTGTGTATTGTGTGTCGTTTGTCGTGTGTTGTGTTTGTGTGTTGTGTGTTGTGTTGCGTGTGGTGTTGTGCGTTGTGCGTTGTGTTTTGCGTAGTGTGTGTTGGTTGTGTGTTGTGTGTTGTGTGCTATGTGTTGTGTGTTGAGTGTTGTGCTGTGTGCTGTGTGCTGTGTGGTGTGTTATGTGGTGTGTTGTTGTGTGCTGTGTGTTGTGTGGTGTGTGTTGTGTGGTGTGTGTGGTGTGCTGTGTTGTGTGCTGTGTGTTGTGTTGTGTGTTGTGTGTTGCGTGTTGTGTCGTGTGTCTTGTGTCTTGTGTGTTGTGTCTTGTGTGCTGTGTGTTGTGTGTTGTGTCTTGTGTGTTGTGTGTTGTGTGGTGTGTGGTGTATGTGTATGCAGCGTTTTTCTTCCTCGAGTGGAGGAAGGCGCCTGGCGTGATGCGTGCGTGCAGCACACGAGGATGAACACGGCGACGAACCTGGCCAGGTCATCGTAACGGGGTGCGGCACGCGCAAGGTACGTAGAATGCACTGCGGGAAGCCCGTCTGAATGACGCTGCGCGCGAGGCAATTGCCGCCAAGCTGCGCCGAGTAGTCTGTCACCTGCGCACACCTCGCCAAACCCGCCTAACCTCTTCCCTCCTGCTAGATGGGAGATGGCTCTGGCCATCGCTTACTATTATCATCCTCACCTGCGTGACCGTAAGGCTTTACCGGCGTAATCACTATTGGCAGGTTTTTTACCGGCAAAGCAGGCAGGCCTGTCGGCGCTTCCTCGTGGATTGCGGTGGCGCAAAGCCGGGATAATTGAAAGCTGCTGGAAGATGATTACGTTGAGTTCTGTGAGTGGTGAGGGCGGCAGCCACGGCTGCCATCCGTCGAGCCCTGTTTGGGGGCACGTGGCAGCGTGCGACACGCGCTGTCCGTACTCGACTTGCTGTGCTGTTCCTTTCACCGGCGTGACCCTTTGGCCCCTTTGACCGATGCACCCCGCGGGGGCATCAGCCGCAGGATGTTGCGGCCGGGTTTTCGGGCGGCCTGTCTCCAACTGGGGGGCTGAGATGTCCAGGCTGAGATACCATGGCCCGGTGGGGACGGGGATACGTTTAAGTAGGGCCTGTCCTCCTGCAGGGGGATCTTGGACGAAAAATCCAAAACAGCCAAAGCGTACATCAACATTGTATAAGAATACAAACAACATCGTCCCCTGACAATGTTTGTAGAGGGACAGGCCCGACGTAAGGATACGCTACATGATACTGAGGGAAGCCCATCTCGACGAGGCTGCGTGCGACGTAGATGCCGCCGAGCTGCGCCGAGTGGTCTGTCACCTGCGCACAGCTCGAGGAACCCGCCTGCAAGAAGTCCCCGCCCAGCGGCGACGGGACAGCGGCCGCGACACAGGTAGCCTGCGATAAAGGCACCCCCTTCCCTCCTGCTGGACGGGAGATGGCCCTGACCATCTTGGAAAGCAGTAGATGGCTCGCCCAAGAAGCCAGAATCTGCGCAGACAACTGGGCCTGCACCAAATCCATCTGCTTCTTCGCGCCAGCGCGGCTCCCCCCTTCTGCTCTGCGGGGGTCGAAAGGGAGGATACTGGCTAGGGGGGGAGCTTCTCCTCCTCCTCCTCCTCCTCCTCCTCCCTCCCTCCCTCCCTCCCTCCCTCCCTCCCCTGGAGGCCTCCAAAATCGGCTCCGAGCAAATCGGGTCGGAAGATCGCGCCGCATCACCGCTGCATCGCCGATGCACTGGCGATGCATCGGCGACGTCGGAGATGCATCGGGGACATTCGGGGATCTTCTGACCAGGGTCAATCCAGACCCGGGTCAGTGAGGCCTTGCAAAATCCTGCAAAATCCTGCAAGATCCTGCACCCAAAAACCCGGGTCAACGCGAAGGATCCTGCAGGATCCTGCAAGATCCTGCACACAGAGGCCCGGGCCAGTGCGACCCTGGCCCTGCAGGATCCTGCAAGATCCGGCGCTCTGGCTGACCCCGTTTGCATTGACCCCCGTCTCAAGGCTCCCGACACCGCTGCATCGCCGATGCACCGGCGATGCATCGGCGACGTCGGAGATGCACCGGCGGCGTCGGCGCCAAGAGAAACGGCGCCCCGCACCGAGCCGCGCCGCCGACGCACGAGCGACGCGGCGCGGTCCGCGGGCGCTGCCTGAGGTCGGCGCGCGCGCTGCGTGCCTCGTCGAGCAGAGGCTTCTCTGCCCGAGGTCCACTGCGCCTCCGAGTCGTGCAGCCGTCCGTGGATCTCGCCGAGCGGTCCCTGTCCTCTCCGCCCTCTCTCTCTTGGGGGCGAGCAGGCACGGATCAGCGATCCACGCTTTTGGCGCGCGGCCGCCGCCTCGCTCGGCGGCGGAGCTCCGCGATTTCCCATGGCAGCGGGGCCCGTCGCGAATCCACGCCCCCATGGATGAAGGGGCCCTGGGACACACAAATAGATACACACAAATAATAATGTTCTCCATATTTTCCCATATTTTCGGGGTTTGTGTCTTCCCCCCCACTTCCCATACTTTCCGATATTTTCTTGGGAGTCGAAGATTCATTGTGTCTGTGTGTTATTTTCCCTCCTGAATGGATCCAGGCCTGCGGTCGCCCGACTGGTTCTCTCCCCCCTTCACGAAGTCCACCTCCCCCGCGCGGCCCGCCCCCACTCCCCCTGCATGCAGAAGGAGAGGAAACGGCAGGAACCTAAACTTTCGGGGGTCCGCGCGGAGCTCCTGGCTCTGGGCTACAGAACCGCCTCCCTGGCGCGCCAGGGGCGCGCTGAGGGGCGACACCGGAGGCGCCGCCGGGGGGCCCCGGGCGCGGATCCAAGAAATCCGCGCGGACCGTCGAAAGCTTCTGTGCATGACGAACGCACAACGCACACACCCATACCCATAGGGAGGTCGGAGGGAGAAGGACTGGCTGTGGGTATGGGTGCGGGTTGTCGGACCCCTGAGGAGGCTCCCGTTCGAGCGGGGACCCCTGTCCGACAACACGCACCCATAGCTCATTCCGTCTTCCCTATGGGTGTGGGTGCGTGTTGATCGTTCGTCATGTTCATGCCGTTTCTTGTTCTTCGAGTCTGGCCATGTCTTTGGTGGAGATGTACAGGCCGGTGTTCCCAGCGGGCCTTGCGCGGCGAGGAGGGGGGTCGAGGGTGCCCCAATGCTCTGGACGACGCGGGTTGCCCAGGAGGAGAGGAGGAGGAGGAGGAGGAGGAGGAGAAGGAGGAGGAGGAGGAGGAGGGGGAGGAGGAGGAGGAGGAGGAGGAGGAGGAAAGAGGAGGAGGAGGAGAGAGGAGAGAAGAGCTCGCCGTCGCTCGGACGTCTATTCCGTGTGCATTGGTCTCGTGCGTGTCTTTGTTGGCCCGATGGTCGAGGGTGCTCCTCGATGGAGCTCGCTGGGGAAAAAAGCACACGTCCGAGCGATGCCAAGGGAGAAGGAGAAGAGATGGATGAATACAGACGGGGAGCCGAGGGAGGAGTTTTGGAGACAAATCCTGGGAAGTCTTCGCAAGAACGATTGAGGGCTGAAAAGCCCGATCACGGAGCCGCTAAGCCAGATTAGACCGTACCAAGCGGGGGAGTAAGACGAATCAAGCGGAACCAAGCGGGATTCAACCAGACTAGTCCGGATTATGCTGGATTAGGCTCGTTTTCGACAACGGTTATACCAGCGCCGATGCTGAAGTTAACCTCCTAGGAGTTGCATCCGAAACGAGAGAGGGAGGCAGAGAGGAAGGGAGAGGAATGATGACAGGAAAAACGATAAGGAGGACTGCGATGATGATTGGGGGCAATGGGGGAGCAGGAGACAGAGGCTACACCTTGGGGCTCTACACGTCGATTCGAACCAACGGCCACATTCTTCACTTGCGACAAGCACAGGAGGCCCAAACGAATGCGCATACGGTGTTGGAAAGAACGATTTTGACTGGACTCCGTAGACCACCTTGGGCTGCTCGCACAACATAGCTCTCAATCAAGTTGGCTCCCAATCAAAATACTCACTCTGCACGGCAGGAGACACCCCACCCCTGCTCCTTCCAATTATCATCCCCAGATTCCTCCTTCTCGTCGTCCTAATCCTCCACGGACATCGCGGAGACAAACCCTAGAGTTAATAGAAGAAGCTACTAGGATCTGGCCTCAACACTGCGTCGATGCGAATGACGACCATCGGGAATATGCTGAATCAGTACGTCCGCGAGTCGAACATGTCAACAATAAGCAGTACTAAACGCAGGGCCCTTCACGTGTTACGCCCCTTCTCATTCTCCTCCCTTCTCATCTTTCCCAGGCAGCTTCCCAAACACGGCAGGCGGAAGGGATCATGCAAGAAGGCCGCACAGCAGACGCGCCTCATGTTGATGCACTTCCAGCTCGCTTCTGGAGAGCAGCGCAGGTGGATGACGAGACCCTGCAGCCCCGAGGCCCTCAGACTCTGCAACCGAGCACTCTCGTGCCGCCCCTTTGGACTCGCAACAACCACCGCTTCCAAGCTGCTCTGCACTCCTGCCGAACCAAAGCATGCCCTGCATAGTTAACATGCTTTCCTGGGTAGTCGAAGCCCATCTGGCGCCAATCTGGCAGGCCCAATCTGGCAAACGGGGGGCAATCTGGCGAGGGAGCCAGCGCGAATCCAGTCTGGCGAATAGCCCAAATCATCCAGTTTGGCCGGGCCAGATTGGCCCTTGGGGCCCAATCCAATCTGACAGTCAGGGCCTTCGACTACCCAGCTTTCCCCATCGGCCCCTGCGGCCCAAAATCGGCCATGCCGCGCCTTCAACAACGATGTCGCTTGGGCCAACAGTGGATTCTGACTTGGACGGGATCTCGCTAAATGATGTTGCCCCTACGGGAACACGTCCCTCTCAACTGCGAACCAGACTACCAACACTGGGGCCATCATAATGTGCCAACCGACTCGCTTGGCAGTTCTGCATGACTGGACACAGTATCTCCGTAAACAACGTAAGCGCGGCACTCTTGGCGAATGGTGCAGTGCATCCTGAATCGTCGCTCTGGCAGCGCCCGACGGTCCTACAAAACTGCATGGCACGTGCCCGCTCCTGCACCACAACTGCTTCACAGACCGCACACCCGTAGGGGAACAAGAAGTGGCACAAGCACAAAAACTCGGGAGGTCCGCGCGGATTTCTCCGATCGGCGCTGGGCCCACCCTCCCTGGCGCGCGGAGCGCGCCAGGGGCCCAGCGCCGATCCGAGAAATCCGCGCGGACCTCCGAGTTGTTATGGTTATGCCACTTCTTGTTCCCCTGATCCGGCAATCCAGCCCCGCCTCTTTCAAGAACTCCGCGTTCTCCGGGACGTTGAGGGCCGATTCTCCTGCCGCCCTCATCCAAGTGCACAAGACAACCTGTCAGCGGACAGCCACGCACTCGAAGCCCCATCGCCAACTCTTCCAGTAATCCCGCCAGCCCTCTGGGCGCAGGTATCTTCACGAACTCTTCTCCTCTCACTACCAGGATCCCTCCTTCCCCTGCTCGGGGGAAGGGTCTATCTCTGTCCCCTATTGTTTACGCCCCTTCCCCCACCCGGCCGGCAACCAACCCGGAACAATGCCGACCTCATGACCACCCACCACATACACCATCCCTGACAAAAACAATACAAACACACACTCTGCCTCCACATTTGGAGCATGCGCGGCCGCCCCGCGACCGCTTTGCATCGGTATTTTACAAGGGCGGCCGGGGCGCCAGCAGATCCCACCTGCCTTCTGGGCGCAGGTGGTCGACCGACTGCTTTGACAAATCAATGGCTGCTGCCTTCTCGCCTTTTCGTCTCCGATGGGCTTTCGAAGCCTCCAGATGGCCCCCAAATTGAGTAAGAAAGCTCCAGGCCATGTCCAAGAGGCCTCCAAACCGGCCCCAAGAACGCGCCTAACTGGCGCCAAGGGGGCCCCGACAGACGATTTCGAGGAAGGGAAATGATGGCCCAAGTGAGCTCCACTCTGGGCCCACCAGGCCTCCCCAAGTTCGCCCCAAGGTGGCCCAAGGAGGGCCTCAAGAGGCTGTTTTTGAGGGCCCCCGAGGGGGGGGCTAGCCCCAGATAAGGGGGGGGGGGGCTGATCACTGCCCCTTCTTCTGGGCCTGACCGCGCGCGACTCGCGGAGCCGCGATCTTCCCTGTCGCAGTTGAACCTGCAACCGGCACGGCGGGGTGTGAGTGCCCTGGCGCGCACTCTGCATTGCGTTTCGACGGGGATGGCTCGGTGCACACTGGTTGGTTGGCGTGCCTGGCCACGCGCCATCTCGCACGTTTGTTTCTCATGCGTGGATGGACAGGGCCGCGCGCGGTGGCCGGCAGCCTCAAGCATGCGCTGTATAGCAACAGTTGCCGGTGTAGCAGCAGTTGCTGGTGTAGCAACAGTTGCGGCGCACGCAGGTGGAGCCCCTGTTGGCTCCTAGTGCCTGGCGCACCTAGCGCGCCTGGCACGCTTGGGCCTCCAAGGTGCCTGGTGCATATTGAACCCGTGGCTTCCGCGGCGCTCTTACGAGATATGCTGACGCCCACGTCTTACTTATGTGTTGGGAGGGCGTGTGGGAGTGAGCAAAACGGCTTACGGGCAAGTGGGTAGCTAGACCCGTCCCCCCACTCCCTCCCCTGGGCCTGGAACGGGGGGGCGCGAGGTGTCAGACCGTCCTTGTTGGTTCCATAGAGTCAGGCCCCTGCAAGAAGGAACGCGAGACACGAAGCCCTTGTTTTCATAATCAAAAAATGCATTTGTAAGGAACGGCCGAGCCCCTTTTTGGAAGCGTTCCCTCATCGTTGCCTCTCGTTTTGACAGAGGCCCCCCCCTCTGCCGAGACCTAAGGAGCGGGTGCCCGCGGCACACAACAGGAGAAAACGAAAAAACGCCACTTGTGAGCGCCGCGCAAGGAACGGCTGGACTTTTGTTCATATAGAAAACTGGACGCACGAGTGGGGAGAGAAAGCCCCTACGGCCCCCTGGCCAACTTTGGACCTGCATCGATCGCAAGGAACCGAGGGGCTCGCGTGAGGAACTGGGCCTTGACGTGACCACTGCTCTGTCTGGGTATTCGCGTGAGCCTCAAACCGCGTCGCGCAAGGAACGGCAGAGCCTATGTTGCAAGTTGGGCGCACGGATGACGAAAGCCCCGAAGGCCCCCAGGCATCAGCCCCGCGACTCCAACGAAGGACCCATGGGGGCCCATCCGGAAGGAATGATCTTCTGGGGCGCGCCCAGTAACCCAGCGGGTCCGGCTTCCGCGGAGGAAAGAAACAAATCCCTGGCGAGGGGATCGAGCACGGGGGTTACCCCCGCCTCAAATTCGGGATGAGGAATGAATTCTCAGCCGCGCACCCCCCCCCAGCGTAACCAGAGGAGGAAACGCGTGAGAGCCCAGATTGTAAGTGCAATGCCGAAGCACGAATAGTGGTTGCACTAGGGAGTTGTGCTGGTAGTAAGGAGTTGTGCCAGAGAGTCCTACTGAGTGTTGTACTAGGGAGTTGGACAAACACTAGGGAGCTGCACAGGGATTGCACTCATGGTATTGCACTAGGGAGTTGCACTGGGGAGTTGTACTCGGGAGATGCACTAGGGATGTGTACTAATACTCGGGGTTTGTACTAGGGAATCCCACTAGAGAGTTGTACTACTACCACTTGTCCAATGGATTGCACTAGGGCCTTGGCCTCGAGACAGATCAACGTAGTCAAGGCCTCGAAGGTCTCACGGCACCGCCGAAGGCACCGCAGCCAAAACGGGCACGTCGATCACCACGGCCACCAGTAGCACGAATAGTGGTAGTAGTAGTAGTAGTAGTAGTAGTAGTAGTAGTAGTAGTAGTAGTAGAAGTAGTAGTAGTAGTAGTAGTAATACTAGTAGTACTAGTAGTACTAGTAGTAGTACTAGTAGTAGTAGTAGTAGTAGTAGTAGTAGTAGTAGTAGTAGTAGTAGTAGTAGTAGTAGTAGTAGTAGTAGTAGTAGTAGTAGTAGTAGTAGTAGTAGTAGTAGTAGTAGTAGTAGTAGTAGTAGTAGTAGTAGTAGTGTAGTAGTGGTAGTGGTAGTGGTAGTGGTAGTGGTAGTGGTAGTGGTAGTGGTAGTAGTAGTAGTAGTAGTAGTAGTAGAAGTAGTAGTAGTAGTAGTAGTAGTCGTAGATCGTAGATCGTAGATCGTGGTGTCAATAGTAAGGGCAGTAGCAGTAGCAGTAGCAGTAGCAATACAAGTAGTGGCAGTAGTAGCAGTAGTAATAATAATGGTACTGGTAGTGGTAGTAGTAGTAGTAGTAGTAGTAGTAGTAGTAGTAGTAGTACAAGTAGTAGAAGTAGTAGTAGTAGTAGTAGTAGTAGTCGTCGCAATAGTAGTAGTAGTAGTAGTAGTAGCACTACTAGTAGTAGTAGTAGTAGTAGTAGTAGTGGTAATCATAATACAAATTGTCATAATTAAAAATAAAAGTAGTAGTAGAACGAGTAATAGAGGAATCGGAAAAGTAGTAGTAGTAGCAGTAGTAGTAGTGAGTGATCGTAGCCGTAACAGTAGTAGTAGTAGTAGTAGCAAAAGTAATAGTAGTACGAATAGTAGTGGTAGTAGTAGTAGTAGTAGTAGCAGTAGTAGTAGTAGTAATAGTAGTAGTAGTGGCAGCAGTAGTCGTAGTAGTAGTAGTAGTAGTAGTAATATTAATAGTGGTAGTAGTGGTGGTAGTAGTAGTAGTAGTAGTTGTAGTAGTAGTAGTCGTAGTATTAGTAGTAGTAGTGGTGCTGGTAGTAGTAGTAGCAGTAGTAGTAGTAGTAGTAGTAGTAGTAGTAGTAGTACAAGTAGTACAAGTAGTAGTAGTAGTAGTAGTACCAGTAGTAGTAGTAGTAATCGCAATAGTAGTAGTAGTAGTAGTAGTAGTAGTAGTAGCACTAGTAGTAGTAGTAGTAGTAGTAGTAGTAGTGGTAGTAGTGGTAATCATAATACTAGTTGCCATAATAAAAAGTAAAAGTAGTAGTAGAACGAGTAGTAGTCGTAGAAATCGGAATAGTAGTAGTAGTAGTAGTAGCAGTAGTAGTAGTAGTCGTAGTTGTAGTAGTAGTAGTAGTAGTAGTAGTAGTAGTAGTAGTAGTGGTCGTAGCCGTAACAGTAGTAGTAGTAGTAGTAATAGTAATAGTAGTAGTAGTGGTAACAGAAGTAGTAGTAGTAGTACTAGTAGTAGTAGTAATAGTAGTAGTAGTAGTAGTAGTAGTAGTCGTGGCAGTAGTAGTCGTAGTAGTAGTAGTAGTAGTAATAATAGTAATAAGTAATAGTGGTAGTAGTAGTAGTAGTAGTAGTAGTAGTAGTGGTGCTGGTAGTAGTGTAGTAGTAGTAGTAGTAGTAACAGTAGTAGTGGTAGTAGTCGTAGTCGTAGTAGTAGTAGTAGTCGTAGTAGCAGTAGTAGTAGTAGTAGTGGTGCTGGTAGTAGTAGTAGTAGTAGTAGTAGTCGTCGTCGTCGTCGTCGTCGTCGTCGTCGCAGTAGTAGTAGTAGTAGCAGTAGCAGTAGAAGTAGCAGTAGCAGTAGCAGTAGCAGTAGCAGTAGTAGTAGTAGTAGTAGTAGTAGTAGTTAGTAGTAGTAGTAGTAGTATTAGTAATAGTAGTAGCAGCAGCAGCAGCAGCAGCAGAAGCAGTAGTAGTAGTAGTAGCAGCAGTAGTAGTAGTCGTGGTGGTAGTAGTAGTAGTAGCAGTAGCAGTAGTAGTAGTAGTAGTAGTAGTAGTAGTAGTAGTAGTAGTAGTAGTAGTAGTAGTAGTAGTAGTAGTAGTGGTAGTCGCAATCGTAGTAGTAGTAGTAGTAGTAGTAGAAGTAGTAGTAGTAGTAGTAGTAGTAGTAGTAGTAGTAGTAGTAGTAGTAGTGGTAGTGGTAGTAGTATTTATTAATAGTAGTAGTAATAATAGTAGTAGTAGTAGTAATAGTAGTAGTGGTAGTAGTAGTAGTAGTAGTAGTAGTAGTAGTCGTGACAGTAGTAGTCGTAGTAGTAGTAGTAGTAGTAGTAGTAGTAGTAGTAGTAGTAGTAGTAGTAGTGGTAGTAGTAGTAGTAGTAGTAGTACTACTACTACTACTAATAGTAGTAGTAATAGTAGTAACAACAATAGCTGCGATAATAGGAACCGCCCTGAAACCGCGTCGCGTAAGGAACCGACGGGCTAGCGCCAGGAACTCGGCCCTAACGTTGCAGATTCCATATTTTGGCATGCACGTGAATCTCAAACCGCGTCGCGCAAGGAACCGAGGGGCTTGCGCGAGGAACGGGGCCCTAACGCAACCACTCGTATGTATTTTCATACACGCGAACCTCAAAACGCGCGCCGCAAGGAACGGCCCAAACGAACCCGCGGCACATTATCTTCGCAGCGGCGCAGGGAAGCCCGCCCCTATCCGGGGCCCCGTTCCTCAGACCATCCGCCCCGTTCGGCGAATCGATTGCGCGCGGGCCATAATCCAAGGAACGCCGAGGGGGTTTCGTGGCGCAATGGCGAGGGAACGCCAGCAGACCCAAAGAACCACCGAGCCCCTTCCGAACCCGAACCCGAACTGGACCTTATTTCAGGAGCCTCACTGTATGGCTCCGAGAGGGCCTCCGTGAGCGCAAGATGGCCTCCAAGATGGGTCAAGATAGCTCAAGATGGCTCAAGATAGCCTCCGACACACATCCAGGAGACCTCAAGACGGCCCCGTGACGGTTTCGAGAGCCTTCCGAGCTCTCCAAGGACCCCCAAAAGAAGCCAAAATGGCTGAACAAATCTTAGGACTACCAATATGTTTGCCTTCTCGCTGGCTGGCTTCCGGTAGGTTTTTGCGGCCTCAAGATGGCCCTACGACGGCCCAAGACCGCTCCAGAAGCGGCCCAAGAGGGCCCCTAGACGACATGATTCTCTTGCACAGTTGTGTTCTAGAACTCGGACCTCTTTATTTTTGTGGTTCGTGGTTCGTCGTCGTCCCCCTGGCTCTGGCCCCCCACCCTCGTCGTCGTCCCACTGCCCCCCATTCCCCTGACCTTCTCGCCCCAACGTGGACCTCTCGCTCCTGGTCCGAGCCCCAGTCCTCCTGCCCTGGCCCTGAACCCAGCCTCCCTCCTCCCTTGGCTCTGGCGTCCCCTGTCCTTGGCCCCAGCCCCCTTCGCCCCGGATCTTTTTTAATGTGATTCGTGGTTCGTCGTCGTCTCCCTGGCTCTGGCCCGCTTCCCCTGGCCCCCTCGCCCCCGTCCTCCTGCCCTGGCCCTGAACCCAGCCTCCCTCTTTGGCTCTGGGCCCTCCTTGGCCCCAGCCCCCCTCGCCCTGGCCCTTTGATTTTCGTGGTTCGTGTTTCGTCGTCGCCCCCCTGGCTGTTGCCCGCTTCCCTTCGCCCCATCGCCCCCGTCCCCCTGGCTGTGGCCCGCTTCCCCCCGCCCCCTCCCCCCAACCCAGGCCTTTGGCCTCTGGTCCGAGCCCCAGCCTTCTGGCCCTGGCTGAACTCAGCTTGCCCCCTGGCCTTGGCTCCACTCGCCCCGACCCTGGCCTTGGCCCCAGCCCTCCTCGCCCCGGACCCTGTATTTTCGCGGTTCGAACCCGGACATCTGGCCCCTGGTCCGAACTTCAGTCCCCCTGCCCTGGCCCTGGGCCCAGTCTCCCCCCTTGGCTCTGGCCCCCCAAGCCTTGATCCCCGCCCCCCTTGCCCTGGACCCTTTATTTTCGTGGTTCGTGGTTCGTCGTCGTCCCCCTGGGTCTCGCCCCCCATCCCCTGGCCCCCTCGCCCCAAGTGCGAGCCCCTGGCTCTCGCCCCCCATCCCTTGGCCCCTTCGCCCCAACCAGCCCCAGCCCTCCTGCCTTGGCCCTGAGCCCAGCCCCCCTCCTTGGCTCTGGCATCCCCTGGCCCTGGCCCCAGCCCCCTCGCCCCGGACCCTTTATTTTCGTGGTTCGTGTTTCGTCGTCGTCCCCCATGGCTGTTGCCCGCTTCCCCTCGCCCCTCGCCCCCGTCCCCCTGGCTGTGGCCCGCTTCCCCTCGCCCCCTGGCCCCAACCCAGACCTCTGGCCCCTGGTCCGTGCCCCAGACCTCTGGCCCCGGCTGACCTCAGCCTGTCCTTGGCCTTGGCCCCACTCGCCCCGACCCTGGGATCCCACCTCGCCCGGAACCCTGAATTTTCGTGGTTCGTGATTCGTCGTCGTCCCCCTGGCTCTGGCCCCCTTGGCCCCAGCCCCCCTCGCCCTGGTCCCGTTTTTTCGTGGTTCGTGGTTCGTCGTCGTCCCCCTGGCTGTGGCCCGCTTCCCCTCGCCCCCTTCGCCCCCGTCCCCCATGCTGTGGCCCGTTTCCCCTCGCCCCCTCCCCCCAACCCAGGCCTCTGGCCCCTGGTCCGAACCCCAGCCCTCTGGCCCTGTCTGAACTCAGCTTGTCCCTTGGCCTTGGCTCCACTCGCCCCGACCCTGGCCTTGGCCCCAGCCCTCCTCGCCCCGGACCCTTGATTTTTTTGTGGTTCGTGGTTCGTCGTCGTCCCCCTGGCTCTGGCCCCCCATCCCCTGACCCTCTCGCCCCAACCAGGACCTCTGGCCCCCGGTCCGAACCCCAGTCGTCTCGCCCTGGCCCTGGACCCAGCCGCCCCCCTTGGCTCTCGCCCCCCCTGGCCCTGGCCCCGGCCCTTTTCGCGCCGGATCCTTAATTATCATGCACAGCTGTGTTCTGGAGCTCGGACTTTTTCATGTTCGTGGTTCGTGGTTCGTCCTCCTCCCCTGGTTCGTCCGCTTCCCCTGGCCTCCCCTCTGGCTTCCTGGTTCCCCGGGGCCTCCCAGGGCAGCCCCCCTGGATCGCGGAACCCTTTATGTTGGTGGTTCGCGGATCGTCCTCCTCCCCCCGTCCTTCGTTGTCTGACTGCGCAAGAGCCAGGGCACGCGCGCCACTTGTTGAACCTCCGAGGGGGGGAGGGGGGCGAATTGACACCCCCCGTTGTGACCATGGGGACCAAGATGGCCCCAAAAGGCCTCCCATACCGACCTCCCCGAAAAATGAACCCCAAGAGGGCTCAAAGACCCCCTCAAAGGGGCTCAATAATACTCTGTGGGGACTCCATGAGAAACCCAAGATGGCTCCAAGAGACCTCCGAGAAAACGCTTCCATGGTGGCTGTGTCGCCGCATGCGTCTACAATTCCCTGATCAAGGCAACTCCCCTGGCGACTTTTCTCTGAATGGGCTGGCGAAGATATTTGTTTGGATTTGCGGGCGCGCGGAACGGGTCGAACGCCGAGCGTGCTACGGCGGGCCGCGCCGGTACCGAAGTGAAAAGCAGTGCAGGCGACGGCGCGCGAGGAGCCGCGAAACCGACCAGGCGGGTAGCAGCAGAAGAGCGCGCCGAAGACGAAGACCACGTGAGCGCGGCAAACTTGGCGAGCAGGAAGTACGGGACACGCCCATCAGCACGAAGACGCCGAAGAGGACGGAGACGGAATGTGGTGGCGCACAACACGATAACCGCTGTGCCCACGTAGAAGACGCGGCCAAAGTGGCGCGAGGGAGGCGAACAGGTGGCCGAAGAGGGTAACGGTGACGCGCAGGTGGGCCCCGTGAAATAATACAGAAGGCACCCGGGTAGGCGGTGCAAGCAGGATCAGGCGACCGCTGCCGTGACCGAGAGCTAGTGAGGATACTGTTTGGATCGCGACCGCGGCGAAAGGTCGGGCGGCGTCAGGGGGCGGTGCAGAAAAACAACGGCCAAAAATTACCGCTAAGCACCAAGAAAGGCGAAAAGAGGAAAGACCAACCGGGAGGGGGGCAAACAAGAGGCGGGCCTTGCTGCCGCTAACAGGAGGGCGCACACCAGGATGTCCTTCCGGGCGACGCGCAACACCAAAATGGTGGGAGTCGGGGCAAACTCCACGTCCACGTCGAGGAAGACCGGCTGGTGAGGAAGCGCCAAAAATTTGCCACAAGGTTTCCTATCAGTCGTTTGGCCGACGGCCTCTCCGTCTCCTCCTCCTCCTCCTCCTCCTCCTCCTTCGTCTCCCCGTTCCACCACCATCCGCGCGATGCTTTGCATGCAACCCAATTATTTCACATGCGCATTGCATTCTGCCACCGCCCTGTCTCAAACTCCGAAAGCCCCTCGTGCGTGTCAAAATGCACCCTCATTGAACCACCTCCTGCGAACGCAGGCGTATCACCGACATTCGTCGTACATAGCACGCTGGCGGCAAAAAGCCTGACTTGCCACTTGGAACACCAACGAAGAACACGAGAGAGGGTAATATAGAAAGTGAAGAGTCGTATAGAGAATACTCCAGAAAATGAGGAGGGAGACCGCGCCGCACGGGACACTACGAAAACACCGTGCGGGGGACCATGAGAGGTTATTGAGCCCGCGCAGCGGGAGTCACGGCGCCCCTCCCTCCCCAGGGGGAAGCTTGCACGCAGGTGTTGCAACCAGTGGGTGTCGGGTATTGTCTCGGCGAGGGCCGGCACCTGTCGTTGCGATGCTTCGTTTGGGCGTCCCTGCGCCCTTTGGGGAGGCAGACGGTCCTGGAAGCCAGCTGAAGGCCTGTTAGCTTCCACGGGGCACGGTGTGCGTGAGGGGTGTGATGGATTGAGGCTCCTGGGTCCCCATCGACATGGAAGAGCACCCAGGAGCCTCGAGGCCTGGATCAGGTATGTTCCAGCACTCCCTTGGTTGAGCTCTCGTTTTGAAATGAAAAAAATGGGTGCCGACTCCATCCTCCTTCTCCTTTTCATCCTGCCCCCCCCCCCGCGCCCCTCTCGTCTCACATCTTTGCTGGAGGCTGCGACGTGTGAAACTGACGCCACTGTCGGAGGCTGCTGACAGCGGGGGGAAAGGGGGGGCACAACACTGGGGCCCCACGCGCAGACCAAACGGACCTCGCCATCCCTGGGGGGGGGCTGCGAAGAGTGAAAGTGTCGCCACTTTCGATAGCTGGTGGGGAGGGGGGGGGGCACAACGCAGGGGCCATCAGGGGCCCCACGCAAACCCCGACGGGACCTCGCCATCCCTGGGGGGGGCTGCGAACTGTGAAACTGTCGCCACTTTCGAAGGCTGCTGGGGCAGCCAATTGGGACCTCGCCATCCCTGGGGGTGCTGCGAAGTATGAAACTGCCGCCGCTTTCGAAAGATGCGGGGGGGAGCAGCACAATGGGGCCCGACGCAAACCCCAGCGGGACCTCGCCGTCCCTGGGTGGGGGGGCTGCGATGAGTAAAGCAGTCGCCATTTGAGATGGCTGCTGGGGGGGGCCAGCACAGTGGGGCCTCAAGCAGACCCAAACAAGACCTCGCCATCCCTGGGGGGGGCTGCAGTGGGGTCCCACGCATGCCCAAACGGGACCTCGCACTCCCTGAGGGGAGGGGGCTGCGATGAGTAAAACGGTCACCAGTTTCGAAGGCTGCGGGTGGCCAGCACAATGGGGCCCCACGTAAACCCCGACGGGACCTCGCCACCCCTGGGGGAAGGGGGGGGGGGGCTGCGAAGTGTGAAACTGCTGTCAATTCCAAAGGTTGCTGGGGGAGCCAGCACAGCCGGGTCCCCCGCAGACCCGAATGGGACCTCGCCATTCCTGGGGGGGGGGGGGGGCTGCGACACGCGAAACTGCCACCACTGTCGAGGGCCAGAGGCGCGCCGGCGCGCGCTCGGTGCCCACAGTAAAAGGTCAGGGAGGGGGCGGAGGGGCTGGCGAGCGAGCTAGGCACTGACCGTTTCTTACACTAGCAACGAGAGCTGTTACTTTTGAAGGGGCCCCAGGACACACAAATTCGCCGACCCAACGGGCCAGAGGCGTGCTAAGATCTCCGGTAACTGGTTAACAATTCTCTAGTTCGCGCGCGCGGGGCGGCCCCTGGGGGTCCACGGACGAAAAAGTACCCCGGCAAGGTCCTGAGAGAGTCCCGGGAGGAGTCCCCCAGAGCGCTCCAGGAGCGCTCCATGAGCGCACCAAAAGGGCTCCGAGACGTCCCCGAGAGCCCCAAGAAAGGCCAAGAGGCCCCCAAGAGGCCCCCAAGATGGTACACGAGGGGTCCGACATGCCACAAGATCGCTCCAAGACGCCCAAGATAGCCCCCAGACGCCCCAAGAGGCCTCCAAGAGCACTCCCAAGAGGGCCCCCGGAGGCAAAATTCATTGTTTTTCCTTAGGTTTTTGAGAGATTTGGGAACTTCCACCTTTTCGGTTCCCGACGCCCCAAGACGGCCCCAGAGGCCCCCAAGATCGCCCCAAGAGGGCCCAAGAGGCCCCCAAGAGGGCCCCAAGATGGCCCAAGAGGGCTCGAAGACGGCCCAAGAAGCCTCCAAGACGGTCCAAGAGGGCCCCAAGAACACCCCCAGAGGGGCCCCAGAGAGGGAACACGAAACAAAATTTCGAGCCCTCGGCCCTAAGAAGCCCCTACAAGGCCCCAAGAGGCCCCTAAGAGGCCCCAAAAGGCCCCCACGAGGCCCTCAGGAGGCCCCCAAGAGTCCCCCAAGCGGCCCCAGGAGGCCCCCCAAATGCCCCCCCGAGCGCCCCAGGAGTCCCCCAAGCGGCCCCAGGAACCCCCAAAGCGCCGCATTGACACCAGGCCCTCGGGCAAACGGCAGACATGAGACCGTATGGGCCGGCGGAATGAGCGAAGCGATTAAATAAATACACACAAATAAAAAGATGCCCCATATGTTCCCATATTTTCTGGGTGTTTGTCTTCCCCCTCACTTCCCATATGTTCCCATATTTTCCTGGGAACCGACTATCAATTGTGTCTGTGTGTGTTTTTCCCCTCCTGAACTTTTCCGAGGCGCTGCAGCAGCGCGGAGCGTCGGCTCCGCATGTGCTGAGCATGTCGGCACCGGAAAGCGCGGCACCACATTGTCTGGTTGCGTATCCGCCTCTGTCACCTCATCTTGCCGGTGCTCCATCGTTGCGCTGTCTGGTTTTCCACCCTGGTGTTTCCTTTTGCTGCTCCTTCCCAGTACACTTCCTCCTGGCCTTTTGCACCACTGCTCTGCGAGTCATCGATGCAAACTTGGAACGATACAGATATCCGCCGGGCACCCTCCCTTGCAGTATTGGTATCACACTACTCACACTACTTTCGGCACACCTCACATCATTCCTTGTTGTCGATGGGCTGGATAAGTTGCAAAGTATGGTTTAACATGTCTCTGGAGCCTGGGAGAGCAGAACGTTGGAATTCTCACGTGTCCCAATAGCATTGGGTAACTGAAAGGCGTCAGGAGTATTTAGAATTAAGCCGCTCGTGGCCCTCGGAGCGCAGATCACTCGTGCTTTCATGTGTGCCAGTAGAGAGTGGAGCAGGAAATGCAGGGGCGAAACGAAATTACAGTGTCGCAGCCAGGAGGGACATGATCACTCGCATCCTTGCACGTAGCAAGCCAATGTCAGGCAAGAGATGCGTGAGGGGCACGACGGAACGAGGCTTTGGCAGCCCTGAGGACGCACCTCGCTCGTGCTTGTGGTGTCCCAGGAGCTGTGACGCGCACGGGCCTAGCGCTGGGAGCACGTTTCACTCGTAGTTTTACGTGCCCCCCGGAGAATTGCTAACATCGGCCAGGTGGATCCGCGAAGTCCCTCTTAGCATGCCTTATGCATGCTGGAGACACAGGCACGCGGATGGTGCAAGCAGTCGGTGTTCGGTGTAGGGCTTCGACGAAGGTCGGTACCGCTCGTTGCAATGTTTCTCAGGGCCATCTTGGTGTCCTTTGGGAGGCAGGTGGTCTTCGGGGCCAACGGGGGGTCTTCGGAGGTCCATGAGCCACGAAGTGCGTGAGAGGTGCGCCTCATCAAAGCTCCCCTGAATCGTCCGAGAGGTTGGCTTTAGGTAGGGCGTGTCCCCCTACAGGCGGATTTTGGACGACATTTTTAAATACCTGAAACAGATTCAAAACATCCTCAAAAATGGTCAAAGAGTCGTCCCCAGACTACTTTCTATGCCCGACTAAAGATTAGTTAAGATTTCCTGGGAGTCCGAGAGGCACGAAGTGCCTGAAGAGCGTGCCGAATTCAAGCTCAACTTAGCCGTCGTGAAGGCTAGCGGATCGCCCCTGGAGGTCCCTGGAGCACGAAATGTGTGAGAGGTGTGCCAAATTGAAACCTCGCGGAGCAGTCTCTGGGGCCAGCCGAGCTCCCATGATGCACGGAGTGCGTGAGAGATGTGCCGAACTGAAGCGCCTCGTGTTTTACGTGTCTCAGAAGCCTGGGGGCGCAGGAAATGCGTGAGTGGTCCACCGAAACGAGGCTTTCGCAGCCCTGCGGGTGCATCTCACACATGGTTTCATGTATCCCAGGAGCTGTCAGGCGCGTAGGCCTCGCGTTGGGCTGGAAGCGCGTTTCACTCGTGCTTTTACATGCTTCCAACAAGAGGGTAATGCGGAATCGGCCAGCGGATTCCGCGAAGCCGCGCTTTGCATGTCTCACACGTGCTTCTCTCCCTCCTCCATGTGAGCGTTTCCTTATTCGGCCTTTCGACATTGGGCGGAAGGGGGGGGAGGGGGAAGGGTCTGGCTCCGGACCTCTGCTCAGTGCAACTGTTTGCAGCAGTGCGTTCATCATGGGGGGGGCTCCACCTGCTCGAAACAGGCAACCCAAAACAGCCAAGATCCACTCCAAGGGGGGGGGAGAGGGGGAGGTTGAGGGCCCGCGCCGATCGGCAAAACAAGGATTAAGTCGAGCATGTCCCCCTACAGGGGGATTCTGTATGAAAAAAACCCAAAAATATGTAAAAACTGTCCCCCCCCCCCAAAAAAAAAAAAAAAAAAAAAATCGTCCCGGTACGATGTTTGTTTTTACTAGTTTGGAATGATCCACTCCATGGGGAGGGGGAGCCCGCGCCGATCGGCAAAACAAGGAATACAAAAACGATCACCCTTTCACCATCACCTCATTGTCTTGCCTCGAAGCCTCGCACGGCGAGAGCCCGCAGGCGGCCCGCCGAATGGAGCCCGTAGGGCGGGAGACACGGCGAGCTCCCAGGGGGAAGTTCGCACACAGATGTTGCATTCACTGGGTGTTCGGGGTACTGCCTCGACGAGGGTCGGTACGCACTCCGAGTTTCTCAATAAGCGTCGGGGGGGGAGCGTCACCCCCGCCGACAGCTCCACGTCGACCCCTGTCGCGGGCAGCCACCACGCGCCGAAGGCGCTGCGACCCCCGTCGCGGCGCGACGACGAGGCGAGGTTGACCCCCCGTCGGAGGGGGACCTCCCCTACGCTGATTAAGAAACCCAGAGTACCAATCGTTGGGGCCATGTTGTCGTCCCGTGGGGGGGTCATGTTCAAGCGCCCTCCCAGGCAGATTGTCGAGGGCGCCTCGAGCGAAACCGACATTACTGATATTCGGAGCCCCCCCGAGGTTTGTTGTCATCGAGGATGCCCCCAGCGAAGCGGCCACTCGAGGCCATCTGAGCACGTCTCACTTGTTTCTACGTGCCCCAGGAGATCACACGGTTTTTCACGTGTCAAAATGAGGAATGGAGGTGCGGCTGCCCTGCGGCTGGCCTCTCCGGAGACTCTTCGGGCCCTCTTCAGGCCTCTGTGGGCGGCGGCATGCGCGAAGCCCCTCGGCGCATGCCTTTACGCATGCTTCTCCCTCTCCTCCATCATCCTCTCTCTCATCATGTATCCTCGAAGGCTACCACGGCGAGGGCCCGCAAAAAATCCGTCAACTCAATTGCTTCGCTCATCCCGCCGGCCCATATTGCACCGTTGTTGCTATATGTTGGTGTGCCCATGGCGGGCAAGAGGATAGGGGACTAGATAGGGGAGGAGGAGGAGGAGGAGGAGGAGGAGGAGGAGGAGGAGGAGGACCAGTGTAAACCCAAGAGTCACCAACGATGTTGGAACGCTCTTGGCCTGAGGTCATGGGGCCTGCCACCTTTTTCGCGCCTCCTGTGGGCGATCCTGGGACGCTCTGGGGCCCCCAAGGCCGCGCCCGAGCGGCATCTGTGACCCGAACCTGCCGAGAACCCGCTGACCCATATTGCACCGCCGTTGCTATATGTTGGTGTGCCCATGGCGGGCGAGAAAAAGGATAAGGGACTAGATAGGGGAGGAGGAGGAGGAGGAGGAGGAGGAGGAGGAGGAGGAGGAGGAGGAGGAGGAGGACCAGTGTAAACCCAAGGGTCACCAACGATGTTAGAATAAACCCTCCCCCAAAGTTCCCTCTTCAGAGGACCCTACAACGGTTCCTTTCCAATGGGGGACCTGCCTCCTTGGAAAACAACCGTCTGCAGACCCTGAGGTATGCCAAAACATTATTCTCGGTATTCCAACGCCACGGATGAACCTGCCTGTTGCGTCTTGACGATCCTGAATCGTGCCAGAGCGCCATTCCTGGGACCTCACCTCCGCGAAACATCGTAACTGTTGCGCCCTCAAAATCGGGAATCCTTCCAAAACACTTTTTTCTGTTTATCAAGAATGTGCGCGGCACTAAGGCGAGACCCATACACGGGGGGTACTATAGTTTTGACCATAAGACGTCATGCGCTCGACGCCCCCTGCCCCCCCGTAGAATCTTAGCGACATGTTTTGGGTCGGGCGGCGGTTCGACTCCGATGGGCTCTCACCCTGGAAGAATATAATATTCTCATACGCACCTCTCCGAGGGAGTAGAGCTCAGAAGGGATTAATGCGTCCGTGCGTCCGTGCGTGCGTGCGTCTTCGATTTTCCCGGCCGTTTCGCTAGGGACATCCTCAAAATTCTGAAAATCGGTGGCACCCCTCACGCAGATCGTGAAGGAGAGGTCCAAAAACACATAGGAATTTCAACATTTTAACATAACACCTTCAAAAACACATGGTAATTTCAATAATTTTGACCCCGATTCTCAGAGAATGGCGGTTTCGCCTGAGACATCCTCCCAAAATCGAGCCCCAGACCCCTCCTCGGAGCCTCCTGGGGGCCTCCTGGAACCTCCTGGGGCCTCCTGGGGTTTTCTGGACCTTCTGGTACCCCAGACCCCGCCTCGGAGCCTCCTGGAGTTCTCCTGGGCCTGCTGAGGCCGCCTGGGGCCTCCTGGGGCCTCCTGGGGCTTCAGAACTACATGCACACACAGAGACACAAATCACGCCCAACACATCACACGCTAGACAAACATAACATACACACACAACACCGACAACACAAAAAGCACGCACCACACAAAGCACACATCACACACACAACACTCACAATCCTGGGGCCTCCTGGAGCCTCTTCTGGTATCCAAGTCGGGCCTCCTGAGGCTTCCTGGGGGGCCCTGGTACACACATCGCAAGATGTGGCAACCCCACTTGCTCTCGAGTGCGACTTCGCTGTTGCATGTCACCCCTGCTTCAAACGCCCCTTCAGCTTGTTGTATGAGCCTGGGCACACACGTGCCACTTGTATATATATAACAGGGTGATAATTACTCCGTCTCATTTAACATAGGGCCGGAAAACACTCCGACTTGAACCCATTCACAATAAACCACTCCGCTTGGGTCACGTTTCATCGTCCGCGTCATCGTCCCCATCGACCCTGTCCTTATCATGCCAACGCGATGTTTCATTGTATTCCTTGTTGCATTGATGCCGTGAGACCCTGGGCATCCTTCTCCAATGCGGTCGCTCTCGGTTCACTGGTTGGCCGTCCCAGAGGGCCCACAAAGGCTCGCGAATCCGCATCAAGGCACCTTTGCATCCTCATCGGTCCTCCGCGGCACGCGTGACCAGCGAGGCAGTTCTCATCTTATGGTCAAAAAACGTCAGTACCCCCGAGGGGCAAAATGGGTTCTCGCCGCCGCCAATCATCATCGTCATCTCCATCATCTTTGCAGCCGCTTTGGCTCAAGACCTTAGCGAGGATTTGCTCCGCTGTTGGTCACGGGGTTGACTGGCGCAGCGCAAGCCCGGAGGGCTTTGGTGAAGTTGCTCCTCGCGGCTGCTGCGGCGTACTCGGTCGTGGTTCGCCTCCACAGGGACTCCCAGGACAGCGAGGTGATCGCAGCCTTCCGAAAGGCGCTCCGCAAGGCGCACCCGGACAAGGGCGGGGCAGACGAGCACGCGAAGCAGCTGAACGCCGCGAAGGAGCGTTGGGACCAGGCCAAGAAACCGAGGGGCCGCCCGAAACGCGCAGAGCAGCCCGAGGCGCCTGCAGGGGCGGCCGCTGCTGACGGCGCGCCTGGCGAGACCTTCCAGGATCTGATCGTCCGGGAGGTCTCCAAAAAAGCCTACCGCATCCAGTCCGCGGGCGTGCTGCTCACGTACTTCGGGGTGCAGGGCCTGCCGCAGTGGCGGCAGTTTCTGGCGCGCGTGCGCTCGAAGCAGAAGGCTTGGAAGGTGCGGTACTGGTGCGCGACGCTGGAGCGGGCGAAGACGGGGCGTCTGCACGTCCACCTCATGCTGCAGTTCACGCAACCTGTGGACAGGACGAGCCGCAGCTTCGCCTTCAAGGGGTGGACGGGCCCGAGAGCAGACGCGAACGACTTGCTAGGCGGTGGCTTCTGTCGGAGGGGCATGTTCTATTGCTGGGCAGATAAGTTGGGCACGGTCAGGGACGAGGAAGGCCGGCAGTGCACGGGCGGCAACTACGAGCCCGCCTGGACGGACGCAGCTTGCACCTACACCGTGAAGAGCCGGTGGGCGCAGGACTTGTGGCAGGCGTGCATGCTCTCGCACGGCACCTACGACGGTTACCTCTACAAGACACGGGACGGGGTCTTAGCGAAAAAGAGGAACCTTGACGCTTGCAGAGAGCGAGAGGCACGGGACAAGCAGACAGCGGAGATCGAGGCAAGGACCAAGAGGCTCCGCGGGAACAAAGACCTCTTCCCGGGCTTCCCCACGGTGCCCGACGCTGCGGCGTGGCTAGAGCAGTTCAAGGCCCGTTGCGGCGCGCAAGCCAGACAGTGCCACTGCCACCCGCCCTTCTGCGGGCAGCTGCGGCGCCTTCCGGGGCGTCTTCGGCGCGACCGTGGAAGGGGCGGGGGTAAGGGCGTTGTCCAGAGTTTGCGCTGGCGCGCCCACAGGTGGACAACTCACGGTGCCCAGTCTTGGTGGTCCTCGGCAGGTCGCACACAGGGAAGACGGAATGGGCCCAGACCTTGTTCCAGAACCCTTTGGTGGTGAAGGTGGGCAAGCTCGAGCATTTCCCAGAGTCGATGAAGGCCTTCGACAGGGAGAAGCACGACGGGCTGGTCCTCGACGACCTGAGGGACTTGCAGTTCTTGGTGGACCACCAGGACAAGGTCCAAGGCAAGTACAACTCGCCCGTCGAATTTGCTTCCACTCCGGGCGGCGAGTTGGCTTACTGGAAGGACTTGTTCGCAGTTCCTGTGGTCGCCACCTGCAACTACACCACGAAGAACCTCGGGTTCCTGGACACCGACGACTTCTTGGCGAACCCAGGGAACCGCACGCTGGTGCACTTCCCGCCTAACACGCAGCCAGACCAGCCACCGCCCGCACCTCCACCCGCACCGACCCGGAGCCTTAGGTACCGCACTAAGGCGCCGCCGCACCAGCCGCCAGCCGCGCTTTGACTCTCAGGGGTTGCACGAGAGAAAAGGCTTGCGCACCAGGTCGACTCCTGGATTTCTGGGCACAGTTGTGGGGGGGGCCATGTTCTAGGAGGAACTTTGTTCGTCTGTAGGCACAACCCGCCTGGCGAGAGAGGTGCCAGAAAATCGCATTTTCCCGTAGGAAAACTGCAATTCTACGTATGGGGGCTGATGCAGAAGCAGAGTGCGAGCGACGTCCAGTGATACAATTCCGTGGACTGTGCCGCGCCGTGCCGTGCCGTGCAGGTTCGTGCTGCGACGTGCAGTGCCGCGCGGCGCCGTGCCGTGCCGTGCCGTGCCGTGCCGTGCCGTGCCGTTACGCGCGGCGCCGCGCCGCGCCGCGTGCCGGGCCGCGCTGCGCCGTGCCTTGCGAGTGCCGCGCGGCGTCGCGCCGCGCCGTGCCGCGTCGTGCGGTGCCGCGCAGTGCCGTGCGGCGCCGTGCCGCGCTATGCCATCCCGTGCCGCGCCGCGCCGCGCCGTACCGTGCGGCGCCGTGCAGTGCTTGGCCTTGCCGCGCCGTGCCGCGCCGCGCCGTGCCGCGCCGCGCCGTGGCGTGCCGCGCAGTGCCGCGCCGTGCCGCGCCGCGGCCCCGCGCGGGGCCGCGCGGCGACGCGTCGCCGCCTCGCGGCCCTCTTCATCTCCATTGCCATTGCCGCAGCTTCCCAGGCTCAAGCCTTCCCGCCGCGCGGGCCACTGCGCGCGCGGGAGACGCGCCCCAGACGCCAGTCGTCAGCGAGATGCGGCATCCCAAGGGCTTCAGCTTCCAGCAGGAGCGCAGGATCGCACTTCTCCGCGAGGCCACCCAGAGCGACGGCAGCCACATGGAGTGGTCGGAGATCGCGAAGAAGGTGAAGAACCTCGTGGGCAAGAGGCCACGACCACGACACGCGGCGAACACGCACCGCCGGGCCACGGCGCGCCGCGGGCCCCTCAAGTACGATTACAAAAAGTGCGGCAAGAAGCCGGACAAGGTGACAGAGGAGGTGGAGCGTTTCTTGGTGAAGAAGCTGAAGGAGTTGCGATGCCGCACCGCATGCACGTCGACTACGTTGCAATTGCTTTTGGCTTCCGAAATGAAAGTCAAGGTTACGGTGCGCTACGTGCGCAAGGTCCTCTCGAAGAAAGGCTTTCGCTGGTTACCCAAGAGGCAGAAGCGGTTATACTCCAAGGAGCAGGGGAAAGCCCGCCTGACGTTTGCGAAGAAGGTCCTGAGGCTGACTTCGGCGGAGCTGAACACGGCTTTGGCATGCGCCATGGACGGCGTCATCCTTGCGATGCCCCCGAAGGACGAGACCGAGCGGATGAACTTCTGCAGGCACGGGGAGAGTACATGTGGCGAAAGAACACGGAGGCATTCACCCCGAAGCTCTCTGGCGACGACGAGTACGGTGGCCAGGTCCCACTGGCTCGGGCAGTGCTCACGTGGGCTGGCTGCGCCGCGGGCGGGCTGTCCATTGTCGCGTTCCACCCCACGAAGAAGCTCTGCGGAGAGGACTGGGCGAAGATCGTGAACCGGGGCGACCTCGTGAAGGCCGTGAAGTCGGTGAACCCGAAGAGGAAGAAGGGCCCGCGGTCCGTCCTCTGCGACAACGAGTCTTTCTTGCGGGCGAAGGTCAGCAACGCCGCGGTGAAGGCGGCGGGGGTTAAGCTGTGGAAGATGCCAGCAAAGTCCCCTGACTTGAACCCCGCAGAGCGGTGCTGGTCTTGGCTGCGTCGGAAGCTGCGGCTCATGGACTTGGACGACGCCGTGAAGAAGCGGCCCGTGCTGGGGAAGACGGCGTACAGGGCGCGGGTTCGGATCGTCGTGAAGAGCAAGAAGGCGCAGTCCGTGGGGGCGGCGCAGGCGAAGCTGATGAAGCGCGCCTGCAAGGAAGTGGTGCGCAAGAAGGGCGCGGCCACGGGCTTCTGAGCGGGCCAAGCCCCCGGGCCGCATTGGCGCGTTCACAGGCGGACAACTCATCAGCGTCGGCCGTTTGCCGCGCGGGTGAGCACTCCATCTGCCCTGGCCTTTGGCCGCGCAGGTGAGAAAAGTCCGCACGGGGGGTACTACAGTTTTGACCATAAGACGTCATGCTCTCGACGCCCCCTGCCCCCCCTTGAATCTTAGCGACATGTTTTGGGTCGGGCGGCGGTTCGACTCCGATGGGCTCTCACCCTGTAAGAATACATTTAAAACAGGGTGGTAATTACTCCGTCTCATTTAAAATAGGGCCGGAAAATACTCCGACTTGAACCCATTCACAGTAAACCACTCCGCTTGGGTCACGTTTCATCGTCCGTGTCATCATCCCCATCGACCCTGTCCTTATCATGCCAACGCGATGTTTCATTGCATTCCTTGTTGCATTGATGCCGTGAGACCCTGGGCATCCTTCTCCACTGCGGCCGCTCTCGGTTCACTGGTTGGCCGTCCCAGAGGGCCCACAAAGGCTCGCGAATCCGCATCAAGGCACCTTTGCATCCTCATCGGTCCTCCGCGGCACGCGTGACCAGCGAGACAATTCTCATCTTATGGTAAAAAACTTTAGTACCCCCGAAGTATTCTTCTTCGACCCGCCCTCAATCCGTGAAGCTCTTGCAAATGTTGAAAACGAATGTGCGCGGCGCTAAAGCGAGAACCACAGTTTGAAAACGACCCGCCCTCAATCCGTGAAACCTTTTTCAATTTTGTTAAACGAATGCGCGCGGCGCTAAGGCGAGACCCACATGTTGTAAACGATCCGCCCTCAATCCGCGAAGCTCTTGCAAATGTTGAAAACGAATGTGCGCCGCGCTAAAGCGAGGATGACATTTTGAAAACCATCCGCCCTCAATCCGTGAAATTCTTGCAACGTTTAAAAAACGAATGTGCGCGGGGCTAAGGCGAGAGCCACATTTTGAAAACGACCCGCCCTCCATATGTGAAACTGTTGCCAATGTTTAAGCTTCAGGGTCATTAGTGGTGAGGAAGTCTCAGGCGAAACGCAACTGGCCTCAGGGTGCGACAGGGAAAAGTTGTTTATAAGGAGAATGAATGCAGGCGGAGGAGGAGGCCTCTCGACGACTTCTTGGGGAACTGTGGGGGCCAATCTGGGTCGCGGGCAAGACGCCTGTTTTGGAAGACCTCCTGGGGTCCCTCAGGATGTCTCTCGGGGGGCCTCCTGGCAGCACTGTTGAAACCTTCTGGGGCCCTTTGTGGGGGGCCCGTGGGGCATCCTTTTGGGCTCCTGGTGACCTCTCGAGGGCTTCTTCGCGGCCTGCTGACGGCCTAGGGGGCCAACTTTCAGGGAAGACTCGACATGTCTGCTCGGATTGCCCCTCTTGGGGTCCCTCTTGGGAGCCTCTTGGGGGCCCTCGGTGGAGGCCTCTTGGGCCGTCTTGGGGCCGTCCTGGGAGCCTCTTGGGCTGACTTGGGACGATCTCGGAGGCCTCTTGGGTCGTCCTGGGCGGTCGGAGACTTGAAAAGGCGGTATCGCCAAAATCTAACAAAAACCCTAGCACAAGTTCCGTGATGTGCCCTCCCGAGGCCCTCTTGGGGTCGTCTTGGAGCCCTCCTGGGGTAGTCTTGGAGCCCTCCTGGGGCGGATCTGTTTTTCCCGATGCCATGGGATTCCGGGACTCGGCATACGGTACGTCCAATCGACGTGCTGCTCCCGCTGGCTGCGCGCGTGAGCACATGGCACACAAAAGCTCTGAGACGTGTTATTAAACACATTGCGAAGACAAGGGGATCGAGCACGCACAAGCAAACTGGAGAAGACTCAACGGATCAAAAAGCACAAAAATGCGCGCCTGAATTACATGGCTCTTCCTCCTCCACCCTCGCCTTCACGACTCCCACCGTAACCTCTGACCAATCTCTGCCGCCCCTAACGAGCTGAAGTGAAACACCGCCGCTTGCAGCGCACTCGGCCAGAGACCCCGCCAACCTGAATTTGGCGCGTGAGCTCCTCCGCTAAAGTCCTTAGCTGACGTGAATGAACTACGAGAAGACGGCTCTCTCTCCTCCATCTCCGCCTGCCCCCGCTGAAGCCTCTGACCCATCCCCCGCCGCCTCTCGCGACCTGTACCGACGTAGCGAGGCCTGCGGGGCCGCCCAAACGGCAACCTGGCAAGCTTCTTGATGTAGACACGGGACACGGGAGCTCGTCCGCCCTGCAGACGCGGCAAATCCGCCCAAGGCTGCCGGCGATCGCGCCGGCCAATTCGACGCGCGTTCATCAGTCCCACGTTGCCTCCGCAAGCCTGCCAGTTTGGAACTTGGCAAGGACGCCCAGGCGTCTGCCACCAATCAGATTCGCGGCGTAGTCGTCCCCTGTGGGATGCATGGGACCTTCGTTGGGGCAGACGCACATCATGTCCTTCTCTTGCATTCGCATCTTACCAAGGAGGTTGGCAGCCGCTTCGTTGTCGTTCATTGACCCACCCGGTGCGGGATTTCTCGCGCGCTGCTCCTTGATCTTCTGCCAACGAATCTTCCAGCGTGGTGTTGAGTGCGGACCTTTGTTCGTGTCCAATCCATCCCTGTGACGCTGGCACTCTGGCGTGACATCCTCTAGCGACTCGGCATGCGCATCGAACCCAAGAAGTCCACCAATGTCTGCACGACCGAGTGCGCTCAAACGCCGTACAGCCAAATTCAGGTGCTCCTGCATGGGGAGGTCTTGGCGGACGACGATCATTGCGGAATCCTCGCTCAATTTGCTTTGCATCATGATCTGAATCTGCCCGGCTACGGTCGGCAATCCTTCCTTCATGTTCTTTTTGGTGCGCCACTGTGACTTGGACATTGTCACCCTGACGCCTTCCTTTGCCTGCTTCTCGGAGAGAAGGATGTTTTCATCGGTCCAATCCGCGAGCCTCGTCCACGGAACATCTTCTGGTGCGCCTGGTTCCAGCACCCGGAGCCCTAAGAACTCGTCGCTTCCATTCTTGTTGTGTGACCTGAGGTAGGAGCGCACCTGCACGACCGCCTCACCGATCCACGCGCCCGATAGCTCAACCGCGGTGATGTACGTGGTGCATGGCTTCCCGTGCTCGGGGCGGATCGTTGCCTGAAGCTGCACCTCGGCGGTCCTGTCGGCGGCCTGCGGGATCCGGAGCAATGTGAACTCGCCACCGTGGTTAACGTCGAAATGCTCGCCTTGAAGGTTGACCAAGTGCGGGTCACCCTTGGCCGACACTGTCGGGGCTGGGGTGGGCAGAATAGAGACAGGGGGGCCGATACAGCATCCGCCGTTCCCGTAGCTGATACCCGCGTAAGAATCGAGGACCGTATTGTTCCCACTGCACTGCTCGTCACACCTGTACCCGAAATCGCAGATTTCGATGCCGCATCCGCATGGGTACTGTCCGCTAAGCGAGATTCCACTTACATCTGTACAAGCAGAGACGATCGGGTCGAACGTGTTGAAGGGCGCGTTCGCCCCGTGGTCCAGCACGAAAAAAGGCCCACTCGTACGGAGCAGGGACTCATGGTGTGACGACAACCTCTGGGTATCATTGAAACCAACCTTGTCGATGATAATCATTCTCTCGAAGTGGCCAGGGTTTCGTGTCGAAATGGTGATCCCATCGCCCTTCTGCAGCAATACGCCGCTCTCGTCTATGTCCTTGTTGACGAAGGCAACGCGGGACCCAACCGCGAGTGGTTCAGTGAGCCACACCCCCGAGATGCAGTTATCGAAGTCGCCCACGTCCTCTTTGTCCGCGGGGCAGTCGCTGCAGGCCTCCGAGCGGCGCCGCCGCGTGGCACCGTTGGCGCATTGCTGGCAGACGCTGGTGCCCTCTATGAAATAGTATCCGTAGTCGCATTCTTGTGGGCCCTGGATTGGGAACCTAGACAAATCACTCGAATACGGCGAGTCCCCACACTCTGTCTGGGTAACGCAGCCGTCCCCGTCCGTGTCGATCTCGGTAAAGTGCCCGGTGAGACTCTCATCTTTGTTCACTTCTGCCTCCACTAGGCAACCATCACCATCTAAGTCAAGGTAAGGAAACATGCCACATCCCTGGTCACAAGTGCACGGTGCCCCAGGTTCCATCGTGGGCGATGGGGTGGGAAAATATGCTTCATAAGTGATGTTCACCGTCATGTCGGAAACTTCACCGTCGCATGCCACCGTCCAAACTGTGCTCCCCAAAGGGACACCATTGAAATCAGAACTACCGTGGTGCCCAAAATAAAAGCACTCCGAATCAGAATCTAAATCAATGGTCGATGTCATGTTTGGTGAGTCTGAGTCGAGAATCCATCGCGGCTGCTGATCTTGCAAAGGTCGCTCGATGCCATCGCACGACACATCCCAATATATGTAATTGCCATCGGTGTTGCTGTACACTGGCGCTCCTGTTGCGCTACTCCCAGCAAGCACGAAGTAGGGGCTGCCGATCGAAGTCGTCAAACACGGCCATTCTACCTTGAGAATGCCCGGAGGAGAGCACGAATAGCCTCGCCTGTCCTTTGAGCAAACCTCGCTTGTGACACACACCACATCAGGCCCGCACTGACACGGGTAGAAAGCACTCGGAAACGATCCATCCGTAACATCGCAAGGGTCTGGTGCAGGCGTGGGTGCAGGCGTGGGCGCGGGCGTCGGTACCCGGTTAAAATTGACACTGAGGGCTCCAAGCGGGGTTGGGTTGGCACAGGTGGTGTTGGAGTCATGCCCGTTCGTTTCCACACACGTTGCATTGTAGAGATCGCATTGGCCTCTCCAGATAGACTGCCAAGGATGAAGAGCAATGGCGGCACAGTTGGGGTACAAATTGCACTCCGCGGCACACAACTCGAGAGAATCGTATTCTTCTGAGAACTGTTTGATTGGTGTTCCACACTGGCAGTTACGACCAGTTTGCTCGTATCCAGGGTAGGCCGATACGAGTAGGTCATCCTCATGGATTTCTGTTGGCATTGGAGTTCCGACATGCTGCGCTGTAGGCATCGGAGTTCCGGTATATTGAGCTGTAGGCATCGGGGATCCATTACTTATCCGGAGCTGGTCTTCTGACCGCCAAGAGCAAGGCTTGGGGCAAACATCGGAGAACTTGTCCACACCGTGCAGGTGCTGCTGGAAGTCCTCGAAGCTGGAATTACTCGTCAGAGGAATATACCACTTTGGGTGTTGTTTGATGCCCGTCCGCATCGCCCACATCACCTTCTCGTAACACTCGTCGCCCTCAACACTGGTGCGGCATGCATGTGGCACTGCGGGCAACTGCTCTGTCGGTCGCTCCTCTGACTGCGCCGCTGCGCATGGCTTGGGGCACACGTCAGAGAGCCGATCCACGGTGTGCAGGTGCTGCTGGAAGTCCTCAAAGCTGGAATTACTCGTCAGAGGGATATACCACTTTGGGTGTTGTTTGATGCCCGTCCGCATCGCCCACATCACCTTCTCGTAACACTCGTCGCCCTGGGTTGAAGTACTGCATCCCGGCCAGATCTCACTGCCACGCAAGAGACTGGCCGTGTGCATCTGCATGAGCTGCAGGTCCACGTGCTCAGCGCAAGTAGTTACAAACCCCACTGCACACAGCTGCGCCAGGACTTGAAACATAGCTTGGACCGTGCAGGATTGAAATTGAAGTTATACGAAACTATTCGGTATCGATAGCTATACGGAGCTATGACGATCAGAGACCAAAAGTACTTGTACTAAAAAGCCTTGAGCCAAAATGGATACGGAAGCCCTCATTGGGCGTCTTGGGCGCCTCTTGGGCCATCTTGAGATCACCTTGGGCCATTTTGGAACGCTCTTGGCCTGAGGTCGTGGGGCCTGTCACCTTTTTCGCGCCTCCTGTGGCCGATCCTGGGACGCTCTGGGGACCCCAAGGCCGCGCCCGAGCGGCATCTGGGACTCGAACCTGCCGGGAACCCGTCGGGTACTTTTCGTCCGGGGACCCCCAGGGGCCGCCACGTGCGCGCGAACCAGAAACAGTCTGAACCGAAGAGGCGTCAGGAGTATTTGGAATTAAGCCCCGCGTGGACCTCGGAGCGCAGATCATTCGTACTTTCATATGTGCCAGTAGAGTGTGGAGCAGGAAATGCAGGGGCGAACCGAAATTACAGTGTCGCAGCCAGGAGGGACATGATCACTCGTATTCTTACGAGTAGCAAGACAATGTCAGGCAAGAGAAGCGTGAGGGGCACGACGGGACGAGGCTTTGGCAGCCCTAAGGACGCAGCCCACTCATGTTTGTATGTGTCCCAGGAGCTGTGACGCGCATGGGCCTGGCGCTGGGAGCACGTTTCACTCGTAGTTTAACGTGCCCCCCGGAGAATTGCTGACATCGGCCAGGTGAATCCGCGAAGTCCCTCTTAGCATGCCTTATGCATGCTGGAGACACAGGCACGCGGATGTTGCAAGCAGTCGGTGTTCGGTGTAGGGCTTCGACGAAGGTCGGTACCGCTCGTTGCAATGTTTCTCAGGGCCATCTTGGTGTCCTTTGGGAGGCAGGTGGTCTTCGGGGCCAACGGGGGGTCTTTGGAGGTCCATGAGCCACGAAGTGCGTGAGAGGTGCGCCTCATCAAAGCTCCCCTGAATCGTCCGAGAGGTTAGCTTTAGGTAGGGCGTGTCCCCCTACAGGCGGATGTTGGACGACATTTTTTTATACCTGAAACAGATTCAAAACATCCTCAAAAATGGTCAAGAAGTCGTCCCCAGACTACTTTCTATGCCCGACTAAAGATTAGTTAAGATTTCCTGGGAGTCCGAGAGGCACGAAGTGCCTGAGGAACGTGCCGAATTCAAGCTCAACTTAGCCGTCGTGAAGGCTAGCGGATCGCCCCTGGAGGTCCCTGGAGCACGAAATGTGTGAGAGGTGTGCCAAATTGAAACCTCGCGGAGCAGTCTCTGGGGCCAGCCGAGCTCCCATGATGCACGGAGTGCATGAGAGATGTGCCGAGCTGAAGCGCCTCGTGTTTTACGTGTCTCAGAAGCCTGGGGGCGCAGGAAATGCGTGAGTGGTCCACCGAAACGAGGCTTTCGCAGCCCTGCGGGTGCGTCTCACACATGGTTTCATGTATCCCAGGAGCTGTCAGGCGCGTAGGCCTCCCGTTGGGCTGGAAGCGCGTTTCACTCGTGCTTTTACATGCTTCCAACAAGACGGTAATGCGGAATCGGCCAGCGGATTCCGCGAAGCCGCGCTTTGCCAGTCTCACACGTGCTTCTCTCCCTCCTCCATGTGAGCGTTTCCTTATTCGGCGTTTCGACATTGGGCGGAAGGGGGGGGAGGGGGAAGGGTCTGGCTCCGGACCTCTGCTCAGTGCAACTGTTTGCAGCAGTGCGTTCATCATGGGGGGGGGCTCCACCTGCTCGAAACAGGCAACCCAAAACAGCCAAGATCCACTCCAAGGGGGGGGGAGAGGGGGAGGTTGAGGGCCCGCGCCGATCGGCAAAACAAGGATTAAGTCGAGCATGTCCCCCTACAGGGGGATTTTGTATGAAAAAACAAAAAATATGCAAAAACTGTCCCCCCCATAAAAAAACAAAATCAAAAAATCGTCCCGGTACGATGTTTGTTTTTACTAGTTTGGAATGATCCACTCCATGGGGGGGGGGAGCCCGCGCCGATCGGCAAAACAAGGAATACAAAAACGATCACCCTTTCACCATCACCTCATTGTCTTGCCTCGAAGCCTCGCACGGCGAGAGCCCGCAGGCGGCCCGCCGAATGGAGCCCGTAGGGCGGGAGACACGGCGAGCTCCCAGGGGGAAGTTCGCACACAGATGTTGCATTCACTGGGTGTTCGGGGTACTGCCTCGACGAGGGTCGGTACGCACTCCGAGTTTCTCAATAAGCGTCGGGGGGGGGGCGTCACCCCCGCCGACAGCTCCACGTCGACCCCTGTCGCGGGCAGCCACCACGCGCCGAAGGCGTTGCGACCCCCGTCGCGGCGCGACGACGAGGCGAGGTTGACCCCCCGTCGGAGGGGGACCTCCCCTACGCTGATTAAGAAACCGAGAGTACCAATCGTTGGGGCCATGTTGTCGTCCCGTGGGGGGGTCATGTTCAAGCGCCCTCCCAGGCAGATTGTCGAGGGCGCCTCGAGCGAAACCGTCATTACTGATATTCGGAGCCCCCCCGAGGTTTGTTGTCATCGAGGATGTCCCCAGCGAAGCGGCCACTCGAGGCCATCTGAGCACGTCTCACTTGTTTCTACGTGCCCCAGGAGATCACACGGTTTTTCACGTGTCAAAATGAGGAATGGAGGTGCGGCTGCCCTGCGGCTGGCCTCTCCGGAGACTCTTCGGGCCCTCTTCAGGCCTCTTTGGGCGGCGGCATGCGCGAAGCCCCTCGGCGCACGCCTTTACGCATGCTTCTCCCTCTCCTCCATCATCCTCTCTCTCATCATGTATCCTCGAAGGCTACCACGGCGAAGGCCCGCAAAAAATCCGTCAACTCAATCGCTTCGCTCATCCCGCCGGCCCATATTGCACCGTTGTTGCTATATGTTGGTGTGCCCATGGCGGGCAAGAGGATAGGGGACTAGATAGGGGAGGAGGAGGAGGAGGAGGAGGAGGAGGAGGACCAGTGTAAACCCAAGAGTCACCAACGATGTTGGAACGCTCTTGGCCTGAGGTCATGGGGCCTGCCACCATTTTCGCGCCTCCTGTGGGCGATCCTGGGACGCTCTGGGGCCCCCAAGGCCGCGCCCGAGCGGCATCTGTGACCCGAACCTGCCGAGAACCCGCCGGCCCATATTGCACCGCCGTTGCTATATGTTGGTGTGCCCATGGCGGGCGAGAAACAGGATAGGGGACTAGATAGGGGAGGAGGAGGAGGAGGAGGAGGAGGAGGAGGAAGAGGACCAGTGTAAACCCAAGAGTCAGCAACGATGTTGGAATAAACCATCCCCCAAAGTTCCCTCTTCAGAGGACCCGACAACGGCTCATTTCCAATGGGGGACCTGCCTCCTTGGAAAACAACCGTCTGAAGACCCTGAAGCATGCCAAAACATTATTCTCGGTATTCCAACGCCACGGATGAACCTGCCTGTTGCGTCTTGACGATCCTGAATCGTGCCAGAGCGCCATTCCTGGGACCTCACCTCCGCGAAACATCGTAACTGTTGCGCCCTCAAAATCGGGAATCCTTCCAACACACTTTTTCTGTTTATCAAGAATGTGCGCGGCACTAAGGCGAGACCCATATTCTTCTTCGACCCGCCCTCAATCCGTGAAGCTCTTGCAAATGTTGAAAACGAATGTGCGCGGCGCTAAAGCGAGAACCACAGTTTGAAAACGACCCGCCCTCAATCCATGAAACCCTTTTCAATTTTGTTAAACGAATGCGCGCGGCGCTAAGGCGAGACCCACATTTTGTAAACGACCCGCCCTCAATCCGCGAAACCCTTGCAAATGTTTAAAACGAATGTGCGCCGCGCTAAAGCGAGGACCACATTTTGAAAACCATCCGCCCTCAATCCGTGAAACTCTTGCAATGTTTAAAAACGAATGTGCGCGGGGCTAAGGCGAGAGCCACATTTTGAAAACGACCCGCCCTCCATCTGTGAAACTGTTGCCAATGTTTAAGCTTCAGGGTCATTAGTGGTGAGGAAGTCTCAGGCGAAACGCAACTGGCCTCAGGGTGCGACAGGGAAAAGTTGTGTATAAGGAGAATGAATGCAGGCGGAGGAGGAGGCCTCTCGACGACTTCTTGGGGAACTGTGGGGGCCAATCTGGGTCGCGGGCAAGACGCCTTTTTGGAAGACCTCCTGGGGTCCCTCAGGATGTCTCTCGGGGGGCCTCCTGGCAGCACTGTTGAAACCTTCTGGGGCCCTTTGTGGGGGGCCCGTGGGGCATCCTTTTGGGCTCCTGGTGACCTCTCGAGGGCTTCTTCGGGGCCTGCTGACGGCCTAGGGGGCCAACTTTCAGGGAAGACTCGACATGTCCGCTCGGATTGCCCCTCTTGGGGTCCCTCTTGGGAGCCTCTTGGGAGCCCTCGGTGGAGGCCTCTTGGGCCGTCTTGGGGCCGTCCTGGGAGCCTCTTGGGCTGACTTGGGACGATTTCGGAGGCCTCTTGGGTCGTCCTGGGCGGTCGGAGACTTGAAAAGGCGGTAACGCCAAAATCTAACAAAAACCCTAGCAAGTTCCATGATGTGCCCTCCCGAGGCCCTCTTGGGGTCGTCTTGGAGCCATCCTGGGGTAGTCTTGGAGCCCTCCTGGGGCGGATCTGTTTTTCCCGATGCCATGGGATTCCGGGACTCGGCATACGGTACGTCCAATCGACGTGCTGCTCCCGCTGGCTGCGCGCGTGAGCACATGGCACACAAAAGCTCTGAGACGTGTTATTAAACACATTGCGAAGACAAGGGGATCGAGCACGCACAAGCAAACTGGAGAAGACTCAACGGATCAAAAAGCACAAAAATGCGCGCCTGAATTACATGGCTCTTCCTCCTCCACCCTCGCCTTCACGACTCCCACCGTAACCTCTGACCAATCTCTGCCGCCCCTAACGAGCTGAAGTGAAACACCGCCGCTTGCAGCGCACTCGGCCAGAGACCCCGCCAACCTGAATTTGGCGCGTGAGCTCCTCCGCTAAAGTCCTTAGCTGACGTGAATGAACTACGAGAAGACGGCTCTCTCTCCTCCATCTCCGCCTGCCCCCGCTGAAGCCTCTGACCCATCCCGCACGCACCATCTCGCGAACTAGTACCGACGTAGCGAGTGCCGCGGGGCCGCCCAAACGGAACCTGGCAAGCTTCTCTGATTGTTAGACACGGGGACACCCGGGAGCTCGTCCGCCCTGCAGACGCGTGGCAAATTCCGCCAAGGCACTGCCGGTCCCCCCCCCCCCCCCCCCCCCCGTGCCGATACAGCCCAATTCGACGCGCGTTCATCAGTCCCACGTTGCCTCCGCAAAGGATAGCCCAGTTGTGGGAACTTGGCAAGGACGCCCAGGCGTCTGCCACCAACAGATTCGCGGCAGTAGTCGTCCCCTGGGGATGCATGGGACTTCGTTGGGGAAGGACGCACACTCATGTCCTTCTCTTGCATTCGCGATCCTTACAAGGAGGTGGCAGCCGCCTTCGTTGTCTTCATTTTCCCACCCGGGTGCGGGGATTTCTCGCGCGCTGCTCCTTGATCTTCTGCCAACGAATCTTCCAGCGTGGTGTTGAGTGCGGACCTTTGTTCGTGTCCAATCCATCCCTGTGACGCTGGCACTCTGGCGTGACATCCTCTAGCGACTCGGCATGCGCATCGAACCCAAGAAGTCCACCAATGTCTGCACGACCGAGTGCGCTCAAACGCCGTACAGCCAAATTCAGGTGCTCCTGCATGGGGAGGTCTTGGCGGACGACGATCATTGCGGAATCCTCGCTCAATTTGCTTTGCATCATGATCTGAATCTGCCCAGCTACGGTCGGCAATCCTTCCTTCATGTTCTTTTTGGTGCGCCACTGTGACTTGGACATTGTCACCCTGACGCCTTCCTTTGCCTGCTTCTCGGAGAGAAGGATGTTTTCATCGGTCCAATCCGCGAGCCTCGTCCACGGAACATCTTCTGGTGCGCCTGGTTCCAGCACCCGGAGCCCTAAGAACTCGTCGCTTCCATTTTGTTGTGTGACCTGAGGTAGGAGCGCACCTGCACGACCGCCTCACCGATCCACGCGCCCGATAGCTCAACCGCGGTGATGTACGTGGTGCATGGCTTCCCGTGCTCGGGGCGGATCGTTGCCTGAAGCTGCACCTCGGCGGTCCTGTCGGCGGCCTGCGGGATCCGGAGCAATGTGAACTCGCCACCGTGGTTAACGTCGAAATGCTCGCCTTGAAGGTTGACCAAGTGCGGGTCACCCTTGGCCGACACTGTCGGGGCTGGGGTGGGCAGAATAGAGACAGGGGGGCCGATACAGCATCCGCCGTTCCCGTAGCTGATACCCGCGTAAGAATCGAGGACCGTATTGTTCCCACTGCACTGCTCGTCACACCTGTACCCGAAATCGCAGATTTCGATGCCGCATCCGCATGGGTACTGTCGCTAAGCGAGATCCACCTTCACATCTGTACAAGCAGAGCACCCGATCGGGCCTCGAACGGCTTGGCCCCGCGTGTTCAGCCCGTGGGTCCAGCCCGAAAAAAGGGCCACACCGTACGGAGCACGGGACTCATGGCATGTGACGACCAACCTTCTGGGTATCATTGAAACCAACCTTCGCTCGATGATAATCATCTCTCGAACCAACGTGGCCAGGGTTCGTGTCGAAAATGGTGATCCCATCGCCATCTGCAGCAATACGCCGCTCTCGTCTATTCCTTGTGACGAAGCAACGCGGGACACCAACCCAGAGGGCGCCATGGAGCCACCCCCCCGAGAGCAGTTATGCGCATTGGTACCATTGTCTTGGGTTTGTACGAGGTGTCGCTGCAGGACTAACGAGGGGAACGGCCACATTCGGGTCCTGGGCAAGGAGGCGCATTGCTGGCAGACGCTGGTGCCCTCTATGAAATAGTATCCGTAGTCGCATTCTTGTGGGCCCTGGATTGGGAACCTAGACAAATCACTCGAATACGGCGAGTCCCCACACTCTGTCTGGGTAACGCAGCCGTCCCCGTCCGTGTCGATCTCGGTAAAGTGCCCGGTGAGACTCTCATCTTTGTTCACTTCTGCCTCCACTAGGCAACCATCACCATCTAAGTCAAGGTAAGGAAACATGCCACATCCCTGGTCACAAGTGCACGGTGCCCCAGGTTCCATCGTGGGCGATGGGGTGGGAAGATATGCTTCATAAGTGATGTTCACCGTCATGTCGGAAACTTCACCGTCGCATGCCACCGTCCAAACTGTGCTCCCCAAAGGGACACCATTGAAATCAGAACTACCGTGGTGCCCAAAATAAAAGCACTCCGAATCAGAATCTAAATCAATGGTCGATGTCATGTTTGGTGAGTCTGAGTCGAGAATCCATCGCGGCTGCTGATCTTGCAAAGGTCGCTCGATGCCATCGCACGACACATCCCAATATATGTAATTGCCATCGGTGTTGCTGTAAACTGGCGCTCCTGTTGCGCTACTCCCAGCAAGCACGAAGTAGGGGCTGCCGATCGAAGTCGTCAAACACGGCCATTCTACCTTGAGAATGCCCGGAGGAGAGCACGAATAGCCTCGCCTGTCCTTTGAGCAAACCTCGCTTGTGACACACACCACATCAGGCCCGCACTGACACGGGTAGAAAGCACTCGGAAACGATCCATCCGTAACATCGCAAGGGTCTGGTGCAGGCGTGGGTGCAGGCGTGGGAGCGGGCGTCGGTACCCGGTTAAAATTGACACTGAGGGCTCCAAGCGGGGTTGGGTTGGCACAGGTGGTGTTGGAGTCATGCCCGTTCGTTTCCACACACGTTGCATTGTAGAGATCGCATTGGCCTCTCCAGATAGACTGCCAAGGATGAAGAGCAATGGCGGCACAGTTGGGGTACAAATTGCACTCCGCGGCACACAACTCGAGAGAATCGTATTCTTCTGAGAACTGTTTGATTGGTGTTCCACACTGGCAGTTACGACCAGTTTGCTCGTATCCAGGGTAGGCCGATACGAGTAGGTCATCCTCATGGATTTCTGTTGGCATTGGAGTTCCGACATGCTGCGCTGTAGGCATCGGAGTTCCGGTATATTGAGCTGTAGGCATCGGGGATCCATTACTTATCCGGAGCTGGTCTTCTGACCGCCAAGAGCAAGGCTTGGGGCAAACATCGGAGAAAACTGTCCACAACGTGCAGGTCTGCTGGAAGTCCTCGAAGCTGGAATTACTCGTCAGAGGAATATACCACTTTGGGTGTTGTTTGATGCCCGTCCGCATCGCCCACATCACCTTCTCGTAACACTCGTCGCCCTCAACACTGGTGCGGCATGCATGTGGCACTGCGGGCAACTGCTCTGTCGGTCGCTCCTCTGACTGCGCCGCTGCGCATGGCTTGGGGCACACGTCAGAGAGCCGATCCACGGTGTGCAGGTGCTGCTGGAAGTCCTCAAAGCTGGAATTACTCGTCAGAGGGATATACCACTTTGGGTGTTGTTTGATGCCCGTCCGCATCGCCCACATCACCTTCTCGTAACACTCGTCGCCCTGGGTTGAAGTACTGCATCCCGGCCAGATCTCACTGCCACGCAAGAGACTGGCCGTGTGCATCTGCATGAGCTGCAGGTCCACGTGCTCAGCGCAAGTAGTTACAAACCCCACTGCACACAGCTGCGCCAGGACTTGAAACATAGCTTGGACCGTGCAGGATTGAAATTGAAGTTATACGAAACTATTCGGTATCGATAGCTATACGGAGCTATGACGATCAGAGACCAAAAGTACTTGTACTAAAAAGCCTTGAGCCAAAATGGATACGGAAGCCCTCATTGGGCGTCTTGGGCGCCTCTTGGGCCATCTTGAGATCACCTTGGGCCATTTTGGAACGCTCTTGGCCTGAGGTCGTGGGGCCTGTCACCTTTTTCGCGCCTCCTGTGGCCGATCCTGGGACGCTCTGGGGACCCCAAGGCCGCGCCCGAGCGGCATCTGGGACTCGAACCTGCCGGGAACCCGTCGGGTACTTTTCGTCCGGGGACCCCCAGGGGCCGCCACGTGCGCGCGAACCAGAAACAGTCTGAACCGAAGAGGCGTCAGGAGTATTTGGAATTAAGCCCCGCGTGGACCTCGGAGCGCAGATCATTCGTACTTTCATATGTGCCAGTAGAGTGTGGAGCAGGAAATGCAGGGGCGAACCGAAATTACAGTGTCGCAGCCAGGAGGGACATGATCACTCGTATTCTTACGAGTAGCAAGACAATGTCAGGCAAGAGAAGCGTGAGGGGCACGACGGGACGAGGCTTTGGCAGCCCTAAGGACGCAGCCCACTCATGTTTGTATGTGTCCCAGGAGCTGTGACGCGCATGGGCCTGGCGCTGGGAGCACGTTTCACTCGTAGTTTAACGTGCCCCCCGGAGAATTGCTGACATCGGCCAGGTGAATCCGCGAAGTCCCTCTTAGCATGCCTTATGCATGCTGGAGACACAGGCACGCGGATGTTGCAAGCAGTCGGTGTTCGGTGTAGGGCTTCGACGAAGGTCGGTACCGCTCGTTGCTATGTTTCTCAGGGCCATCTTGGTGTCCTTTGGGAGGCAGGTGGTCTTCGGGGCCAACGGGGGGTCTTGGAGGTCCATGAGCCACGAAGTGCGTGGAGAGGTGCGCCTAATCAAAGCTCCCCTGACTGAATCGTCCGAGAGGTTAGATTTAGGTAGGGCGGTCCCCTACAGGCGGATGTTGGACGAACATTTTTTTCATACTGAAAACAGATTCAAAACATCCTTCAAAAATGGTCAAGAAGAAGGCGCCCCCAGAACACTTTCTATGCCCAGACCCCTAAACGATTAGTTACAGATGTCCTGGTTGAGTCGAGCAGGCACGAAGTGACTGAGGAAAGTGCGAATTCAAGCTCAACTTAGCCGTCGTGAAGGCTAGCGGATCGCCCCTGGAGGTCCCTGGAGCACGAAATGTGTGAGAGGTGTGCCAAATTGAAACCTCGCGGAGCAGTCTCTGGGGCCAGCCGAGCTCCCATGATGCACGGAGTGCATGAGAGATGTGCCGAGCTGAAGCGCCTCGTGTTTTACGTGTCTCAGAAGCCTGGGGGCGCAGGAAATGCGTGAGTGGTCCACCGAAACGAGGCTTTCGCAGCCCTGCGGGTGCGTCTCACACATGGTTTCATGTATCCCAGGAGCTGTCAGGCGCGTAGGCCTCCCGTTGGGCTGGAAGCGCGTTTCACTCGTGCTTTTACATGCTTCCAACAAGACGGTAATGCGGAATCGGCCAGCGGATTCCGCGAAGCCGCGCTTTGCCAGTCTCACACGTGCTTCTCTCCCTCCTCCATGTGAGCGTTTCCTTATTCGGCGTTTCGACATTGGGCGGAAGGGGGGGGAGGGGGAAGGGTCTGGCTCCGGACCTCTGCTCAGTGCAACTGTTTGCAGCAGTGCGTTCATCATGGGGGGGGGCTCCACCTGCTCGAAACAGGCAACCCAAAACAGCCAAGATCCACTCCAAGGGGGGGGGAGAGGGGGAGGTTGAGGGCCCGCGCCGATCGGCAAAACAAGGATTAAGTCGAGCATGTCCCCCTACAGGGGGATTTTGTATGAAAAAACAAAAAATATGCAAAAACTGTCCCCCCCATAAAAAAACAAAATCAAAAAATCGTCCCGGTACGATGTTTGTTTTTACTAGTTTGGAATGATCCACTCCATGGGGGGGGGGAGCCCGCGCCGATCGGCAAAACAAGGAATACAAAAACGATCACCCTTTCACCATCACCTCATTGTCTTGCCTCGAAGCCTCGCACGGCGAGAGCCCGCAGGCGGCCCGCCGAATGGAGCCCGTAGGGCGGGAGACACGGCGAGCTCCCAGGGGGAAGTTCGCACACAGATGTTGCATTCACTGGGTGTTCGGGGTACTGCCTCGACGAGGGTCGGTACGCACTCCGAGTTTCTCAATAAGCGTCGGGGGGGGGGCGTCACCCCCGCCGACAGCTCCACGTCGACCCCTGTCGCGGGCAGCCACCACGCGCCGAAGGCGTTGCGACCCCCGTCGCGGCGCGACGACGAGGCGAGGTTGACCCCCCGTCGGAGGGGGACCTCCCCTACGCTGATTAAGAAACCGAGAGTACCAATCGTTGGGGCCATGTTGTCGTCCCGTGGGGGGGTCATGTTCAAGCGCCCTCCCAGGCAGATTGTCGAGGGCGCCTCGAGCGAAACCGACATTACTGATATTCGGAGCCCCCCCGAGGTTTGTTGTCATCGAGGATGCCCCCAGCGAAGCGGCCACTCGAGGCCATCTGAGCACGTCTCACTTGTTTCTACGTGCCCCAGGACGGAGTCACACGGTTTTTTTCACGTGTCAAAATGAGGAATGGAGGTGCGGCTGCCCTGCAGCTGGCCTCCGAGAATCTTCGGCGCCATGCATGCAGGACCTCTTTGGGGCGGCGGCATGCGCGGAAAAAAAGGCGGGGGGGGGGGGGGCCCCCCCCCCTCCCGGCCGCATTTGGCCCTTACGCATGCTTCTCCCTCTCCCTCCATTCATCCTCTCATCTATCATGTATCAATTCTCGAAAGGCTACACACGGAGAAGGCACGCAAAAAATCCGTCAACTCAATCGCTCGCTCATCCCGCCGGCACCATATTGCACCGTTGTTGCTATATGTTGGTGTGCCCATGGCGGGCAAGAGGATAGGGGACTAGATAGGGGAGGAGGAGGAGGAGGAGGAGGAGGAGGAGGACCAGTGTAAACCCAAGAGTCACCAACGATGTTGGAACGCTCTTGGCCTGAGGTCATGGGGCCTGCCACCATTTTCGCGCCTCCTGTGGGCGATCCTGGGACGCTCTGGGGCCCCCAAGGCCGCGCCCGAGCGGCATCTGTGACCCGAACCTGCCGAGAACCCGCCGGCCCATATTGCACCGCCGTTGCTATATGTTGGTGTGCCCATGGCGGGCGAGAAACAGGATAGGGGACTAGATAGGGGAGGAGGAGGAGGAGGAGGAGGAGGAGGAGGAAGAGGACCAGTGTAAACCCAAGAGTCAGCAACGATGTTGGAATAAACCATCCCCCAAAGTTCCCTCTTCAGAGGACCCGACAACGGCTCATTTCCAATGGGGGACCTGCCTCCTTGGAAAACAACCGTCTGAAGACCCTGAAGCATGCCAAAACATTATTCTCGGTATTCCAACGCCACGGATGAACCTGCCTGTTGCGTCTTGACGATCCTGAATCGTGCCAGAGCGCCATTCCTGGGACCTCACCTCCGCGAAACATCGTAACTGTTGCGCCCTCAAAATCGGGAATCCTTCCAACACACTTTTTCTGTTTATCAAGAATGTGCGCGGCACTAAGGCGAGACCCATATTCTTCTTCGACCCGCCCTCAATCCGTGAAGCTCTTGCAAATGTTGAAAACGAATGTGCGCGGCGCTAAAGCGAGAACCACAGTTTGAAAACGACCCGCCCTCAATCCATGAAACCCTTTTCAATTTTGTTAAACGAATGCGCGCGGCGCTAAGGCGAGACCCACATTTTGTAAACGACCCGCCCTCAATCCGCGAAACCCTTGCAAATGTTTAAAACGAATGTGCGCCGCGCTAAAGCGAGGACCACATTTTGAAAACCATCCGCCCTCAATCCGTGAAACTCTTGCAACGTTTAAAAACGAATGTGCGCGGGGCTAAGGCGAGAGCCACATTTTGAAAACGACCCGCCCTCCATCTGTGAAACTGTTGCCAATGTTTAAGCTTCAGGGTCATTAGTGGTGAGGAAGTCTCAGGCGAAACGCAACTGGCCTCAGGGTGCGACAGGGAAAAGTTGTGTATAAGGAGAATGAATGCAGGCGGAGGAGGAGGCCTCTCGACGACTTCTTGGGGAACTGTGGGGGCCAATCTGGGTCGCGGGCAAGACGCCTTTTTGGAAGACCTCCTGGGGTCCCTCAGGATGTCTCTCGGGGGGCCTCCTGGCAGCACTGTTGAAACCTTCTGGGGCCCTTTGTGGGGGGCCCGTGGGGCATCCTTTTGGGCTCCTGGTGACCTCTCGAGGGCTTCTTCGGGGCCTGCTGACGGCCTAGGGGGCCAACTTTCAGGGAAGACTCGACATGTCCGCTCGGATTGCCCCTCTTGGGGTCCCTCTTGGGAGCCTCTTGGGAGCCCTCGGTGGAGGCCTCTTGGGCCGTCTTGGGGCCGTCCTGGGAGCCTCTTGGGCTGACTTGGGACGATTTCGGAGGCCTCTTGGGTCGTCCTGGGCGGTCGGAGACTTGAAAAGGCGGTAACGCCAAAATCTAACAAAAACCCTAGCAAGTTCCATGATGTGCCCTCCCGAGGCCCTCTTGGGGTCGTCTTGGAGCCATCCTGGGGTAGTCTTGGAGCCCTCCTGGGGCGGATCTGTTTTTCCCGATGCCATGGGATTCCGGGACTCGGCATACGGTACGTCCAATCGACGTGCTGCTCCCGCTGGCTGCGCGCGTGAGCACATGGCACACAAAAGCTCTGAGACGTGTTATTAAACACATTGCGAAGACAAGGGGATCGAGCACGCACAAGCAAACTGGAGAAGATTCAACTGATCAAAAAGCACAAAAATGCGCGCCTGAATTACATGGCTCTTCCTCCTCCACCCTCGCCTTCACGACTCCCACCGTAACCTCTGACCAAGCTCTGCCGCCCCTAACGAGCTGAAGTGAAACACCGCCGCTTGCAGCGCACTCGGCCAGAGACCCCGCAAACCTGAATTTGGCGCGTGAGCTCCTCCGCTAAAGTCCTTAAGCTGACGTGAATGAACTACGAGAAGACGGCTCTCTCTTCTCCATCTCCGCCTGCCCCCGCTGAAGCCTCTGACCCATCCCCCGCCGCCTCTCGCGACCTGTACCGACATAGCGAGACCTGCGGGGCCGCCCAAACGGCAACCTGGCAAGCTTCTTGATGTAGACACGGGACACGGGAGCTCGTCCGCCCTGCAGGCGCGGCAAATCCGCCCAAGGCTGCCGGCGATCGCGCCGGCCAATTCGACGCGCGTTCATCAGTCCCACGTTGCCTCCGCAAGCCTGCCAGTTTGGAACTTGGCAAGGACGCCCAGGCGTCTGCCACCGATCAGATTCGCGGCGTAGTCGTCCCCTGTGGGATGCATGGGACCTTCGTTGGGGCAGACGCACATCATGTCCTTCTCTTGCATTCGCATCTTACCAAGGAGGTTGGCAGCCGCTTCGTTGTCGTTCATTGACCCACCCGGTGCGGGATTTCTCGCGCGCTGCTCCTTGATCTTCTGCCAACGAATCTTCCAGCGTGGTGTTGAGTGCGGACCTTTGTTCGTGTCCAATCCATCCCTGTGACGCTGGCACTCTGGCGTGACATCCTCTAGCGACTCGGCATGCGCATCGAACCCAAGAAGTCCCCAATGTCTGCACGACCGAGTGCGCTCAAACGCCGTACAGCCAAATTCAGGTGCTCCTGCATGGGGAGGTCTTGGCGGACGACGATCATTGCGGAATCCTCGCTCAATTTGCTTTGCATCATGATCTGAATCTGCCCGGCTACGGTCGGCAATCCTTCCTTCATGTTCTTTTTGGTGCGCCACTGTGACTTGGACATTGTCACCCTGACGCCTTCCTTTGCCTGCTTCTCGGAGAGAAGGATGTTTTCATCGGTCCAATCCGCGAGCCTCGTCCACGGAACATCTTCTGGCGCGCCTGGTTCCAGCACCCGGAGCCCTAAGAACTCGTCGCTTCCATTCTTGTTGTGTGACCTGAGGTAGGAGCGCACCTGCACGACCGCCTCACCGATCCACGCGCCCGATAGCTCAACCGCGGTGATGTACGTGGTGCATGGCTTCCCGTGCTCGGGGCGGATCGTTGCCTGAAGCTGCACCTCGGCGGTCCTGTCGGCGGCCTGCGGGATCCGGAGCAATGTGAACTCGCCACCGTGGTTAACGTCGAAATGCTCGCCTTGAAGGTTGACCAAGTGCGGGTCACCCTTGGCCGACACTGTCGGGGCTGGGGTGGGCAGAAGTAGAGACAGGGGGGCCGATACAGCATCCGCCGTTCCCGTAGCTGATGCCCGCGTAAGAATCGAGGACCGTATTGTTCCCACTGCACTGCTCGTCACACCTGTACCCGAAATCGCAGATTTCGATGCCGCATCCGCATGGGTACTGTCCGCTAAGCGAGATTCCACTTACATCTGTACAAGCAGAGACGATCGGGTCGAACGTGTTGAAGGGCGCGTTCGCCCCGTGGTCCAGCACGAAAAAAGGCCCACTCGTACGGAGCAGGGATTCATGGTGTGACGACAACCTCTGGGTATCATTGAAACCAACCTTGTCGATGATAATCATTCTCTCGAAGTGGCCAGGGTTTCGCGTCGAAATGGTGATCCCATCGCCCTTCTGCAGCAATACGCCGCTCTCGTCTATGTCCTTGTTGACGAAGGCAACGCGGGACCCAACCGCGAGTGGTTCAGTGAGCCACACCCCCGAGATGCAGTTATCGAAGTCGCCCACGTCCTCTTTGTCCGCGGGGCAGTCGCTGCAGGCCTCCGAGCGGCGCCGCCGCGTGGCACCGTTGGCGCATTGCTGGCAGACGCTGGTGCCCTCCATGAAATAGTATCCGTAGTCGCATTCTTGTGGGCCCTGGATTGGGAACCTAGACAAATCACTCGAATACGGCGAGTCCCCACACTCTGTCTGGGTAACGCAGCCGTCCCCGTCCGTGTCGATCTCGGTAAAGTGCCCGCTGAGACTCTCATCTTTGTTCACTTCTGCCTCCACTAGGCAACCATCACCATCTAAGTCAAGGTAAGGAAACATGCCACATCCCTGGTCACAAGTGCACGGTGCCCCAGGTTCCATCGTCGGCGATGGGGTGGGAAGATATGCTTCATAAGTGATGTTCACCGTCATGTCGGAAACTTCACCGTCGCATGCCACCGTCCAAACTGTGCTCCCCAAAGGGACACCATTGAAATCAGAACTACCGTGATGCCCAAAATAAAAGCACTCCGAATCAGAATCTAAATCCATGGTCGATGTCATGTTTGGTGAGTCTGAGTCGAGAATCCATCGCGGCTGCTGATCTTGCAAAGGTCGCTCGATGCCATCGCACGACACATCCCAATATATGTAATTGCCATCGGTGTTGCTGTACACTGGCGCTCCTGTTGCGCTACTCCCAGCAAGCACGAAGTAGGAGCTGCCGATCGAAGTCGTCAAACACGGCCATTCTACCTTGAGAATGCCTGGAGGAGAGCACGAATAGCCTCGCCTGTCCTTTGAGCAAACCTCGCTTGTGACACACACCACATCAGGCCCGCACTGACACGGGTAGAAAGCACTCGGAAACGATCCATCCGTAACATCGCAAGGGTCTGGTGCAGGCGTGGGTGCAGGCGTGGGCGCGGGCGTCGGTACCCGGTTAAAATTGACACTGAGGGCTCCAAGCGGGGTTGGGTTGGCACAGGTGGTGTTGGAGTCATGCCCGTTCGTTTCCACACACGTTGCATTGTAGAGATCACATTGGCCTCTCCAGATAGACTGCCAAGGATGAAGAGCAATGGCGGCACAGTTGGGGTACAAATTGCACTCCGCGGCACACAACTCGAGAGAATCGTATTCTTCTGAGAACTGTTTGATTGGTGTTCCACACTGGCAGTTACGACCAGTTTGCTCGTATCCAGGGTAGGCCGATACGAGTAGGTCATCCTCATGGATTTCTGTTGGCATTGGAGTTCCGACATGCTGCGCTGTAGGCATCGGAGTTCCGGTATATTGAGCTGTAGGCATCGGGGATCCATTACTTATCCGGAGCTGGTCTTCTGACCGCCAAGAGCAAGGCTTGGGGCAAACATCGGAGAACTTGTCCACACCGTGCAGGTGCTGCTGGAAGTCCTCGAAGCTGGAATTACTCGTCAGAGGATATACCACTTTGGGTGTTGTTTGATGCCCGTCCGCATCGCCCACATCACCTTCTCGTAACACTCGTCGCCCTCAACACTGGTGCGGCATGCATGTGGCACTGCGGGCAACTGCTCTGTCGGTCGCTCCTCTGACTGCACCGCTGCGCATGGCTTGGGGCACACGTCAGAGAGCCGATCCACGGTGTGCAGGTGCTGCTGGAAGTCCTCGAAGCTGGAATTACTCGTCAGAGGGATATACCACTTTGGGTGTTGTTTGATGCCCGTCCGCATCGCCCACATCACCTTCTCGTAACACTCGTCGCCCTCAACGCTGGTGCGACACTCCTGTGGCACTGCGGGCAACTGCTCGGTCGGTCGCTCCTCTGACTGCGCCGCTGCACATGGCTTGGGGCACACGTCAGAGAGCCGATCCACGGCGTGCAGGTGCTGCTGGAAGTCCTCGAAGCTGGAATTACTCGTCAGAGGGAGATACCACTTTGGGTGTTGGTTGATGCCCGTCCGCATCGCCCACATCACCTTCTCGTAACACTCGTCGCCCTGGGTTGAGGTACGGCATCCCGGCCAGATCTCACTGCCACGCAAGAGACTGGCCGTGTGCATCTGCATGAGCTGCAGGTCCACGTGCTCAGCGCAAGTAGTTACAAGCCCCACTGCACACAGCTGCGCCAGGACTCGAAACATAGCTTGGACCGTGCAGGATTGAAATTGAAGTTATACGAAACTATTCGGTATCGATAGCTATACGGAGCTATGACGATCAGAGACCAAAAGTACTTGTACTAAAAAACCTTGAGCCAAAATGGATACGGAAGCCCTCCTTGGGCGTCTTGGGCGCCTCTTGGGCCATCTTGAGATCACCTTGGGCCATTTTGGAACGCTCTTGGCCTGAGGTCGTGGGGCCTGTCACCTTTTTTGCGCCTCCTGTGGGCGATCCTGGGACGCTCTGGGGACCCCAGGGCCGCGCCCGAGCGGCATCTGGGACTCGAACCTGCCGGGAACCCGTCGGGTACTTTTCGTCCGGGGACCCCCAGGGGCCGCCACGTGCGCGCGAACCAGAAACAGTCTGAACCGAAGAGGCGTCAGGAGTATTTGAAATTAAGCCCCGCGTGGACCTCGGAGCGCAGACTATTCGTGCTTTCATATGTGCCAGTAGAGCGTGGAGCAGGAAATGCACGGGCGAACCGAAATTACAGTGTCGCAGCCAGGAGGGACATGATCACTCGTATTCTTACGAGTAGCAAGACAATGTCAAGCAAGAGATGCGTGAGGGGCACGACGGGACGAGGCTTTGGCAGCCCTACGGACGCACCCCACTCATGTTTGTATGCGTCCCAGGAACTGTGACGCGCATGGGCCTGGCGCTGGGAGCACGTTTCGCTCGTAATTTTACGTGCCCCCCGGAGAATTGCTAACATCGGCCAGGTGAATCCGCGAAGTCCCTCTTAGCATGCCTTATGCATGCTGGAGACACAAGCACGCGGATGTTGCAAGCAGTCAGTGTTCGGTGTAGGGCTTCGACGAAGGTCGGTACCGCTCGTTGCAATGTTTCTCAGGGCCATCTTGGTGTCCTTTGGGAGGCAGGTGGTCTTCGGGGCCAACGGGGGGTCTTCGCAGGTCCATGAGCCACGAAGTGCGTGAGAGGTGCGCCTCATCAAAGCTCCCCTGAATCGTCCGAGAGGTTAGCTTTAGGTAGGGCGTCCCCCTACAGGCGGATTTTGGACGACATTTTTTTGAATACCTGAGACAGATTCAAGCCATCCTCAAAAATGGTCAAGAAGTCGTCCCCAGACTACTTTTTATGCCCGACTAAAGATTAGTTAATATTTCCTGGGAGTCCGAGAGGCACGAAGTGCCTGAGGAGCGTGCCGAATTCAAGCTCAACTTAGCCGTCGTGAAGGCTAGCGGATCGCCCCTGGAGGTCCCTGGAGCACGAAATGCGTGAGAGGTGTGCCAAATTGAAACCTCGCGGAGCAGTCTCTGGGGCCAGCCGAGCTCCCATGATGCACGGAGTGCGTGAGAGATGTGCCGAACTGAAGCGCCTCGTGTTTTACGTGTCTCAGAAGCCTGGGGGCGCAGGAAATGCGTGAGTGGTCCACCGAAACGAGGCTTTCGCAGCCCTGCGGGTGCATCTCACACATGGTTTCATGTATCCCAGGAGCTGTCAGGCGCGTAGGCCTCGCGTTGGGCTGGAAGCGCGTTTCACTCGTGCTTTTACATGCTTCCAACAAGAGGGTAATGCGGAATCGGCCAGCGGATTCCGCGAAGCCGCGCTTTGCATGTCTCACACGTGCTTCTCTCCCTCCTCCATGTGAGCGTTCCCTTATTCGGCGTTTCGACATTGGGCGGAAGGGGGGGGAGGGGGAAGGGTCTGGCTCCGGACCTCTGCTCAGTGCAACTGTTTGCAGCAGTGCGTTCATCATGGGGGGGGCTCCACCTGCTCGAAACAGGCAACCCAAAACAGCCAAGATCCACTCCAAGGGGGGGGGAGAGGGGGAGGTTGAGGGCCCGCGCCGATCGGCAAAACAAGGATTAAGTCGAGCATGTCCCCCTACAGGGGGATTTTGTATGAAACATTGTAAAAACAAAAACAAAAAAAAACAAAAAAATCTAAAACATATGCAAAAACTGTCCCCCCCCAAAAAAGACAAAATCAAAAAATCGCCCCCGTACGATGTTTGTTTTTACTAGTTTGGAATGATCCACTCCATGGGGGGGGGGGAGCCCGCGCCGATCGGCAAAACAAGGAATACAAAAACGATCACCCTTTCACCATCACCTCATTGTCTTGCCTCGAAGCCTCGCACGGCGAGAGCCCGCAGGCGGCCCGTCGAATGGAGCCCGTAGGGCGGGAGACACGGCGAGCTCCCAGGGGGAAGTTCGCACACAGATGTTGCATTCACTGGGTGTTCGGGGTACTGCCTCGACGAGGGTCGGTACGCACTCCGAGTTTCTCAATAAGCGTCGGGGGGGGAGCGTCACCCCCGCCGACAGCTCCACGTCGACCCCTGTCGCGGGCAGCCACCACGCGCCGAAGGCGCTGCGACCCCCGTCGCGGCGCGACGACGAGGCGAGGTTGACCCCCCGTCGGAGGGGGACCTCCCCTACGCTGATTAAGAAACCCAGAGTACCAATCGTTGGGGCCATGTTGTCGTCCCGTGGGGGGGTCATGTTCAAGCGCCCTCCCAGGCAGATTGTCGAGGGCGCCTCGAGCGAAACCGTCATTACTGATATTCGGAGCCCCCCCGAGGTTTGTTGTCATCGAGGATGTCCCCAGCGAAGCGGCCACTCGAGGCCATCTGAGCACGTCTCACTTGTTTCTACGTGCCCCAGGAGATCACACGGTTTTTCACGTGTCAAAATGAGGAATGGAGGTGCGGCTGCCCTGCGGCTGGCCTCTCCGGAGACTCTTCGGGCCCTCTTCAGGCCTCTGTGGGCGGCGGCATGCGCGAAGCCCCTCGGCGCATGCCTTTACGCATGCTTCTCCCTCTCCTCCATCATCCTCTCTCTCATCATGTATCCTCGAAGGCTACCACGGCGAGGGCCCGCAAAAAATCCGTCAACTCAATTGCTTCGCTCATCCCGCCGGCCCATATTGCACCGTTGTTGCTATATGTTGGTGTGCCCATGGCGGGCAAGAGGATAGGGGACTAGATAGGGGAGGAGGAGGAGGAGGAGGAGGAGGAGGAGGAGGAGGAGGAGGACCAGTGTAAACCCAAGAGTCACCAACGATGTTGGAACGCTCTTGGCCTGAGGTCATGGGGCCTGCCACCTTTTTCGCGCCTCCTGTGGGCGATCCTGGGACGCTCTGGGGCCCCCAAGGCTGCGCCCGAGCGGCATCTGTGACCCGAACCTGCCGAGAACCCGCCGGCCCATATTGCACCGCCGTTGCTATATGTTGGTGTGCCCATGGCGGGCGAGAAAAAGGATAGGGGACTAGATAGGGGAGGAGGAGGAGGAGGAGGAGGAGGAGGAGGAGGAGGACCAGTGTAAACCCAAGAGTCACCAACGATGTTGGAATAAACCCTCCCCCAAAGTTCCCTCTTCAGAGGACCCTACAACGGCTCATTTCCAATGGGGGACCTGCCTCCTTGGAAAACAACCGTCTGAAGACCCTGAAGCATGCCAAAACATTATCCTCGGTATTCCAACGCCACGGATGAACCTGCCTGTTGCGTCTTGACGATCCTGAATCGTGCCAGAGCGCCATTCCTGGGACCTCACCTCCGCGAAACATCGTAACTGTTGCGCCCTCAAAATCGGGAATCCTTCCAAAACACTTTTTCTGTTTATCAAGAATGTGCGCGGCACTAAGGCGAGACCCATATTCTTCTTCGACCCGCCCTCAATCCGTGAAGCTCTTGCAAATGTTGAAAACGAATGTGCGCGGCGCAAAAGCGAGAACCACATTTTGAAAACAACCCGCCCTCAATCCGTGAAACCCCTTTCAATTTTGTTAAACGAATGCGCGCGGCGCTAAGGCGAGACCCACATTTTGTAAACGACCCGCCCTCAATCCGCGAAACTCTTGCAAATGTTTAAAACGAATGTGCGCCGCGCTAAAGCGAGGACCACATTTTGAAAACCATCTGCCCTCAATCCGTGAAGCTCTTGCAACGTTTAAAAACGAATGTGCGCGGGGCTAAGGCGAGAGCCACAGTTTGAAAACGACCCGCCCTCCATCTGTGAAACTGTTGCAATGTTTAAGCTTCAGGGTCATTAGTGGTGAGGAAGTCTCAGGCGAAACGCAACTGGCCTCAGGGTGCGACAGGGAAAAGTTGTTTATAAGGAGAATGAATGCAGGCGGAGGAGGAGGCCTCTCGACGACTTCTTGGGAACTGTGGGGGCCAATCTGGGTCGCGGACAAGACGCCTTTTTGGAAGACCTCCTGGGGTCCCTCAGGATGTCTCTCGGGGGGCCTCCTGGCAGCACTGTTGAAACCTTCTGGGGCCCTTTGTGGGGGGCCCGTGGGGCATCCTTTTGGGCTCCTGGTGACCTCTCGAGGGCTTCTTCGGGGCCTGCTGACGGCCTAGGGGGCCAACTTTCAGGGAAGACTCGACATGTCTGCTCGGATTGCCCCTCTTGGGGTCCCTCTTGGGAGCCTCTTGGGAGCCCTCGGTGGAGGCCTCTTGGGCCGTCTTGGGGCCGTCCTGGGAGCCTCTTGGGCTGACTTGGGACGATCTCGGATGCCTCTTGGGTCGTCCTGGGCGGTCGGAGACTTGAAAAGGCGGTAACGCCAAAATCTGACAAAAACCCTAGCAAGTTCCATGATGTGCCCTCCCGAGGCCCTCTTGGGGTCGTCTTGGAGCCCTCCTGGGGTAGTCTTGGAGCCCTCCTGGGGCGGAACTGTTTTTCCCGATGCCATGGGATTCCGGGACTCAGCATACGGTACGTCCAATCGACGTGCTGCTCCCGCTGGCTGCGCGCGTGAGCACATGGCACACAAAAGCTCTGAGACGTGTTATTAAACACATTGCGAAGACAAGGGGATCGAGCACGCACAAGCAAACTGGAGAAGACTCAACGGATCAAAAAGCACACAAATGCGCGCCTGAATTACATGGCTCTTCCTCCTCCACCCTCGCCTTCACGACTCCCACCGTAACCTCTGACCAATCTCTGCCGCCCCTAACGAGCTGAAGTGAAACACCGCCGCTTGCAGCGCACTCGGCCAGAGACCCCGCAAACCTGAATTTGGCGCGTGAGCTCCTCCGCTAAAGTCCTTAGCTGACGTGAATGAACTACGAGAAGACGGCTCTCTCTCCTCCATCTCCGCCTGCCCCCGCTGAAGCCGCTGACCCATCCCCCGCCGCCTCTCGCGACCTGTACCGACGTAGCGAGGCCTGCGGGGCCGCCCAAACGGCAACCTGGCAAGCTTCTTGATGTAGACACGGGACACGGGAGCTCGTCCGCCCTGCAGGCGCGGCAAATCCGCCCAAGGCTGCCGGCGATCGCGCCGGCCAATTCGACGCGCGTTCATCAGTCCCACGTTGCCTCCGCAAGCCTGCCAGTTTGGAACTTGGCAAGGACGCCCAGGCGTCTGCCACCAATCAGATTCGCGGCGTAGTCGTCCCCTGTGGGATGCATGGGACCTTCGTTGGGGCAGACGCACATCATGTCCTTCTCTTGCATTCGCATCTTACCAAGGAGGTTGGCAGCCGCTTCGTTGTCGTTCATTGACCCACCCGGTGCGGGATTTCTCGCGCGCTGCTCCTTGATCTTCTGCCAACGAATCTTCCAGCGTGGTGTTGAGTGCGGACCTTTGTTCGTGTCCAATCCATCCCTGTGACGCTGGCACTCTGGCGTGACATCCTCTAGCGACTCGGCATGCGCATCGAACCCAAGAAGTCCACCAATGTCTGCACGACCGAGTGCGCTCAAACGCCGTACAGCCAAATTCAGGTGCTCCTGCATGGGGAGGTCTTGGCGGACGACGATCATTGCGGAATCCTCGCTCAATTTGCTTTGCATCATGATCTGAATCTGCCCGGCTACGGTCGGTAATCCTTCCTTCATGTTCTTTTTGGTGCGCCACTGTGACTTGGACATTGTCACCCTGACGCCTTCCTTTGCCTGCTTCTCGGAGAGAAGGATGTTTTCATCGGTCCAATCCGCGAGCCTCGTCCACGGAACATCTTCTGGCGCGCCTGGTTCCAGCACCCGGAGCCCTAAGAACTCGTCGCTTCCATTCTTGTTGTGTGACCTGAGGTAGGAGCGCACCTGCACGACCGCCTCACCGATCCACGCGCCCGATAGCTCAACCGCGGTGATGTACGTGGTGCATGGCTTCCCGTGCTCGGGGCGGATCGTTGCCTGAAGCTGCACCTCGGCGGTCCTGTCGGCGGCCTGCGGGATCCGGAGCAATGTGAACTCGCCACCGTGGTTAACGTCGAAATGCTCGCCTTGAAGGTTGACCAAGTGCGGGTCACCCTTGGCCGACACCGTCGGGGCTGGGGTGGGCAGAGTAGAGACAGGGGGGCCGATACAGCATCCGCCGTTCCCGTAGCTGATGCCCGCGTAAGAATCGAGGACCGTGTTGTTCCCACTGCACTGCTCGTCACACCTGTACCCGAAATCGCAAATTTCGATGCCGCATCCGCATGGGTACTGTCCGCTAAGCGAGATTCCACTTACATCTGTACAAGCAGAGACGATCGGGTCGAACGTGTTGAAGGGCGCGTTCGCCCCGTGGTCCAGCACGAAAAAAGGCCCACTCGTACGGAGCAGGGACTCATGGTGTGACGACAACCTCTGGGTATCATTGAAACCAACCTTGTCGATGATAATCATTCTCTCGAAGTGGCCAGGGTTTCGCGTCGAAATGGTGATCCCATCGCCCTTCTGCAGCAATACGCCGCTCTCGTCTATGTCCTTGTTGACGAAGGCAACGCGGGACCCAACCGCGAGTGGTTCAGTGAGCCACACCCCCGAGATGCAGTTATCGAAGTCGCCCACGTCCTCTTTGTCCGCGGGGCAGTCGCTGCAGGCCTCCGAGCGGCGCCGCCGCGTGGCACCGTTGGCGCATTGCTGGCAGACGCTGGTGCCCTCCATGAAATAGTATCCGTAGTCGCATTCTTGTGGGCCCTGGATTGGGAACCTAGACAAATCACTCGAATACGGCGAGTCCCCACACTCTGTCTGGGTAACGCAGCCGTCCCCGTCCGTGTCGATCTCGGTAAAGTGCCCGCTGAGACTCTCATCTTTGTTCACTTCTGCCTCCACTAGGCAACCATCACCATCTAAGTCAAGGTAAGGAAACATGCCACATCCCTGGTCACAAGTGCACGGTGCCCCAGGTTCCATCGTCGGCGATGGGGTGGGAAGATATGCTTCATAAGTGATGTTCACCGTCATGTCGGAAACTTCACCGTCGCATGCCACCGTCCAAACTGTGCTCCCCAAAGGGACACCATTGAAATCAGAACTACCGTGATGCCCAAAATAAAAGCACTCCGAATCAGAATCTAAATCCATGGTCGATGTCATGTTTGGTGAGTCTGAGTCGAGAATCCATCGCGGCTGCTGATCTTGCAAAGGTCGCTCGATGCCATCGCACGACACATCCCAATATATGTAATTGCCATCGGTGTTGCTGTAAACTGGCGCTCCTGTTGCGCTACTCCCAGCAAGCACGAAGTAGGGGCTGCCGATCGAAGTCGTCAAACACGGCCATTCTACCTTGAGAATGCCCGGAGGAGAGCACGAATAGCCTCGCCTGTCCTTTGAGCAAACCTCGCTTGTGACACACACCACATCAGGCCCGCACTGACACGGGTAGAAAGCACTCGGAAACGATCCATCCGTAACATCGCAAGGGTCTGGTGCAGGCGTGGGTGCAGGCGTGGGAGCGGGCGTCGGTACCCGGTTAAAATTGACACTGAGGGCTCCAAGCGGGGTTGGGTTGGCACAGGTGGTGTTGGAGTCATGCCCGTTCGTTTCCACACACGTTGCATTGTAGAGATCGCATTGGCCTCTCCAGATAGACTGCCAAGGATGAAGAGCAATGGCGGCACAGTTGGGGTACAAATTGCACTCCGCGGCACACAACTCGAGAGAATCGTATTCTTCTGAGAACTGTTTGATTGGTGTTCCACACTGGCAGTTACGACCGGTTTGCTCGTATCCAGGGTAGGCCGATACGAGTAGGTCATCCTCATGGATTTCTGTTGGCATTGGAGTTCCGACATGCTGCGCTGTAGGCATCGGAGTTCCGGCATATTGAGCTGTAGGCATCGGGGATCCATTACTTATCCGGAGCTGGTCTTCTGACCGCCAAGAGCAAGGCTTGGGGCAAACATCGGAGAACTTGTCCACACCGTGCAGGTGCTGCTGGAAGTCCTCGAAGCTGGAATTACTCGTCAGAGGGAATATACCACTTTGGGTGTTGTTTGATGCCCGTCCGCATCGCCCACATCACCTTCTCGTAACACTCGTCGCCCTCAACACTGGTGCGGCATGCATGTGGCACTGCGGGCAACTGCTCTGTCGGTCGTTCCTCTGACTGCGCCGCTGCGCATGGCTTGGGGCACACGTCAGAGAGCCGATCCACGGCGTGCAGGTGCTGCTGGAAGTCCTCGAAGCTGGAATTACTCGTCAGAGGGATATACCACTTTGGGTGTTGTTTGATGCCCGTCCGCATCGCCCACATCACCTTCTCGTAACACTCGTCGCCCTCAACGCTGGTGCGACACTCCTGTGGCACTGCGGGCAACTGCTCGGTCGGTCGCTCCTCTGACTGCGCCGCTGCACATGGCTTGGGGCACACGTCAGAGAGCCGATCCACGGCGTGCAGGTGCTGCTGGAAGTCCTCGAAGCTGGAATTACTCGTCAGAGGGAGATACCACTTTGGGTGTTGGTTGATGCCCGTTCGCATCGCCCACATCACCTTCTCGTAACACTCGTCGCCCTGGGTTGAGGTACGGCATCCCGGCCAGATCTCACTGCCACGCAAGAGACTGGCCGTGTGCATCTGCATGAGCTGCAGGTCCACGTGCTCAGCGCAAGTAGTTACAAGCCCCACTGCGCACAACTGCGCCAGGACTCGAAACATAGCTTGGACCGTGCAGGATTGAAAATGAAGTTAGACGAAACTATTCGGTATCGACAGCTATACGGAGCTATGACGATCAGAGACCAAAAGTACTTGTACTAAGAAGCCTTGAGCCAAAATGGCTACGGAAGCCCTCCTTGGGCGTCTTGGGCGCCTCCTGGGCCATCTTGAGATCACCTTGGGCCATTTTGGAACGCTCTTGGCCTGAGGTCATGGGGCCTGCCACCTTTTTCGCGCCTCCTGTGGGCGATCCTGGGACGCTCTGGGGCCCGAGCGGCATCTGGGACCCGAACCTGCCGGGAACCCGTCGGGTACTTTTCGTCCGGGGACCCCCAGGGGCCGCCACGTGCGCGCGAACCAGAAACAGTCTGAACCGAAGAGGCGTCAGGAGTATTTGGAATTAAGCCCCGCGTGGACCTCGGAGCGCAGATGATTCGTGTTTTTTTATATGTGCCAGTAGAGCGTGGAGCAGGAAATGCAGGGGCGAACCGAAATTACAGTGTCGCAGCCAGGAGGGACATGATCACTCGTATTCTTACGAGTAGCAAGACAATGTCAGGCAAGAGATGCGTGAGGGGCACGATGGGACGAGGCTTTGGCAGCCCTACGGACGCAGCCCACTCATGTTTGTATGTGTCCCAGGAGCTGTGACGCACATGGGCCTGGCGCTGGGAGCACGTTTCACTCGTAGTTTAACGTGCCCCCCGGAGAATTGCTGACATCGGCCAGGTGAATCCGCGAAGTCCCTCTTAGAATGCCTTATGCATGTTGGAGCCACAGGCACGCAGATGTTGCAAGCAGTCGGTGTTCGGTGTACGGCTTCGACGAAGGTCGGTACCGCTCGTTGCAATGTTTCTCAGGGCCATCTTGGTGTCGTTTGGGGGGGTAGGTGGTCTTCGGAGCCAACAGGGGGTCTTTGGAGGTCCATGAGCCACGAAATGCGTGAGAGGTGTGCCTCATCGAAGCTCCCCTGAATCGTCCGGGGGGGTAGCTTTAGTCGGGCGTCCCCTTACAGGCAGATTTTGGAAGAAACATGGAAAACATGAAATACCTCAAAAATATTCAAAACATGCTCAACAATTTGTTAAACTATCTTCGAATATTCCTCCTGTAGAGGGACATGCCCGACATCAGGTCAGCTAAGATGTCCTGGGAGTCCGAGAGGCACGAGGTGCCTGAGGAGCGTGCCGAATTCAAGCTCAACTGATAGCCGTCGTGAAGGCCAGCGGCACGATGCACGGAGTGCGTGAGGGATGTGCCGAACTGAAGCGCCTCGTGTTTTACGTGTCTCAGAAGCCTGGGGGGGCGGGGGAATGCGTGAGTGGTCCACCGAAACGAGGCGTTCGCAGCCCTGCGGGTGCATCTCACTCATGGTTTCATGTGTCCCAGGAGCTGTCAGGCGCGTAGGCCTCGCGTTGGGCTGGAAGCGCGCTTCACTTGTGCTTTTACATGCTTCCAACAAGAGGGTAATGTGGAATCGGCCAGCGGATTCCGCGAAGCCGCGCTTAGCATGTCTCACGCATGCTTCTCACCCTCCTCCATGTGAGCGTTTTTTTATTCGGCGGTTCGACATTGGGCGGAAGGGAAGGGGGAAGGGGAAGGGTCTGGCTCTGGACCTCTGCTTAGTGCAACTGTTTGCAGCAGTGCGTTCATCATGGGGGAGACTCCACCTGCTCGAAACAGGCACCCAAAAATAGCCAAGACCCACTCCATGGGGGGGGGTGAGGGCTCGCGCCGATCGGCAACACAAGGATTAAGTCGGGCATGTCCCCCTAAAGGGGGATGTTGGACGAAACATTGGAAATACCCCGAAACTATTCAAAACTTACAAAAAAAAAAAAATCAAAAACGTCGTCCCCGTACTATTGTTTGACTCTTTTGGAATATTCCTTCTGTAGAGGGACGTGCCCGACTTAACACAGGCGCCCCAAAACAGCCAAAATCCACTCCATGGGGGGGAGGGGGAGTTTGGGAGCCCGCGCCGATCGGCAAAACAAGGCATACAAAAACGATCACCCTTTCATCATCACCTCATTGTCTTGCCTCGAAGCCTAGCACGGCGAGAGCCCGCAGGCGTCCCGCCGAATAGAGCTCGTAGGGCGGGAGACACGGCGGGCTCCCAGAGGGAAGTTTGCACGCATATGTTGCATTCACTGGGTGTTCGGGATACTGCCTCGACGAGGGTCGGTACGTACTCCGCGTTTCTTAATAAGCGTCGGGGGGCGTCACCCCCGCCGACAGCCCCACGTCGACCCCCGTCGCGGGCAGCCACCACGCGCCGAAGGCGCTACGACCCCCGTCGCGGCGCGACGACGAGGCGAGGTTGACCCTCCGTCGGAGGGGGACCCCCCCACGCTGATTAAGAAACCCAGAGTACCAATCGTTGGGGCCATGTTGCCGTCCCGTGGGGGGGTCATGTTCAAGCGCCCTCCCAGGCAGATTGTCGAGGGCGCCTCGAGCGAAACCGACATTACTGATATTCGGAGCCCCCCCGAGGTTTGTTGTCATCGAGGATGCCCCCAGCGAAGCGGCCACTCGAGGCCATCTGAGCACGTCTCACTTGTTTCTACGTGCCCCAAAAGATCACACGGTTTTTCACGTGTCAAAATGAGGAATGGAGGTGCGGCTGCCCTGCGGCTGGCCTCTCCGGAGACTCTTCGGGCCCTCTTCAGGTCTCTTTGGGCGGCGGCATGCGCGAAGCCATGCCTTTACGCATGCTTCTCCCTCTCCTCCATCATCCTCTCTCTCATCATGTATCCTCGAAGGCTACCACGGCGAGGGCCCGCAAAAAATCCGTCAACTCAATCGCCTCGCTCATCCCGCCGGCCCATATTGCACCGTTGTTGCTGTATGTTGGTGTGCCCATGGCGGGCAAGAGGATAGGGGACTAGATAGGGGAGGAGGAGGAGGAGGAGGAGGAAGAGGAGGAGGAGGAGGAGGAGGAGAAGGAGGAGGAGGAGGAGTGTAAACCCAAGAGTCACCAACGATGTTGGAACGCTCTCGGCCTGAGGTCATGGGGCCTGCCCCCTTTTTCGCGCCTCCTGTGGGCGATCCTGGGACGCTCTGGAGCCCCCAAGGCCGCGCCCGAGCGGCATCTGTGACCCGAACCTGCCGGGAACCCGCGGGGTACTTTTCATCCGGGGACCCCCAGGGGCCGGCGAACTAAAAGGATACCATGAGGGAAGCATAAAGAGAAGTAGTAAACACGCTACCAGAAATAAGCAATCATCCAGGAGACGGTACGAACGAGCTGTGTGCCAAATGATCGCTCCCTCCGCCTGTTCTGGCACATGGTCAAGCCCGCCCCTTGCCGTCCAAGGACGATGGCGCACGGCTTGGGAACATCGTACTCGGTGAACTTTTTGAGGATATCTGTTTCCTTTCCCACCGTACAAAGTGGCTGTGTCACACCACACAGCGGCACCTTTTTGTCAAGATGATATGGTATGATTGGTTAGAGTGTACAGCCAAAATTCGCGTCGGCAGCGCAATGCAACATATTTTCGCAACGGGAGCCGAGCATACTACGTCCTATCAGCCGACAACCTCATTGCTATAAAAGGACAGTATCCCGAACCGGCATTCTCGGACATTCAACCGAAGCTTGCTCTGCGGAGACCAATGGGACGGGTGGAATTCCACCAGACATGCCAGCGTACGTAGTTTAGCTGGGCATCTCTTCGATCCCCATGATTCTATTCAGACATGGGGCTTTCCTCCCACCCCCACGCCGAAAGACCGTACCCCGCCTAGCGAATCCTCATGAGGGCGCATGAAGAGAGCCCCACGAGGGGCCAATCAGGGCTTCAAGACGACCTCGAAGGCCCCCTTCAGCGCCCAAAATATGCTCAAGTAGCGCCAAATGAAACGAATGTTCGGACTCTGACGGGGGGACCCCTATTGACGCCGCCCTCGCTTTGATCGATATCCTCCAGGATGGCCCCAAGAGGACCCCCAAGACCCTGAAGAGGGCCCCAAGAGAGCCTAAGCGGGCCTGAAAAGCTCCCAAGAGAGCTCTTATATTGCAAAGTCAGCCAATCAGGGAAGGCCATACGGTTGAGTCACAGTTTCTTCGACCCTGTGCTGTCAGGGAGAGGCCAGGGATCAACATACGGGCCATCGGGGCGCCCATCTAGGAATCGTTGGTGGATGGGATGGTGGAGATACCCGAACCGTCAATAATTGCATTGAAAACGATGCCTGGCCCGCCGTGGATCTAGCTCTACGGGCTCAATAACATCTGCGACGTGCCATTCAGGTTGCAGCCACCTTGGCACAGTCGTGACCCACAGCGGCAAATTGTACGGTCTGCTGCTCGAGTTGTTCCAGAGAGCACGCGCGCGGGAGTCAGCGAGCGGGGTGGCATGCCGAGAATAGAGAAGAGAAAAACGACAACGACGAGGCGGAGCAGGATGTGAATGGCCCCAGGGACACACAAACAAATAAACACAAATCCTAGTAAGCAGCCGAACTCTACACACCGACGCTGTTTCCGGCCCAGCACTGAAACTCGCACAGGAGAGCTGATCCTGTAGTATACAGGATCCTTGTGTATACATTCTTCGTTGTTTCCCCGGGAGAGCGGGGAACAAGTATACACCACACCACCCCGATTTCGACCCCGACCCTAACAAAATCCTGGGAATGTAAAACAGCCCGCCACTGGTAATGTATATGCTCCAATGTCCGACCTGGGATTCCCCATATGTTCCATATTGCCTGAATGTTCGTCTTCCCTCCACTTCCCATGTGTTCTCATTTTTCCTCGGAATTGGCGATTTGTTGTGTTTGTGTTTTCCATCCACAGGATGAGAAGAAAAAGGCAAGACAAAACAAACGCTCTCGGGCACCGAGAGGAAACATCTGGAATACTCGGCAGAGATCGGCGCCTGAGTGACGTCATAAAGAAGCATTACGCGCAAGCCCCGCCACCTGGACGCGAGAAGACGCGCATGTCGGGGGGGTCCAAGAGGGGGACGTCCAAGACGGGGGTTCGCAAATCATGGTCCGATGCATGTGCGCGACCCGGGGGGGGCCAGTGGACGTATTGAAATAAGACAAGGAGCCATGAAACCTATGGGGATATGATGATCCCGGCCACGAAATCATGGTCCTTGCCATGATATCCCCCCCTAGTCATCACCACCTTCTTGTTCGCTCCCGAGCATGTCTGGACCCACCCCCTTGCGTGGGGGTGCAAGCGGAGTTCGGGGCTGTGCGGTGGCGCAACTCTGAACTTCCAGGCAAAGACCTGCAACAACAATAGCTGGCCACGAGTCACGAATTCTGGCGCGTCGTTCCAGCGAGTTCACCCCGAGTGACGCTGCACAGGCGCTGCTCACACCCAGGGACGCGCAGGGGTACTTCGCGGGCGCTCTGGGGGGCACCCCGCCTGTCCCAAGCTGTGTTGCACACCCCCTCTGCCCAAGCGCCGCAGAATCGAGCACCAGGACCGACGGAAAGCTTTGACCCCTCGACTGGCCCGAGCAAGCGAAGCCAACCAGCACGCGTATCTTTGGTGATCCTGGGAGCATCCACCGCGGGCAAGCACCCAATCCGCGACCACTAACCCCAGATCCCCGTTCCCTGATTCGCGATAGCGGCTTGAGGGGCCACGAAAGAGCAACATCGGTGACGCATGGGACGTCATGACAGCACAAACTGTCATGTCACCAACTTCCTGATTCTGCACCTATGCTGGATTGCGCTGCAGTGAGCAAAGGTAGGACACTGCGAAACGAACCGATCCGCCCATCCATTTCGCGGTACTTGGCTTCATCGTCCGAGAACAGCTCGACGTGATCGATGCGCTGTTGCCTGCACAGCTCCACCATCTTCTTGTCGGAGTTCACGAAATGGTAATCAAAGGGCGCGTAATCGACATGCTGAGAACGCTGCATATACATTGTGCCTCCCCGGCTGCACACTCCCCACTGCTGACGTCCCAAGAGATGTGTGCACGGCCTCCAGTGCGCTCCACTGCGTCGTGCTGTGTGCTTGGGGGCGTGTGCGTGCGTGCGTGCGTGCGTGCGGCGTACGTGCGCGCGTGCGCGCGTGGTGTGAGAGAAAGAGAAGGCAGAGAATGTGTGCCTCTGTTCGCGTGCACGCGCACGGGAGCTTCCATTCCTGAGCTGAAGATGCCGCAACTCCCCTGGGCTCCCTGTTTTGCGCAGCTCGCTTTGACCGCCCCCCACGCCTGGAGGCTCCGACCATGCTGTGAGTACACACGCAGACATACATTCAAGGATGGTGCGATCGAGTGCAAAGCGCCCAAGTAGAGCTCGACATGCGCTTGCTCGCAACGCGTCGGCGTATAAGGTGTGTGTGTGTGTGTGTGTGCGCATGTGGGTGTGCGTTGTGTGTGTGTGCGTGTGGTGTGTGTTGTTGTGTGTGTGCGTGTGTGTGTGCGTGTGTAGTGCGTGTGCGTTGTGTGCGCGGTGGGGGACGTGTGTTGTGGATCTGCGTGTTTTAGGTGTTTGTGTATGTGCGTGTGGGCGTGTGTGTGCGCGCGTGTATGTGTGTGTGAGTGTGTATGTGCGGATGTGCGTGTGTGCGTGTGTGTGCGTGTGCGTGTGCGTGCCTGTGTGTCTGTGTGTCTGTGTGTCTGTGTGTCTGTGTCTGTGTGTCTGTGTGTCTGTGTGTCTGTGTGTGTGTCTGTGTGTCTGTGTGTCTGTGTGGTTGTGTGTCTGTGTGTCTGTGTGTCTGTGTGTCTGTGCGCGTGTGCATGTGCGAGAACGTGCCCGTGTGCGTGTACGTGTGCGTGTGCGTGTGCGTGTGTGTGTGTGTGCGTGTGCGTGTGCGTGTGCGTGTGCGCGTGCGTGTGCGTGTGCGCGTGCGTGTGCGTGTGCGTGTGCGTGTGCGCGTGCGCGTGCGCGTGCGCGTGCGTACGTGCGTACATGCGTACGATCGAGCGTGCGTGCGTGCGTGCGTGTGTGCGTGGATGAGTGCGTGTGCGTGTGCGTGTGTGTCTGCGTGTGTGTGTGTGCCTGTGTGTGCGTGTCTCTGTGTGTGCGTGTGTGTGTGTGTGTGCGTGCGCGCGTGCGTGTGTGTGGTGCGTGTGTGGGTGGGGTGTGGGGGGGGGAGGGGGTTTGGGGGGGCGCGGGAGGGGGCGTGGGTGTCTGTGCGTGCGTGCGTGTGCGGGTGCGTACGCGCGGCTGTGTATGGTGTATGGGTATGCGTTTGCGTTTGCGCGTGCGCACGCGTGCGCGTGCGTGTGAGTGACTGAGGAAGTGGTTGAGTGAGTGCGTCTGTGAGTATGTATGTGCATGTGGTGTATGTGCATGTGTGTGCGTGTGTGTGGGCGTGCGTGCGTGTGCGCGTGCGCGTGCGCGCGCGTGTATGTGCGTGTTGGGGGGGGGGGGCGCGCGAGCGTGCGCGCGTGCGTGCGCGCGTGCGCGCGCGCGAGCGTGTGCGTGCGTGCGCGCGTGTGCGCGCGCGTGCGTGCGCATGTGCACAGGGGGGGGGGGGGGCGTGGGCTCGCGGGCGCGCGCGCATGCAGGCGCGCGAGCGACTGCGCGCGCGCGTCACTGCCGACTCCGCGAGGCCGCTTCCGCCAAAGTGCGCGCGCATACCTGCGCGCGCGCATGCGTCTAGGGGCATGTCCAGGCGTCAGCGCAAGTGTCGGGCGCAGGCGAATCTGCGCGCGCGTGCGCGCCCAGGTCTCACGGACAATCCCTGGCCCGAGGCGAAGACAGCGAAAAGCCGCGGAGGCCTGGCTCAGAGGATCGCCGAGGCCCAACCGGGGGGGGGCAACTTGACAGATCAAAGCAAAGCCCCAGGCCTCAGGGGACCATTGCGGGCCCTCCTCAGAAGGACACCCTGCATAAGGGGTCGCCGCCCAGACCACGGGGCGCGCGGGCCGAGAAGCTCACGGCAAAACTACGCCGCAGCAGCACTTGGGCCCCGCGGCATCTCGAGGAGGCGAACCCCGCAGGCCACCGAGGCCACCGCCCGACGCCCGAACCCCGGGAACTTCGGCCCAGGCCCCCGAGAGCTCACGCTACAGGGGCGATGCAACAGATTGGCCGGCGTTGGCCCAGGGTGTCCCGCCGTGCCGTTCCGATGGTGTCGGGTGGTGTCCCGTGGTGTCCTGTGGTGTCCTGTCCCGCGGTGGCCCTTGCTGGTCCGTGGCGCGGTGTCTCGTGGTGTCCCGTGATGCCCCGTGAGGTCGACAATGAAATCGATAGTGAGATCGATGGCGAAACGATAGTGGAATCGATACTGAGATCAATCGTAAGATCGACTATACAGTGGGGACCCGACCACAAGAAACCTCCCACAAGAAACCCAACCCTGAGACCCCAGGACGCCCATCGATTTCCCTTGGCGTGGGAACGTCACGCTTTCCATGGCAAAACCATCGAAACCCAAGAAACCCAGGGCACCCTGGAGGCAAGCAGGGTGTTTCTTGGCATGGGTCTCCACTGTAATATAGGTAGTGGCATCGATGATAAGATGGATGGTGAGATCGATGGCGAAATCGATAATCAGATCGATAATGAGATCGATAGTGATATCGATAGTGGCATGGAGAGTGAGACCGGTAAGTAGATCGTTGGCGAGATCGAGAGTAAGATCGATAGTGAGACTGGTTGTGAAATCTACAGTGGGGTCGCTAGTGCGATCGATAGTGATAAGGGCCGCGAGGTCGATAGTGAGATCGATTGTGAGATCTATGGTGAGATCGACCGAGTGAGATCGACAGTCAGATCGACGGTGAGATCGATAGTAAGATCGACAGTGAGATCGATTGAGCGAGGTCGATAGTGAGATCGATTGAGTGAGACGTTGGTTCCTCCCCCACCGAACCTCCTGATCACCGTCTAGACATGAGCTTGCAGTGAAACGGGGAGACCTCCACCGGGAAATCAGTTTCGGTGTCGTGTTCGTGTCGTGGGTTCGGGCGAACGGAAGATGCGTGAGCGGGCAAGAAGAATAAACCCTCCACTAGCTAGGGCGCCGCCAGGCCAAAAGACTGCCCTGCCCCCCCCCAAGGGTTGTCTGGCGGTAGCCGGGGATGTCCCGTCGGTGTCCCGTGACATCGATAGTGGGATCGATAGCAAGATCGACGGTGAGATCGATAGTGAGAGACCTCGGTTCCTCGCCCCCCGAACCTCCTCATTATCTGAAGGGTGGCTGTAGATGTATACACATATATGTGTGATTTGTTGCACTGAGGAGGTGGGAGCTATGCTGGGTAAACTACGTGGTGAACCTATGGTGTGTGAGCTGGTAAAGAGAAAAATATGACTTCTAAGCTAGGTGGTGCAAGCTATACCGTCCAAGCTTCGTTCGGGGAGACGTAAGACTCGGGCTCGGGGGACTCGGGTTGGCCTGACGGGGCCATCGTGAAAATGACGAGACCAAATCTAAAATTTGCAGCGAACACTCGCTGCAAGCATCCGGCGAAAACTGAACCGTCAAAATCCAGGGCAGGCTCGTCAAAAAGCATAGGCGAACACGAGTTCCGGCGTACTCGAGTCTTACGTTTCCCCAATACGTGGCGCGAACTGGAGGAAAAGCCTATTGGAGGCAAGCTCTGTGATGTAAGCCATGCTGCGTAGAATATGCGGTGCAAGCTAGGTGGTCCAGATATGCGGTGGAAGCTGTGTTCAGGGCCCCGTAGACTTGGACACGCTAGACCCGGACACCCAACATCCCTCGAATCCAATTTTTCCAAACAGCGGCACGAACAAAATACTGCACCGCAGCATTTCCAGAATAAACCCGGGCACAGGCCCCAAAAGCCTGCAAGACACCCTTAAACCTGGACACAAACCCGAATCCTGCAGTGCAGCAAACAGAACGTGCACGGGTGCTGAAAAACTGATTTTGCAGGAAAGGATGTCGTTTCCTTGGTTTTCCGTGTCCTGGTTTATCTGTGTCCTGGTCTCTGGGGGCCTGATGTGTGGTGAAAGCTGTGTCGCCGGAGCTCTCAAAGCATGGGGCTCCCTCGGGGCGGCACGGGCAGCAACGTGGCGCAACCTCTGCATCAGCACCCCCTGCGGACAAGGGTCGCCCAGGAGGCGCCCACGAGACGGCACGGGCCGCAGCGCGGCCAGCCTCGGCAGCCGCCCCCAACGCGGGGTCCCACGAGGCACCCACGGGGCGGCACGGGCGGCGGCGTGGCGCGACCTCGGCATACCCTGCCAGCGCCCGGGGCGCCCACGAGGCGGCACGGGCGGCAACGTGGCGCAACCTCGGCATGCGCCCCCACGCGCACTCTGCACACAGGGCGCCCACGAGGCGGCACGGGCGGCAACATGGCAACATGGCGATAGCCCAGAGTACCAACAAACTGCCCGGACGGAGCAAAGGAAGAACCCCTAAGTGCAAGCACTGTTTGGGAAATATGCACAACATTGGCTTGTCTCGTTGAAGGGGGAAAACACGGATTGGCCCCAAGAACCCTCTCGTGCCAGGATGGCCCCCGAGACCAGCAAGAGCCTCCAAGAGGCCCCCAGAGGCGTCCAAGAGGTCCCGGTCCCCAGGATCTCCCAAGAGGCCCCAAAGGTGCCCAAGAAGGGCCCAAAAGGCCCCCAAGAGGCAACCCGAGAGGCCCCAAGAGGCATTCAAGAGGCCTCTGGCCCACAACCCAGGCACAGTGGCGAGGTGGGCCGAAATCGCCACAAGACAGGAAGGAGGTATGGTGAAGGAGGAGACGGACGGAATAGAATTACCTCAGCGAAGCACACCTACGGCAACTAATCTGGAGAGGCTGGTCGAGGAGCAGGAGGTCCGCTAGTGAAAACGTGCACTCGCATGTATCCCTAAATATTCATCGAGGTGACAGGGGTCAGACCACGGCCATGTGCACCGCAGTGCATCCTTAAGCAAGAGATCGTGGCCGTGGGACAGGGGCGAGAGCACGGCCAGTTGCACCGCAGTGTACTGTTTACAGGGGATCGTGGCTGTGTGACAGGCGTGCGAGCACGGCCATGCGCACCATCGCGTATTTCTCACAAAGTGTCGTGGCATGATGATTGAGGACAGCACAACCCACTCCCACCCGCACCCAGGGCACCCACCTCCGACCTGGTGGTCCAGGGTGCCCTGGGTGGGGGTGGGGGTGGGTTGTAAGAGCCGCGGGGCCCAAAAACGCACCCCCACCCCCACCCAGGGCACCCTGGATCACCAGGTCGGAGGTGGGTGCCCTGGGTGGGGGTGGGGGTGGGTTGTGCTGTCCTCAATGATAGGGGCCACACGGCCACGTGCACCGCAGCGCACTCCTCACACAGGGGCGTGGCCGTGTGCCAGAGGCGTCAGCACGGCCTGCGTGCACCCCGGCGTGCCGTGCACGAGGGATCGGGGCCGCGTGACAGGGGCGAGCGCAAGGCCACCTGCACCGCAATCACCTCTTCACAAGGGATCGTGGTCGTGTGACAGGGGGTGCGCGCACGGCCATGTGCACCGCGGCGCCCTTTTTTACATGGGATCGGTCGGAACGTGGCCGTTTGGCGGGAGCGAGGGCAAGGCATTTGCAGCATCGCGTACGGCCTCCTCCTCCTCCTCCTCCTCCTAACAAGGCATCGTGCCCGCGTGGCAGGGGCGAGGGCATGGCCATGTGCACCGCAGTGTCTCTACCAAGGATCGTGGCCGTGTGGCGAGGGTGTCTCAGGCGAGACGGCTGCCGCAGGGGCTGCCGGACCAAGCAGCCTCTGGCTCCCCGCCCTGCCTTTAGACCCCCCTTTAGTAAAACGTGGTTGAGTGAAAACGACCTGAGGCCCAAACCTGGCGGGCGCAAGCCTGGAAAATAACGGCCACGGAGCCCTTTCGAGAACCGAAAACGGACAATTCACCCGATGCCTATGGAACTTTTCTGTGGTCCGTGCTGGAGGGAACAGAAGAAGGATAATGACGACGAAAGCGGAACTGCTAGTCAGGCTTCTAGATGGACACCCCTTTCAACAACCAGCTGAGCAGAGTCCAGAAATGCTCACACTAAACCTCGATCTAGGTTCGAGCAGGACAGTTCCCCGTGGCGTCCGTCAGCAGCTTGGACATACGAGAAGGCGTCCATCATCGACTCCGCAACCTGCAGATCGCTGCCCGGACCAGGCTCACTCTGACCGCGAGCCCTGTACACCTGTCTGTCTGCCAGAACCCCCTCTCTCCCACACTCTTTCCATGTTGAAACACATCCACTTCTGTCGTCTGATGCCGCCAACCCAACAGAAACAAACAAATATGCCCTCGAAAAATCCTGCGCCTATGACGACCAAGGAATTCATACTGCGTGTTTCATCCGCCACCGTGCCCCCTGATACGGTGAGGCATGGTAGGATGCCAACTGCTGTCTGGTATTGAGTACCTACCAGACCACCCCAACCCAACCCGAAGGCACGAATTTGACCCGAATGTCGGGTTGAGGGGGGGACGGGGGCCATGTGTTTTTTCGACGTTCCCCGATCCCCCCCCACTGGAAATGGAGGGCAAATTGAGGACTTCGGGTTGGGTTGGGGTGGTTTGGTGGGTGGTGAGGTATAGGGTGCCTGCAAATCTTCGAGAGGACTTCCCTCGCCACGGTGGCGCGTGCACCGGTCCCCTTTGCCGAGGCTCCGTGGGCGGACCAGAGCTGCCCTGGGGCTCACCGGGGATCTCCAGGGCTGCCAAGGCGGCACAGAAGGCCGCCACGGCCGCCCAGATGGCATCGCCTCAAGAGACACCCAACAGCCTCGGAGACACCGACAAGACACCAAAGAGAATGCAAGGAGGCCCTCCATGAAGGCCCACATAACTCAAGAACATCGGGGTCATTGGTTTCCCATCTGAGGGGTGTCCCGGGCTCTCTGTCCCAGATGGTTCCAAAAGAGCCTCCGAGGAGCCAAAGAGAGGCCAAAGCACCCAATGAAGGCCGTAAAAGCTGCGAGACGGACCAAGACAGCCCCAAGAAGGCCCAGAGAAGGCCCAGGCAGGGACCCAGGACAGCCCAAGAGTGGCCAAAGCCAGCCCCAGACGGCCCCAAGACACCCCTAAGAGGCCCAAGACGGCCCCAAGACAGCCCAAGAGACCGTCCAGACACCAGAGGAGGCTAAGGCAGCCCAAACCGGCACCAAGACTGCCCAAGAAGCCAACGTCGGCCCGCGAGAGGAACGATAGGGCCGCAAACAGGGCCCCACGGGAGCCCAAGACAGCCCTTAGGCGGCCCAGGCAGCCCCCTCGAGAGCCCCTTCAAGAACAGAGACGACAGGTGTCACACGTCGCGGTCAATCCTTTTCTTGTTACTCCAGATTTCGTAATAAAAGGGAGGGGGTCTGGACCCTCCAAGACAAGCCATTTCAGACCTCCCCCATGGGAGAACCCTCCAAAACATCGTCCCCAGACTCCCCAGGCCCTCCAAGATAGCCTGGAAAAGACCCCCCCCCCGAAATGAGACCCCCCTCCCTTTAGTACGGAATCTGGTGTAATCGCACTCGCACCATCGTTCAGCACTGCCCGTGCGAACCTTAATATGTCCCCAAGCAGGGCCTGCACGCGAGGGTTCTACACGTTGCCGCCCACGCCACCTCGTGGGCGCCTCGTGCGCGCCTCGGGGGCGCCGCAAGCTTGGGAGCTATGCCGAAGGTCCGCCACGTTGCCGCCCGTGGGTGCCTCGTGGGCGCCCCGTGGGCGCCACGCGCCTGGGGGGTACGCCGAAGTCTCGCCACGTTGGCGCCTGTGGGCGCCTGTGGAAACCTCTTGGGCGGCCCCTGCTCCGAGCTTCGACGACACAGCTTGCACCACGCAGCTGACACCACATAGTTTACACCAAATAGCTCGCACCACACAGCCAACGTTACATACTTTAAATCCCAGTGCTTGCGCCACATCGCGTTCATTCCCAGTTCACGCAGCGTAGCGTGCGCCGCATACATTACACAGCATAACTGGCACCGCAGAGTTGTCACCTAGTCAATTCACACCGCACATGCTGCATCATATATAGTTCATCGCATAGCTTACACCGCATATCTTATACAATAACGCACTGCTTGAGGCCCACCACAACGGCTAACACGCAATACTTTCTAGTGGCCATACAATTGCTAGTGTTATCTATCGCTCGCATGAGTCTAGCCACTGTGATGTAGAAAAGAAGCGGACCACTGCAGATAAACATCGCGGAGAGGCGAATCTGAAGGCACCGAGCGAGTCGTCCACATCAACAACGATCAGCCAGGCAAGAGTGATGGCCTGCGAACGTGGCCGAAATTCTGGGCGGGAAGAGAGGGACGAGGGACAAGGGTCATCCTTGCCGAATAAGACCTTCTACAGTAGGAGCTCGACCACCAGAAACCTTCCACGACAAACCCAACCCTGAGACCCCAGGACGTCCGTTCATTCGAGGTGTGGGAAGGTCACGCCTTCCATAGCAAAGCCATCGAACGCACTGCGTGTCACTCGCCCATTGCTTACATCAGTTGGCCGCAAGAGATCGATCCTGCGCATGCTCCCAACGGTAAGAGAATCACATAAAGCAGCGGGCTGGGAGCAGTGCGTGTCAGAGTAAACAGCGGCGCCACAGCGGGGAGAGCGACCGAAGGTGGTGACTATCGCAAGGCACTTGCCAGGCACAGAATCCCTGCTTTCCCCCACATCTCCATGTACAATCACGGCTGTCGTCTGGCATGGCAACCTCTTCTGCCAGGTTGCCCTTGGGCCCAATAAAATATAGCTTTTTGACTTTCCCTCCCCCCCTTTGCATCGGCGACAAGCGGGCAGTATGGAGTACAGCACCCTCTAAATCCGAGTCTACTGCTGCGAACGCGCACGAACAAAACAAATGCGCCTCCCTCATCCACACCTCTGGGCGCATTGTCGCGGTCCTCTCCGAAGCCCCGCCTCACCTCTTGGAGTTGGGCTGCTGAAAAAAGGAACGGTAAAAAGGAGCAAGGCCATGTCCGGCCCAGAATGCGCATGCGTGCACGAGGAGGGCTAGAGGAACAGCCGTGGAGGGACCCAAAGAACGTGGAGTCCCTTCCGAACCCAAACTGTTTCTCATTTCCGCGTCTTGACCGTACTTCAGAACGGTGCTCCCCGCAACTACGAACAATGGCATGGCTAGCCTGTGCGGCACCGACGCGGCCTAGCTCCCCCCCCTGGATAACAGTGCAGCCCTGGGCCCGTGCGGATGGTGGCTCGGCGGCCAGACCGGAGGGGAAGTGAGAGGGGGCGGGCCTGAGAAGTTTTCTGAGTCCTCCCTATAAACAGTCGGGAGGGCTGAGTTTTCAGATGCCAGGAGGGCTTCTGAGAAGCTCCGCCGCCTTCTGCGAAGGCCTCCTGCTGCTCACTTCCCCCCGTGCGCGCCGCCGAATGAAGGGTCACACGCCTGAGCCTATCCCTAGGGGAACAAGCAATGGCTTAAACATGACGACTCGGAGGTCCGCACAGATGTTCGGGCAAGGTGCTGGAACCCCCTTCCTGGCGCGCGGAACGCGCGCCAGAGGCGGCGCCGGAGGCGCTGCCAGGAAGCGCCAGCGCCGATCCGAGGAATCCGCGCGGACCTTCGAGTTTTTTTAGGTTTATGTCATTGCTTACAGTAGGCGAACGTGGTCTGCGAACGTGGCCAAAATCCTGGACCCAAACCTGGGCAGAGAAGGAGAGGCGGGAAGAGAGGGACGGGGGACGAGGGTCATCCTTGCCGAATAAGACCTTCTACAGTAGGAGCTCGACCACCAGAAACCTTCCAAGAGAAACCCAACCCTGAGACCCCAGGACGTCCATTCATTCGTGGTGTAGGACTGTCACGCCTTCCATAGCAAAGCCATCGAAGCCCAAGAAACCCAGGGCACCATGAAGGCAAGCAGGATGTTTCGTGGCATGGGTTTCCACTGCAGTCCCCGAGACAAGGCCTCCTCCTTCGAACTTCCCCCCTTTGATGGGCCTGTTCTCCACCAACACCACCGTAAGTTGAAGAAGGGGAAGGAGGTGGAGGACGAGGAAGAGGAGGAGGAAAAAGAGGAGGAGGAGGTGGAGGAGGTGGAGGAGAAGGAGGAGGTGGAGTTGGAGAAGGAGGTGGAGGAGAAGGAGGAGGAGGAGGAGGAGGAGGAGAAGGAAGAGGAGGAGGAGGAGGAGGAGGACCCCCTCCCCCTCCAACTTATGGTGGTGGAGTTTGCCCATCACCCTCTGCTCGCCGCCAAGTGGCGAGGGGGGGCCAACACGCGGCGCCGGCCAACGACGCCACGGCAGCGCGGCGCGCGGGCCCCGGGAGCCAGCGGCCCGAGCCCACGCGGGAAGGGACCGAAGACGATCATGCCGGGGCCCAGGGGCGCACGAATCAATACACACAGATCCCAGGATGCCCCATATGTTCTCAGATCTTTTGGATGTTCGTCTTCCCCTCCACTTCCCATAAATGTTCCCCTACGTTCTGGGGAACCGACGATTCTTTGTGTCTGTGTGTTTTCCCCCTCCTGAGCGATGGCGGCCGCAAGGCGCGCACGGCCGTCTCCAGAGGTCGGACAGCATCAGCCCTCGCGGCTTGCAGTCAACCCGCACAGCAAGGACGCACGACAAGGACGTCAGGGCCCTGGAAGGTCACGTCGACACTCTGCGGGCGGGGCGCGGCCAGCAGAAGTGGCCAGGGATGGGCCGCGGAGGCAAGGATGAAAAGGTACCCTTGGGAAGACTGGCCATCCTTACCATGCGGGTTGACTGTAAAGAACGCACACACGCACACACACACACACACACACTCAAAGGGCCCAGGGACACGAATGAATAAACACAAATCCCAAGATTCCACGTTATCACTCATCCACGATATCCCTCATTCACGATATTCGTCGTCAGTGTCGCCATGACAGATACCTTCGTCATCGCCATAACTACTATCGAAATCGCCAGCGCCACCATCGTGGTACTGTGCTCAGGCAGATGGGCACACTTGGAACCCTCAGATGACATTGGCGCCGCATCAACGTGGCTTCCAAAGCCTCGTGAAGAGTGATCAAATTCCATCCGCTGCGTCGCGCGTCTCCTTCCTGATCGTTCTTCCGCCCCCTCCTCCCATTCCTGCCGCCGCTGCTGTGCTATGTGTTGCCCGCTGCATGCCAACCCGTCCTCTCTGACAGGGCCACGATGCGGAAAAAACACCACTAGGTTGTCGGCACACCCCCACACACCCCCCCCCACCCACGAATGGCACTAACCCTTCAATATCGATTCGAACTGAAACGCGTTCTGGGCGGTGAAGCCTTAGCAATTTTACGCTACCCGACATGAGAGGGGGGCCCGTCAAGTACGTCTCGCTCAATACCATCGATCCTCAGGCGCGCACGTGCATGGGCAAATCACGCAGCCATAGTTTGCGAGACTTACCACGAGTTATAAGAGGACGTGCATGCGTTGCCATTTCTTGGAGTCCGTTCGAAGACGGCATGCCTGCAAAACGAATGCGAGGGCCCGTGGCGTACCTAACTTATTAAAGGCAAGCGTATGCGGACGCGGCGATTGCCAACAATGCTGGATCGCGAACCACCACCGCGCCGCACATGACATTCCAGGCACCCAGAAGAAGCATGTAAATGACCATGACATCCAACTGCTAATTGTATAGATCTGGCTTCGTCCCGCACCCGAAACGAAAGAACAAGTTCAAGTCCCCTCAACTGTTGAAGTAGGAAGGCGCTGAAGGCAGATTGAGACCTGGCAGTCCCCAGAACCCGACGTACTTTCAACCAACGGCATGTGATCACGACCCCCCACTGGGCTGCACAGGACAGTACTCAGCACGCCAGTGGCACCAACGCCCGAGCCCCTGCAATCCTTGCTCGTTCATGCGCTTCCACAGATCCCTTCCAGACAGCAGGCAATCCTCGAGATGCGAAGCCCGTGGCGCGGATGAAAATAACGGAGCAGCGAATGAGACGGAGAGCTGACGGCGCGATCCAAGGGGCGGGCAAGGGCGGCGACCTCCAAGGACGGCAGGGGAGGAGAGCTTCTTGGAAGCCCCCGAGGGGGAGGGCTTCCAGGAAGGACTTCCAGGAAGCCTCCGAGCCCCCCCAAGCAGCCCTTCTCGCGGAACGGCCGCCCCCCCTTGTCGGGTCGGACGAAGGGGAGAGGGATGGTCAAGGGGTGGGATTAACGAATCAGCTCGCGCGCAGCTGGTTACCCCGGCGCCTCCTGGCGCCAACGTATCGAGGAAAAGCGCTTGGCGGCGGGGCCAAAACCAGCTGCACCCAGCAAATCTCATAAACACCCATCTCTTGATCGTCCCCCCCCTTCCGTCCGCCACGACCCTTGCGAGCGCTGCCGGGAGGAGGGAAGAGGAAGGGGGGAGGGGGAAGAAGGAGACTGGAGGGAGCGCCGGAGAGGGGGAACAAGATCTGGCGCCAGGGGGGGGGGGGCTGGAGGCGGGAGAGGATTGTGTTGAGGAGAGGGGCGGGATGGGGGCGCAGGGAGGAGAGGGCGGGGGAGGATAGAGGATAGAGGGCGGCAAGAGGAAGGGGGGGGCCGAAGAAGGAGACTGGAGGGAGCGACGGGGGGGGGGGGAACAACATCGGGTGCCAGAGAGGGGGGGCGGCAGGAGGCGGGAGAGGAGTGCGTTGAGGAGAGGGGCGGGCGGGGCGGGGGGGGGGAGCGCAGGGAGGGGAGGGCGGGGAGTATAGAGCCCAGCGGAACGAACGACAGCACAAAAATCCTCTTTCGGAGGTCCGCGCGGACTCCATGGATCGGCGCTGGCCCCCCCGGCGGCGCCCCTGGCGCTGGCCGTTGCGCCCTGCGCGCGCCGCCGGGAAGGGGGGGGGAGAGTCCAGCGCCGATCCGAGAACTCCGCGCAGACCTTTGAGGGTGTACAGTCGGGGCGTTGACCTAAGGAACCCTAAATAAGGAACGAGGCCCCTGTTTTCCATAAGTTAAACTTCGATTTCCGATCGAAAACTTAAGGAAAACCTGAGGCAAGCTGTGAAACACTTAAGGAACGCGAGAGCCCCTCCCCAACCAAAAGGGTTCCTTCTTCAGGGCCCCGACTGTATGTTCACGCAGGCTGCTGTCTGCTCCGAGAGGAGCGGGGACCTCACGTGAGGGAGCGGTGATGGGCATGATGGTGAGCAATACGCAAGTCCAGACAGAAGCACGCCAACAACAAGATCAGCCAGAGCAGGCCCCCACGTGGCCTCCACAAAAAAGCAAGCACGCCACACGAGCTGCATAACCCCGTCCAGGATACCCACATGGACCCAAACCGCGGACGCAATACTACCGTCGAGACATGGCCGCAAGAGCGTGGATCAACAAACGTCAGCCCCTTCGCCGAAAGCCCGAGGCCCCATGGCCATGGAGACCATTTTCCGTCACCGGCGAGGCGGCAGACCCCGCTCCAGCGAGAGGCTAGATGGGGGTACTAACTAGCGAATTGGCGGGCGAGCAAGGAGGAGGGGGGGCGGCCGAGAGGCAGAAGGGACGCTCAGACGCCGAAGAGTTCGACGACGAGCAGCCGGGGGGCGGGGCAGCAGCAGCAGCCAGGCGCAGGCCATGGAGGCATTCCGAACAAAGGAACGCTCTCGGGTGGAGGGCCCACACAGGAGGAACGCAAGGGTACTCCTCGAAGGCTTGGGCTGTTCGTCAACCCTCGTGCCAGCTGTACGGCCATCACACAGAAGAGCAACAACTGCAGAAACACGATCGCTCGGACGTCCGCGCGGAGTTCTTGGATCGGTGCTGGACCCCACTAGATGGCACGTCGAGCGCGCCCTGGGCGGTACTAACGGCACCGCCAGGGGGGCCCAAACGCCGATCCAAGAAACCCGCGCGGACCTCCGAGAAATAATGTGTATGCCGTTGGTCGTGGACGGGAATCATGTCCGTAATTACCCGCGGACTCGCTGTCTGGGCCCCTGTGCCGCGACCCCCAAGACACAGCAGCGCGTTTTTGTTGCGGATGCCCCGCACGGAACGCTGGATCGCGCCCAAAAATTCAGACCACGAGGGCGCGGATACGTATATGTTCGCCGCTGGTGAGGCATGCCAGGGGAGGCGTCAGAGGTGCCGCCATGGGCTCCAGCGCTGATCCAGGGATTCCGCGCGGACCTCCGCCGAAAGTTTATGCCCATCTTGTTCCTCTATCCTCTATCCTCCCCGCCCTCTCCTCCCTGCGCCCCCATCCCGCCCCTCTCCTCAACACAATCCTCTCCCGCCTCCAGCCCCCCCCCCCCTGGCGCCAGATCTTGTTCCCCCTCTCCGTCGCTCCCTCCAGTCTCCTTCTTCCCCCTCCCCCCTTCCTCTTGCCGCCCCGCGCACTTCCCTCCTCCCAGCAGCGCTCGCAAGGGTCGGGTCGGACGGAAGGAGGGGGGATGATGGTTTCAGCCCTGCCGCCAAGCGCTTTTCCTCGATACGTTGGCGCCTCCTGGCGCCAGGAGGCGCAGGGGTAACCAGCTGCGCGAGAGCTGATTCGCTAGCCCACCCCCTTTGACACCACACACACACACACACACACACACCCCTTCGTCCGAACCGAAAAAGGGGGGAGAAGTCAGAGAAGGGCTGCTTGGGCCGGCTCGGAGGCTTCTGGGAAGCTCTTCCTAAGGCCCTCAAGGACATCCGGGAAGCCCCCCCTGCCGTCCTTGGAGGTCGCCGCCCTCGCCCGTCCCCCCCGTCCCTCCCCGTCGCTCCCGGTTGTCCGACTACATGCCAGAGTGCCCCTGGATAAGAGTGACCTTTGGTGCGCGGCTTCTTGGGGGCGCCGCGGGGGTGCCAAACCCGAGCGAGCAAGGCGCTACTATCGCATCTCGCTCGGCGATCGGGGGGGCCCGTTGGGCCCGCACCCCAAGGCCACTTCGGCGAAAGGTCCCTTCTACGTTAGAAAGTCCAGGGTTCGCTCGGGACTCGTTCGTGTCCTTTCCTCCCGAAACCCTCCGAAAACCCTCCGAGAAGGGTTCTGGGAAGTTTTCGGAGGGCTTCGGGAGGGTTTTGGATAGATTTTCGTTGTCTTGCGAGGAAGCCAGTCCCTAGCGAACCCTGGGCTTTCTAAATCTTACGTCTTGCAGGCACCCCCAGAATCGAATCGGTAAGTCGGATCGGCGATCGAAACGAATCGGATCGGCGGAAATCGGTAGCCGAATAGGGAAAAGTCCAATCGGCGTGAATCGGCAGGCTAGTAGGCCTCCATTGAGGAATCGGCAACCAAATCGGACTCTGAAGTCGAACCGAGTCGGAATCGGAGGCCACCGAAATCGAATCGAATTGAATCGGAGGAATCGAAACGAGTCCTGGTCTTGTCTCACGTTGTTCCCACCGTACTTAACGACCAAATCCCATAAATACTTTCGAGCACCCAGGGAAATATCGCACCAGTGTCGATCGAGTAGTTATCGCCTCCCAGGGCCCGTCACGCGAAACCCTCCAGCTTCGGTACTTTCCTGATGCTCGAAAGTCTTTCTGGTGATCAGGGTCAGGTCGGGCACGTCCCCCTACAGGCTAAGTTTGGGCGACAAATAAAAATTGACACAGAATATCCAAAACTGACCAAAAATACTCCAAGAGTCGTCCCGATACAACTGCTCTGAACTATTCTTGAACGCCCCTCCTGTAGAGAGAAACACGCCCGACTTACGATCAGGGCTAAAGTAGGTCGGCACAGCATGAGTCTTGTCGAGCTTTATGTCGGGCGTGTCCCCCTACAGGGGGATTTTCGACGAAAAATAAGAAATACCCCCAAACAACTCCCAAAACGTCGAAACATACTCAAAACATAGTCCCCAGACTATTTGTTGACTATATTTGGATTAGTTGTTGGGGTATGTTTTATTCTCCGTCGAAAATCCCCCTGTAGGGGGACAGGCCCGACTGAAGTCGAGCTGCGCGCACGCCGTGGTGGTGCTCTGCGGGCCCGCACGCGCCGCGCGCCGCGCGGGGCCGGGCTCCTCGAGCTTCTGCGCGTACTTCTGCCCTGGCGTCGGGGGCCGAGGGCCGAAGGGGGGCGCGCGCTCGAGGAGGTGCTGCTGGGGGGCCCAGCACTGACAGAGAGAGAGAGAGAGGAGAGAAGGAGAGAAAGAGAGAGCGAGATAAGAAATATGCAGAGAGAGAGAGAGAAAGAGAGAGGCGGGAGGAACAAAAAACGAGGAGAAGGGAAACGGAGAGAGAGGAGAGAAAGAGAGAGGGAGACAAAGAGAGAGAACTGCACTAAGACTAAGACTATAAAAACGAGCGCGGCATAAACATGTTGACAGAGAAAGAGAAGAAAGAGAGAGAGGTAAAAATAAACAACACCAACAACAACAACCACAACAACAACAGCTAAACCAACAACAACAACAACAACAACAACAACAACAACAACAACACCAACAACAACAACAACAGCAGCAGCAGCAGCATCATCATCATCATCATCATCAACAACAACAACAACAACACCACCAACACCACCAACAACAACAACAAACACAACACCAACAACAACCACAACACCAACAACAACAATAATTTTAAGACTGTTCGCCCTCACATACCCGAGTGTCCAATAACGCGTGTTCTCCAAACCCTCGATACCCGCCCTCTTCGTCTTCGATCGAACCCCTTTTGGGGGGTACACCTGTCTTCCCTGCAGGCCAGGCCCCGGCAAGCGGCGGGGCGGCCGCAGACCGTCGGCCTGGCCAGCGGCAGCGCTGATCGGCGGGGCGGCCGCGGACCGTCGACCCGACCCCAAGAGGGACGGACAGGGAACCGACCACGACGACGACGACGACAACGACGACGACGACGAAGACGACGGCGACGACAACGACGACGGCGACGACGAGCGAAAGCGAGAGCGAGAGAGAACGACAGCAGGGCCACGAAGGGCACGAAGTAGGCCACGAAGGGCGACAGCGGGGACACGAAGGGAATGCGTATGGGGCCACGAAGAGCGCGAACGAGCGGGGGCCACGAAGTGCAGATAATGCGGGGCCACAGAAGGCAACTACGGGGCCGCTGAGGGTAGCAAGTGGGCCACGTAAGACAGTGAGGGGGACACGAATGGCGACAGCGGGGCCACGAAGGGCATGAACATGGGGCCACAACGGGCGCGACTCCTGGGTGCCTGGGTGTCGGGAGCGCGGCGCTTGGGCAAATTGCAAGAAATTCCAACGCAAGGCCATTCTTCAGTAAGTTGCAAGCAAGTCTCCAGCGAGAGCGCGACTCCACAGCGCCGAGAGAGCGCATCCTGAACAGATTGTGAGGAAGTCCCAAGCGAGAGCGCGATTCCTGATTAAAATGCGAGGAGGTCTGGGGCGGGAGCGGGGGTCCTGGCTAAATTGTAAGGAAGTCTCAGGCGGGAGCCGTTGTTGTTGTAACCCTGGGGCCAGGGGCCCAGTTTTGAGCATCAAGACTTTCCCTATCAAAAAACAGGGTGCGAGCGTCGAGGGGCACATCTTGATTGAGAAAAAAACAATATTCACCGGTGGGGGGGATCAACAATAATTATTCTTTCTTCAAAAATGAGAATTCAATAAAGAAGAAGAGAGAGAACGAGAGGAAGAGACAGAGACAGAAACAGAGACAAAGAGGGATGATAGGAGAGAGGGAAAAGGGATAGAGAGAGAGAGGGAGAGAGAACAAGAGAGAAGGAGAGAGAGAGAGAGAAACCACAAGAGAAGAACTAAAACAAGACGGGGTTCTAGCCATATCCACCGCCTGTGGAACTGGCGTACTGGGAGCCTGGCGAGCGGTGGAAATGGATGTGGTTTCGGCCCAGGGGGACTGGTTACATCCATATCCACCGCCTTCCGAGGTCCCTGAAGGTCGATCCCCCAAGCAATGGATATAGATGACCCCCCGCCTCGGAAAAAAAATAAAGAGAGAGAGAGAGAGATAGACACAAAAGAGAGAGAGAGAGGGAGGGAGGGAGGGAGAGGACAGAGAGGAGAAACTGATGGCAATCAACAAGAGCAAACGCGAGAGAGAGAGAGGGAGGGAGCGAGAGAGCGCGAGAGGGGGAGGGGAGTGGAGGGGGCTGTAGGCGAGTGGCGGGAGGCGGGAGGCGGGCAGGGAGGGCGCCGTGCCGAGGGGGGGGCCCATGGCTGCAACCACAGACGGAAAGGGAAAGCCAGCAGGGGGGGCTGGGGACCGAGATGCAGGAGGGGCCCTGGGACACACAAATAAATACCTACACACACAAATAAAAGGATTCCCAATATTATTTTCTGGGTTTCTGTCTTCCCCCCCCCCCACTGCCCATATTTCCCTACCTAGGCTCTGCCTAGAGGGTTCTTACTCTCTTAGCTTAAAGGGGTTGGCAGTGGAAAGCGCCCCGGGCGGTTCCCCCAGTCCCCTTGGAGCTTTAGCTTAGCTTAAGCTTAAACTTAGCTTAGCTGTAGCTTAAATTTAGCTTAGCTTTAGCTTAGCGTTAGCTTAGCGTTAGCTTAGCTTCAGCTTAGCCTTAGCTTAGCTTTAGCTTAGCTTTAGCTTAGCGTTAGCTTAACTTTAGCTTAGCTTTAGCTTAGCTTTAGCTTAGCTGTAGCTTAGCTGCAGCTTAGCTTTAGCATAGCTTTACTGTTACTACTAATGCTGCTTTCCTAGGGGCTCCAACTCCTAGGTAGGGTCGCACTGGAATGATTTCCCATATTTTCTGCGGAATCGACGATGCAGTGTGTCTGTGTGTTTTTTCCCCTCCTGAGATACAGGAGGAGAAGTGGGGAGAGGGGGAGAGTGGAAGCGCAACGCTCTTCGGCGGCGAGCCCGGGGGGGAGAGAGAGGGGGCGGGCCTTCTCAGAAGGCTCGGAAGCCCCCCGGCCTTCTGAGAGATGTTCTGGTGCTTCCCCGGAGAAGCAGAAAACTCCGGTCGGCGGTGGACAAACCTCCCTTTAAAAAAACACCCTTTAGTGAAAACGGCCTGGGACTGAAACCGACGGACCTGGACCCGCAAAAATGACGGCCGCGACGCCCTCTCGCGAACCGAAAACGGCGAATTCGCTAATCGACGTGTCAAGGTAGGAGGTCTGTCCACCCCCGATTCTGTCTGAGAAGGCCAGGGGGCTTCTGAGAAGCCCCGCCCCCTCCGGAGAAGGCCTTCTCCTCTCTCACGTCCCCCCCTCGCTTGCCGCCAGGCTCTGGGCGAGGCGAGGCAGACACGCGCTCAGGCAAGCGGCGGACCAGCCAGGAGAGCGTCGACCCACTGGATTCGAGGCGCATGCCCTACAGGGCGAGCGCGGCCGCAAGAAACCCTCGCAAGAAACCCAGCCCTGAAGACCCGCACGAGAGGTGCGACTGGGGGGAAAACCGTGGTACCCCGAACGCAGCAGCTCCTTTAACGGCCGCGGGAAGTCACCGCGCAGCGTGCGGAGCGAAGAAACCCAGAGCACCCTGTCAGTACACTGGCACACCCACTGACCACGAAAGCCGCCCGGCAGCACGACTGTCCATGCCGAACCGAACGAGCGAGTTGCGCTTATCCATCTGCTAGGGAACAATCACACACTGGTCCCACGCCGAGCCTGTTTGGGGCGCTGGCGGCTTAGGGCGTTCGCTCTTCAGACCCCGTTCTTCAGAAGCCCGCGATCCACGGACTCCCGAGGCTGCAGCACATGCCAAAAAGACAACGGGTTGCCGAGCACGCCGCCTCCAAAAAACGAGAAAGCGGCTGCGCATGCAACAACAGAAGGAAGAGCATCGGATCCTGCAGTCCTCATTTCTGGAGAGACGATGGCGAGCGGGTCGGCTTCTGCTCGAAGAGATGTTCGCCACCGCTTCTCATCAGGTATCCTCTGGCAGTCGACAGGATAACGACCACAGAAGTCAGGAGAGCTGAGCAGAGAACGCAAGCTCAAATCGACTCTGGGAGCTCATGGATCAACGACGGCTGGAAATGAATATGGATGTGCAAAAGCATGCACGTCACAGAGCACAAGCTGAGGCATTTCGCCAGCAAATCCCAAGCACGTAGAACATGGGAACATCCGAGGAAGAGGACATGCGAACAGTTAAAATCCCACTCCACTCCTCCTCCTCCTCCTCCTGCTCCTCATCCTCCTCCTCCTTCTCCTGCTCCTCCTCCTCCTCGTCCGCCTGATCCCTGTTCACTGTCGTATGCTCCCCGTTTGCTTCAATCTGAAGTCCACAGCAGGGACCCATGTAGCTCACAAGAGCAGATCACGTGAGTGGCGAGGCCATCACGCTCAACCACTCTCAGTCAACCACACAAATTGCACGCATGTGAAAAACGTAGATGCATGCGGCCGCTGTATGTGCTAGCCACCAACCCTGATCTGTGCCCGAATGGACATGCATGTTCACGTGTACACGCCATGCCTCCACGCATGTCGAGATTGCCCGTCGGTGCGCGTCTCCATGCTGGTCTCTGCTTTCATGTATGCCTCTATGTTTCTCTCTGTCTCTCTTCCTCGGCCCGTGGCTGCGTCTGTCATCACCCCCGTCTCAACCCCCTATGCCGATCTTCTATCGCCCGCCGCAGACGCGGATAGAAATGAGGGGCTGCTCTGGGCGTGGGAACCAGTAATTAGCCAAGACTGCCGCCCGTCAAAAATGCTGGAGTGGCCCACCAACACTGAAGCCCTCCACCCGAACATCCGTCACCGTGCCATCGGCACATTGAGGCGTGTTCGAATGTGTGTTTGTTGCATGGCCGGGTGCTTTTTGAGTTCTGTGAGGCCGACCCCCCCCACACCACACACACACACACACACACACACATACACACACACGCACACACACACAAACACACACCCGTCGAGGCGGGAGTCCTCGGAACATCGCCCCCTCTGGGTTTGCTTTCCAGCGCCCCCCTGGGCCTCCAGACGGCTGCAAGCTTGCCAAAAGGATGTGCCGATAAGGCTGCAAGACGGCCCAGGCCAGTCCAACGGCGGCCCGACGAGCCTCGAGACTGCCCAAGAGGACCCCAAGATGGACCAGCATGGCCTCTGGCCCCAACGCGGCCAACGACGGCTCAACGGAGGGACAACGACGAGTGGCTTCCCGAGCGTGTTTGATCGATTGGGGGATGCTCGACTTTTCCGGCTTCCAAAGAAGGAACCAGAGGCGCCCGAGATCCCCAAGACGGCTGGCTCCCAAGAGGGCCCCGAATTGGCCCGAGAGGGCCTCAAGACTGCCCGTGCGGCCCCAAAGTCTGCCCGAGAGGCCCCCAACAGGGTCCCAAGAGGGAACTTCGATCTGGCGTTGTCAGGCTTTTCTCCAAGGCGGCCACCCAAACCCCCAACATGCTCCTGAGAGGCCTCGAGATGTCCTCAAAAGGCCTATAGAGGTTCCCAAGAGGCCCTCGAGAGGCCCCAGAGAGTCTCCAGTGAAAGGCTCCAAGATGCCTTCAAGAGTAATGAGCAAATAGATGGAATTAAGAGAATCAGCGGTGAGGAAGGAAGAGGAAGACCAACCTTTAGACAAGAAGACTCTGGGTAAGACCCACTCCAATTCAGCGCCCCGCTTGGAATGCAGCAGATCCGAAACTCAACCTCACGCATGCTGCGCTGCTGCAATGGCGAAGCATCGATGATGCCAGGGAACGTCTACAATCCAAAGAGGAAGAAGTGAAAGAGGTAGATAATCAGCCGGCCCAGCGGACCACAGGCGTGCAAAAACCTCCGGTAAGAATATCGGAGGTGAGGGGGTGAGATCCAAGTGGCACGGAGAGCCCCGCTACCGGGAAATCGGTTTCGGCTTCGTCTTCATGCGTGCCGTGCGTGCGGGCGAGGCGAAGCTGCGTGGGCGGGCGAGAGGAAAGTCTCCTCCGGCTGAGGCGCGGCCAGACCAAATGACTCCCTTCCGGCAACCGGTGCCGCGCGGTGTCCCGTCGGTCTCCCGCTGTGGCTGAGGCGCGGCCAGACCAAATGACTCCCTCCCGGCAACCGGTGCCGCGCGGTGTCCCGCCGGTCTCCCGCTGTGGCTGAGGCGCGGCCGGACCAAACGACTCCCTTCCGGGGGCCGTTGCCGCGCGGTGTCCCGCCGGTGTTCCGTCGGTGTCCCGTCGGTCTCCCGATGATGCTGATGATGCTGCTGCTAGTGATGATGATGATGACGATCATGTTGATGATGGTGATGGTGGTGATGATGATGGTGTCCCGATGACGATGATGATGATGATGTTGTTGTTGTTGATGATGATGATGATGGCCATGGTGGTGATGATGATGGTGCCCCGATGATGATTGTGTTGATGATGCTGGTGTTGCTGATGATAATGGTGTCCCGATGATGATGATGATGATGATGATGTGGATGATCATGATGATGTTGATGATAATGAGATGATGACATGATGCTGATGATGATGAAGATGATGATGATGGTGTCCCGATGATGATGGTGATGATGTTGATGATGCTGTTGATGATGATGATGATGATGATGATGATGATGATGATGATGGTTATGATGATGATGATGGTGTTCCGATGATGATGATGTTGATGATGATGACGATGATGGTGTCCCGATGATGATGATGATGTTGATGATGAGGATGAGGATGAGGTGATGATGATGTTGATGATGGTGACCCGATGATGATGATGATGCTGATGTTGATGATGATGGTGTCTCGATGATGATGATGATGATGATGGTAATGATAATGATGGTGACGATGATGATGGTGCCCCGATTATGATGATGTTGATGATGATGCTGCTGATGATGATGGTGTCCCGATGATGATGGTGTTGATGATGTCGTTCATGATGTGATGAGATGATGATGATGATGATGATGATGGTGGTGGTGTTCCGATGCTGATGATGATGATGATAGTGACCCGATGATGATGATGTTGATGATGATGGTAACGATGATGGTGTCCCGATGATGATGATGATGTGATGATGATGTTGATGATGATGGTGATGAGGTGATGGTGATGATGGTGTCCCGATGATGACGATGCTATTGAGGACGTTGATGACGATGATGTTAATGGCGATGATTATGATGATGACGTTGATTGTGAGATCGATTGTGAGATCGATAGTGATCGTGAGACCGAATGTGAGATCGATTGTGAGATCGATAGTGAGATCGATAGTGAGATCGATTGTGAGATCGATAGTCAGATCGATTGTGAGATCGATCGGATGAAATAGATCGAGTGAGATCGATTGTGAGATCGATCGAGTGAGATCGATCGAGCGAGACCGATAGTGAGATCGATAGTGAGATCGATAGTGAGACCGATCGAGTGAGACGTTGTTTCCTCCCCCCGAACCTCCTTATCACCCGAAGGGTGGTTGTATAGGTATGAATTTTTCTATGTCGCACGCGCGTGGCGGGCCCTAGGGGTTCCCAGACGAAAAATACCCGAGCTAGGTCCCAGTAGGGTCCGGGCAGGGTCCCAGCAAGTCCCGACGGGTCCTGGCAGGTCCGGATCAGAGATGTCGAAACTCCTTGGCGCGGCCTCGGGTGCCCCAGGAGCGCCAAAATTAAACGCCAAATGGGTGGCAGGTCCCATGACCTCTGGCGAATAACGTTCCAAGATATCCAAAGACGACGCGAGAAGCACCCGAGACGCTCACGGAGGGTTCCAAGAGGACTTCGAGACGCCACAGGAGACATGAATTTCATGGATTCCGCAAAAGTTGTCGGACGATTTTGACAGTACCGCCTTTTCGGGCTGCCGACCGCCCTGGACGGCCCAAGAGGCCACCAAGATCGCCCCAAGGCAGCCCGAGACACCCCCAGACGGGCCTGAGACCTTTCTGCTAGGACAATCCTGCACTCCGTCAGGCCTCCGGGAGACCTTCCGTAACCCTGTTAAACTGTCTGGGCGCGTCTCGAAACTCTGCTGCAGCTCTGTTGAACCATCTCACAGCACCACCAAGCAACAGTGATGCGAAATGGGCCAGCGGAATGAGCGAAGCGATTCAATAAGACCCGTGACGGTCCAGATATTTGAATGGTGGGCGATGACGAAGGATGATGATACGAGTCGAGTAGGAGATCGACTACAGAATTGATTTAACCCCAAATTCAAAATGTTCGCCGAACGAATAGGAGCAAAGCAGAAGCGCTGCGTAGATCTACGAACTGTATACACACCGTCTGTATATTAGACGAACAAAACAATATGTGGGTGGATCAGTTCTGTAGCCGACCTCCTGCTCGCAAGAAGGAGGCCGCGGGCCTGGGAAGGAAGGGCGGAAGGGGCAGAGGCTGCACACACACACACACACACACACACACACACACACACACACACACACACACACACACGCACACACGGGGCGAGCCGGATCCTCGGAGGGGAAGCGTTTTCGCTGGCAGTGGGAGGCAGGCAGCGTGGGGAGGAAGGTGAGGGGCAACGATCGGGGGGGGGGGCCAGGCATGGGAGGGGGAAACACCGACGTGAAATCGGCGACACATCGCCGATGGATCGGCGGTAGGCCCCCCATAGCGAAGCCGCAAGCTCTTGGGCGAGGTGGGGCTGGCAGACCCCTGTCGGCGATCAAAAGGGGGCATTGTGTGTTCGGGAGTTTTGAGCAGGGGCCGACCGTCCCGGCATTCCTGTAGGCATACCACGACATGTGCGTAGAACCCGAACATGCTCGAATAACAGAAACAATAGTCTTCGAGCATAAACCCGATGTGTTAAAACAAGTCCGTCCCAGCAAGAAATGTTCTAGCATCTCGCGCAAGCCACAAAAGGTTCTTAGAGCATTATTTGGTGGGCCTATAGGCGAGCCAGGACGCTTCGCCACTGCTCGAGGGTTGCCCAAGGTGCCCCTGACCCAAGGTGCCTGTAGCTTTTCGCCCCATCTTGGCGCCACTGGGGCCCTCTGGGCCCCGTGAGGGGTTGTCTCTGGAGGCCTGGAGGCCGTGGGGGCTTCCCTGGAAATCCTGGCGGCATCTCGGGCCAGGGGCACTTCCAGCAACACCCGAAGTGTGGGGAAAATGGGGGGGGAATCGAGCGTTGGCAGAACTGGATTTAGTGGGACCTGGTTTAGTGATGTGTTCTGGGGGACGCCCCCCCCGCCCCGTTCCACTAACCCGAACTGCCGTCACCCGAAAAAACACCACCTACGGCAAACCTGGCTTAGTGATTCCCGCTAATTCAAAGGCTCCGGGGCCATACCACTAACCGGGTCCTCTTACCCGGGGTCCTGGCCATACCCGAAAGAATGCGAAGTGTGAGACACGCGCCGTCTCAGGATTCAGGAATCAAAACGAGATGGCGCGAGGAAGACTGCGGGCAAGACTCGGCGGGCACGAAAATGGAGCTCAAAACCCACATACGCGTCGGTCGGAAGAAGTAGGTAGAAGCATGAAGTAGGAAGGCGGATAAAGTGGGTTGGGTCCAGGCCCCCCCAGAGAATGACAAAACACAGCAAAAGCATGCTGATTCTTGAAGTAGGATGGCGCTTGAAGTAAATTGGGATCTGGGAATCAAAAAATACCTACTTTCAACGACCAGCGTGTGCTAGTTCGGACACGACACTGACTTCGAGAGGGTCTTAAAAGCAACCTCCAAGTCAGACAGAAGCGCTCGAGAGATCTCCCACGTGCAATCGAGCGGGAGGGGGAGGAGAGGGAAAGGGCGAGGAGAAAGGAGGCGAAGGAAAGACCAGTCGAGGAAGACGGGTCGCCGCCAGTCGACACGAACGCGAACCTGCCGTGTGCAGATCCTCCCGTTCGCTCCGCAGGTTAGCCTCGCCGTGGGGCACGGTCCGTCCGAGGGGTGTGCCGAGATGGGCAGGGGGACGCAAGGGCTCCTAAGTTCGCGCTTCGCGCTGCGCGAAGCGCGAAGCGCGAATAACTTCGCGCCCTCGCGCCGCCCCCCCCAAGGGAGAAAAGGAGGACGAGGAGGAGGGGGAGGAGGAACGAGGACCGCGAAGCGCGAAGCGCGAATAATTTCGCGCCCTCGTGGGAGCCCTTGGCCATGTGGACCCGCCCCTGAAACCGCAGGTGGAGCCAACGTCAGGTCGGGCGCGTCCCCCTGCAGGCGGCTTGTGGACAAAACAAAGGTTTTTAAAAAATGTTAACATACTCTTCTTCTTTTTACAAAAACAAAAAAAAAACGTCCCCTGATTCTGTTTTACTCTTTTCGAATATTCCTCCTGTAGAAGGACATGCCCGACTTACAGCTAACGCTGGGGAACGACTCGAGTGAGAGGGGTGCAGAAATGGGCAGGGGAACCTCAGGCGGACAGTCCCGTTGGGGCGTGGGCGGAGCTCCCTTTCGTCTCACGAGCATGATATCGGACCGACGGCAGTGCAGGTTAGCAACCAGCGCCGACCCACTCAACTGTCGTCAAAAAGCTGTACGCGGAGGACTGGAGCACAGAGCGGGGCGATACAGCTCAACCCCAGAGCGTATCTAGGCCGCTGGGGAATGACGACCCACCATACAAAACGACTGCAACTAGGACCACAAAGCTACTACCGCAACCACAATCACGCAGCCACCAGGACGACGTCGACTGCACAGCAAAGGTATGTGCTGCTGGACTCCCGCGTACTATAACTACGACTACGACTAACACCATGACTGCGACCACAACTGCGGCAACGACTACGACAAGGTACAGCGCATCAGTGGAGGTCTCATGCGCTACGTGCAGGGTCTGGGCAGCTCCACGGCGACTCCTGCAGTAGGGTGAACACGCATGGGACACCCCCCACGTCGTACTGCGGCAGCGCAGTCACCCCACACTCTACCACATCAGGTACAGGCTCCGACCAGCGTGGCGGAGAGAGAGGAAGGAGGGAGGGAGAGAGAGAGGGAGGAACCGGGGAGAGCGAGGCAGCAGAGTCAAGGGCGATGCTGCAGAGCGTTGGGCGCAAGCACTCGCCAACAAGTGAGCACTGAAAGACATGCAAACGTGGTGTCCAAAGGTGCCGCCATGGGTCCTGGGTGGTCCTGCGGGGTCCTGCGGGGTCCTGATGGTTCCTGCAGGGTCCTGGGGGGTCCTGGGGGTTCCTGGGGGATCCTTGCGGAGCCCCAAGAGGCTCCCAAGAGGCCCCAAGAGGCCCCCAAGAGACCCAGAAGAGGCCCAGAAGAGGCCCCAAAACGGCCCCCAAGAGGCCTCGGAAATGCCTCCAAGAGGCCCCGAGAGGCGTCCCACGAGATCCCAACGAACATCCAATAGGCTTCACACCCACAACCCAGACACGTGGTGGGATGAGCAGAAGGCTATGAGCTACATGCATACACATACGTATGCATACATCTGCAGACACATACAAGCACAGAGAGAGAGAGATCTATCTGTATCTCTATATATATATATATGTATATATAGACCGATGCAGACACACGCATATCCACTTCTGATGGACGACAAAAGAACTGTACGGGAGACGACGCTGGAGGGGGAGGGGGAAGCGCCCTCGGCGTCCTGAACCCGCCGGCCACCGTCGACGCAGCCGTAGCTCTCGGGCTGCCTCCCGTTCGCCAAGGGCAGGCTCCACAGGAGTCGCGCGGCTCCCCCGGCGAGTCATACAGACACACATAAGACAGCGGCGAAGTGTCAGTGCAAAGAGGACCCCACCTGGCCTTGTCTACACTGCAGCAGGCCAACTGAAAAAGAACTGCCCGAACAGAGCCTTCGCAGGTCCGTGTGGGCTTCCGGGGTCGGAGTGGACAACCCCTTCCCCCCACAGCCCCTTCCCAGGCGCGCGGAGCGCGCCCGGGCCGGCTCCAGAGGCGCCAGGGTAGGGGTATGGGCGGGGAGAGGGGCAGCGCCGACCTAAGAGATCTGCGCGGACCTCGGACCCACCCGTGCATCGCCGATGCACCGACGATGCATCCGCGACGGCGAGAGGGGCGCGATCCTCTCTCTGGGCGCCCCAAAAGGGGGTCCAGCTGCAAGGGGGTGGTGCTATAGATTTTGGGCCATTGTATTGCAGATGTACTGCTCCAGAGAATGCTACTGTACTGTATCGCAAGTCATGTACTGCACGCGAAAATCCCGCAACACACTTGCGCCCCGGAATGCATTGCACGCCCAACATGTACTGCGACCCCACAAATCGATTGCATCAAATCTATTGCACCACCCCCTTGTCGCTGGACCCCCTTTTGGGTCAACCCGATCACCACGCGCCTGCTCGAATCCCGTGTGGGCGGCCTGGGCGTGCCAGCAACTCTTCCGCATCCGGTCAGCCAGGTGTCGCCCCTGGCGGCCCTCGAGGGCCGCAGGGGCGCCTATGGCGATGGGCTTGCTTCCCACCACCACCACCAGAAGCTGGAGGCGGGAAGGAGGTGGAGGACGAGGAGGAGGAGGACGAAGAGGAGGAGGAGGAGGGGGGGAAGGAGGCAGAGGAGGAGGAGGAAAACGAGGACGACGAGGAGGAGGAGGAGGAGGAGGAGGAGGACGAAGAGGAGGAGGAGGAGGAGGAGGAGGAGGCAGAGGAGGAGGAGGAGGAGGAGGAGGACCCCCTCCCCCTCCAACTGATGGTGGCGGCGGTGGTGGAAAACAGGCCCATCACGTGGAGGCCCGCGGAGCCCTCCGGAGGCCTCTGCGGGGCCCTCCACGCGAAGCCCAGGGACCTCCGGGGGCCTCGGGGGGGGTCAGGGCCCCGGGCAGCAGCAGCAGAGCGTGCCACTCCGAGCCTCTGGCCCACGCTCTCCTCCTTCGCCCCTCGACGCAGCTCGAGCGTGGGAGCGCGCGGTGAACTCATGAACCAGATGCTGAAGGCATCGACATATATATATATATATATATATATATATATATAGACATTTCGATACACATATATATATATATATATACATGCAATAAAGTTATAACGCATACATATATATATATATATATATATATAAGTACACTTGATATGTGCATCTATATATATATATATATATAGATCAACTGTATATAGCTCCTCGGCGCTGTTCGGCGCTGTTTTTTGTTTGTGCCTCGCGGGTCTTGTTAGCCGGGCCCCTCAGGGGTGTGGGATCTTCCGACCCCCTGCGGGTTCTGGAGGCCTGAATTCTGGGAATTCCCTTTTTTCAAAATCCTCGATCTTCGAGGGTTGGAAGCGGGAAAACGTTAGAAGGCGAAAAACATTAGAAATGCCATTGAAAATCAACGATGTTACCCTCTTTGGGCTCTCTCGGGACGGCTCTCGCAGCTCTCTTGGGCTGTTCTTGGAGCATCGTCGGGGTCTTTTTGGAGCCTCTCGGGGGTCGGGGGTGTGTTGGGGGTCTCTGGGTGGTCCCGGAGGCCTCTCGGAGGTCTCTGGAAGCCTCCTGCTCCCGCTCTTGGGCCCATATTGGGCCTGTTCTGGGGTGGTCTAGGGCTGTCCTGGGAGCCTCTTCGGCAGTCTTGGAGCCTTCTTGGCCCGTCTTGGGGCCGTCCTGAGGGTCTCTTGGGTGGTCTTGGGGCGGTCTTGGGAGTCTCTCCGGCGCTCTTGGACCGTTGGAAGCTCGAAAACGCGAGAAGCCAAAAACATTGACAACACAAAAAAATCGACGAACTTGGCCTCTTTGGGCCGTCCCGGGACGCCTCTCGGACCTCTCTTGGGGTCTCTTGGAGGCCATCTGGGAGCCTCGAGAGCCGTCGGAAGGCTGACTTGGGCTGCTCGGGAGCGTCGTGGGCCATCCTTTCGCATTCTGGGGGCTCCGGCGTCTTGGGCCCTCCTGGAGCGCTGTGGAGGCTCCCCGGAAAGGCCGGGGGAGCGGTACCAGGAGCGTTCCCGAGATGCGACGGGGATATACATGTATGTATGTATGTATGTATGTATGTATGTATATATATATATATATATATGTGTGTCGGCGGTGCCCGGTGCGGAGCGAACCCCCCCCTGGATCCGAATCGCTCGTCCTGGGGGGTTCGTGCTGGCCGCACCGCCGGTGCAGGCCGGTACGAAACCCTCCGGGATGCACGAACCCCTGCAGGGCCAGGGCGCCCCGGTACGAAACCCCCCGGGACGCCCCGCCGGTGCGCCCCGGTACGAAACCCCCCGGGATGGCCAGAGCGCGGGGCAGCGCCCAGGCAGCGCGTGCGAGCGTCCGGCGGCAACGTCGGCGGCGGCGTCGGCGACGGCGGCGTCGGCGACGGCGGCGTCGGCGACGGCGGCGACGATGACATCCAGAGATCCCCGGAGGCCCCCGCAGCCCCAGAAGCTTCCCGTCGTCGTGGTCGTCGTCGTCGTCGACGACTACGACGACGACGACGGCGGCGACGACGACCACGAGGACGACCACCACCACCACCACCCCACGCCCACAAGGGGGCGGGGGGGGGGCCACCACGCCACGCCCAGTGGGGGGGGGGCCGTCGCGCACCGAGGGGGGGGCCCGATGGCATCATCAGCATGAGGGGGGGGGGGGAGGGCAAACCCTGGACCATCTATCTCACATCCGTCCGTCGATCCGTCCATCCATCCGTCCCTCCATTCATCCATATAGTCCTCCCTCCCACCCCGCGCCCACGCCCCAAAGTCCCATCCCCCTCGCTCCCACGCAGCGCCCCCCCCCGCCCCCACACGAGCCCCCCTCACTCCCACAGGAGTCCACCACCCCACTACCACAGGGGGGGGGGCGGCGCCGGTGCGCCCTGTACAAAACCCCACGGGAAAGAGGTAGAGTGGGGGTTCCAGGTCGTCGGCGGCACCCGGTGCGCCCTGTACGAAACCCCCAGGAAGGCGGGGGGGGATTTCGTGCCACGGGGCACTGCCGACATCTATATATATATATATATATATATACATATACTTATATATCTATATATGTATATCTATACTGGCATACATACATATGCATATACATATACATACACATACACATACACATACACATACACATACACATACACATACACATACACATACACATACACATACACATACACATACATACATACATACATGCATGCATGCATGCATGCATACATACATACATGCATACATGTATGCATGCATACACACATACGTTCATTCGTTCATTCATTCATTCATACATACATACATACATGAATCCATACATACACACATCATACATACATACATACATACATGCATACATACATGCATGCATGCATGCATGCATGCATGCATGCATTCATACATACATACATACATACATACATGCATACATACATACATGAATACATACATACATATATACATACGTACATTCATACATACATACATCCATGCATGCATGCATGCATACATACATACATACATGTATACATACATACATGCATACATGCATACATGCATATACACATACATGCATACATGCATACATACATACATACCTTACATACATACATTACATACAAACATACATACATGTACACATATATATATATATATATAAGAACCGCACATTGTGGACGCCTCGCGTATCCCCACCAGCCCATCCACAAACGATGCCCAGCAGAGTTGAGAGGCGATCAGACAAGCGTGGGGCAGACGAGAGGGGCCCGCTGCACCGCGCCGCAGCACGCGCCAGAAGCACCCGGGCGTCGGACAGCGCCCAGCGCACCGAGCTCCTCTGCAGCCGCCGCGAGAGCCCGCGGCGCACGCGTGCGGCTCTCGGGGCGCGCGCGCTCCCGCTTGCGCCTCCTCGCCCTGCGGCGGCCCTGCCAAGGGCCCCCCAAGGGGGGGGGCCGGAGCAGCCCCCGCCTCCTCCTCCTCCTCCTCTCCTCCTCCGACTCCCTCCGACTCCTCCGCCTCCTCCTCCTCCTCCTCCTCCTCCTCCTCCTCCTCCTCCTCCTCTCCTCCTCCTCCTCCTCCTCCTCCCCCTCCTCCTCCCCCCTCCTCCTCCTCCTCCTCCTCCTCCTCCTCCTCCTCCTCCTCAGGCCTGGGGGTCGACGCCGTGAACGCAAGCGTGGCGTCGGGGGACCGCGCACCACATCTGCGGCGCCGGCGCGGAGAGCATCGGGCTCCAGGTCGCGCCGCATCCTCGACGCATCGGCGGTGCGTCGCGATCCTCCGATCCATCCTGCCCTGACTACAGGGCAGTTTTTAGTACATTGGATGTTCAAAAATATGGGATTATTAATACATGATGAAGTTATGAATAAATTTATGCATGAACTCATCGCTGTTTTTCATGCTACATCCCTGCACTTTGAATACATGATCCGCACGCGGAGCATGTATTAAAACCGGCACTGTACCCACCCGACCACGCCAGCCCAACCCGCAGACCCAAAATTCGGTTGCGGGGGGGTACGGATTCCATGTTCCCCGATGCGTTTCTTCAATGTCCCCCGACGCCCCCCCCACTGGGAATGGAGGGCAAATCCCACCAGCCCTCTGGGCGTAGGTGGTTTAGCGCGTTTTCTCTTCCATCTTCCCATCCCCCCCTTCTGGGAGGGGTTTATCAATGTTCCCTCTTAATAAACACCGCCTCCCCCAGGCGGCCGGTAGCCAACCAGGAACAATGCCGACCACCATGATCACATCACCCCACCGTCCCTGTCAAAAACAATACAAAACACATTCCGCCTCCAAATCCGGAGCATGCGCAGCCAACCCGATGCGCCCCCCTACACACACCATCTATACCGTCAAACAATACGAAGTACACGTTGGGGCAAACTCTTGAATCATGTTCGAGAGGCCCGCGAGCACTTTGTATTGTTTTCCCCAACCCTGCTGCGTTGGGCACTCGTTTTGAATAGAGCACTGCGCGCGCGTGTCCTTCCCGCATCCCTCCTCTTCCTCTCATCTTTCCTCCCTGCCTCTTATCGGCGATGGACAGAGCCCCTTTATTAGGAAAACGTGGCTTACTGAAAACGACCTCGGGCCCAAACCTGGCGGGCGCAAGCCTGGAAAATGAAGGCCACGGCGCCCTCTCGAGAACCGAAAACGGGCAATTCGCTGATCGACGTGTCAGGGTGGGGGTGGGGGTTCTGTCCGCCCCCGATCTTACCGCGTTCCCTCATGCGTGCCAAGCTTGCCTCCTACCTGGTCATCCCTGCGGGGCTGCGACCTGCGAAACTGTCGCCGTTGTCGAAGGTTGCTGGGGGGCCCAACGGAATGGGGCACCACCCAGATCCAGATTAGACCTCGCCGTCCCTGGGGGGCTGCGATCTACGAAAATGCCACCACGTTCGAGGATTGCTGGGGGGTCCAACGGAGTGGGGCACCACCCAGACTCACACTCGACCTCGCCGTCCCTGGGGGGGCTGCGATTTGCGACAGTGTCGCCACTTTCGAAGGCTGCTGGGGGACCAACGGAGTGAGGCACCATCCAGATTCGGCTTAGACATTTTTTTCCACGGCAACAAGGTTGGGGAGAAGGAGGAATCCGCTGCCCCTCAGGGAGGCTACACAGATCGCACGTCCAGAACGAAGCCGACAGCCGGAGGGCAGTGACAGCGAAAACCGGCAATAGCCCCGGGCTCGGGTTAGAACACGATCCACATGTCACAGAATCGGCGCGGTGACACTTTGCATTGGGATGAGAAGGCACACACACCCTGAGGCACGCGAGCGCCGCCTGCGGGAGAAAATAAAGCGCACCGGGAAGGGGAGAGAGGGGAGGAGAAGGACCAAGAAGAGAGGGCAAAGAGCGGATGGGTGTATTAAAGCGTTGTGGCTGCACTTCCCCATGATCCCACCGATCATTCATATAATCGGGCATCGCACAACAGCAAACAAGGAACCGCGGCACAGTACAGCACTTGACACAAGACCGGAACCTAACCCGAGTTCCAGACCTGCTACATAAGTCAGGCGTTGGGTGCGTGCACTCGCCAACCGAGTTTCTAAAGCATGGGGTTGGGCAATCAGGTGGCCGGCCAGGCGCGGGACTACACCGCAGCGGCTGGAGTGCGAGCCGGTGCCGACGGAACAAACTGGAGTCGGCCAACAACGGCTGCAGCAAAGCATGCGCGCCCTGCCTGTGCGAGCACTGGCAAACATACCACTAATTCGAGGAGGGAGGGGGGAGGACGAGAAGGAAGGAGGGGGAGGAGGAGGGAAGCCCGCGCCGAGATTCGAGGCTGGGCCGCAAGGCCTCCGGACAGCCTGGGCAAGTTGACACAGAACCTCTACCTGCCACCGCACTCCACGCCGACCTGCGGTCCAGATCGCGTTGTACAGCGATGACGCGCGCAAACACGGGCGGACAAATCCTGCCCCCCCCCCCGGGATGCCGCCACACGCACTTTGTCCGGCGAGTGCGGCCGAAAAATCTGGCAATAGCCCCGGACCCGGTGCCAGTACGGTCCACCAGCAAGCAGCAACGACGGGCAAGACAACGGAGAGAGCAGGGGCGGTACCAAGCCGCAGGAGGCGAATGATGCACCCACATACATCCGCAAGCGGACACACGGGAGCGCACCGTTCACCAGCCAGCAGCAAGGGACAACCCCCGAGGGGGGAGGAGAGGCCGACGGCCAACCAGAGGAGCAGGAAGGGCGAGAGGAGCGGAAGAGACGAGACGACAACGACGAGACGACGACGAACGAAGGAGACGACAGCAGGAGGGACCATACGGCACCACAGGACCAACAGGACAGGAACGCCAAACTGTGTCGCTCCGAGCTCGGACGCGGGGGGGGGAGGGGAGGGGAGGAGGAGAAACGCTCTGCATAAAACTGAAAACCGCGAGCCAGCCAGAAAATAAATCGACGGGCTGGCATCCCCCACTTAGGGCGGCACGCCGGCGCCCACCCTCGGGTGTCGAGAGAACTCGCGCGCAGTTACGGCTCTGACCGAATCCACGGCAGACGCCCTCCCACGAGTCATCGGCCACACGACCGGGACAGCTACAAGCCTGCCGGCCCCGACTGACAGAGTGGCACCCCGCGCTCAGTTCCAGCCGTGCGCAGCATCGTATATGCGCGCCGCGGTGCGGTGGCCCCGTACCGCCTCCCGGAATGATTGCCCGAGCGCTTCCCGAGCAGCGGGGCCCCTGCTGACCCGGCCATGGCGGCAGAGGCAGTGGGTGCGGTATGCCGCCGCGGCCCGGATCGACACTTTGACCGGTCTCTCTGGGCCATGGCCCGCGCGGTAGTCGAGCCCCAGAAACGCCGCCAGCCGGTCGCCTGGAAACTCTGGTCGAAGGAGGCGAAGCACGGCGTCAGCAGCCTCGTGGAGCACCGGGCAATTCGCGTAGTGCTCGATGGAATCGGCCGCAGCTGGTGAACAATGGAACATGCAGCCAGCTGGGCCGACGCGGCCCTGCGCGCGCCGGCTCGACGCCCATCCGTTCCACAGCGTCCGCCACGTCGCAGCCCAGACGCGCGGCGGAACCCGCCCCCGCAGGGCCTGCAAGAAAGCCAAGCAGTTGGCTACCCGTACCCGAGGGAGTTGACGAACCGCCCAGCGGCCCAGCTTATGTCGGATCCGCATCTCCAGGTTGAGGGTCGTGGCCCGCGGCAGCGACGCAGCCGCTGTTCGCTGGAATGCTACCTGGACGCGGAGGGCCTGCTCTCTGGTCATAGGCGGGCGTAGCAGAGCCGCGTCGTCGACGCGCAAGATCGTGCGCTCCAGCGTCGCCAGGGTCACCCCCAGCGCCTCGAAGTGGGCGGCGCTGCTGTCCAATTGAAATATGGAACTACGCGCGAACCAATCGGCCCAAGTTGCTTGCAGCAGAATGTGGTCTGATGCCTGCATTGCCTGGCGGAGCACGGCAGCCCTCCGCCGGAGCCGCAGGCCCCCAGAGCTGGCCGCTTCCATATAGTAGACCCGCGCCTGGGTTGCCAGCTGGCGAGCGTGCATGTCGACGAAAGACTTCGGAAAACCCAACAAGTCGATGTGCTGGAGGTCGCGGGGGCAGGACCACTGGCCAGTGCCCGGGACCAGACGGCGCAGAGCCTCGGCTTCGACAGCAGGCCACTGCGGTGGGAGGGCATCCAGTTGGACCAGGAAACCCAGCGCGGAGGTGATGTATACCGCGTATGCAACTGCAGTGGCGTACAGGCCTCCCCCGGCGCACCCCCACGATGCCGCCCTGTCCAAGTACTTCGGCAGGGCCTTGTCGCACGCCCTGTGGCCGAGACCCGGCCCCAGCACGAACCCGAAGTACTTCGCGTGGTCCGCCACCCGCAGCCCCCCCCAGCCTGGCTCGCAGCGGAGCAGCGATTGCAGCACAGGCCCCGCCTCGCCTTGGAAAAGCGGCACGAGGACCGTCTTCGGCGCGTCCAGGCGGAGACCTGAGATCTTCCCGAAATCGTGGAAGACTGCGAAGAGAAGCGGGGCTGCCGTGTCCGGGTCGCCGACCACAGCTGCTACATCGTCGGCGAATGCCCGGAGCACCACCCCAGGCACCTTCGCGTGGAGCCGGCGGAGTAGGATGTCCACGGCCAGAGCGAACAAGATCGGAGAAAGAGGGCACCCTTGCCGGATCCCGGCCTCGGCCTTGAATCCGCCGTGCAAGCGGCCCCCCACTATCAGACAGCAGCGGTTGTTCTCGTAGAGGTGCTCCACGAAAAGCGCGAGCCAGGCAGGGAGTGCGGCCGCCCGCAGAGTCCCCAGCAAGAACTCGTGCGCGACGCTGGGGAAAGCAGCCTGGAAGTCGAAGAACCAGGCTGCGCCCCGGGTCTTCGACAGCGCCGCGTACATCATGGACTCGTCGACGTCCACCACGTTGGAGAGCATCGAGCGGCCTGGCACGAAGCCTCGTTGGTCCAGAGAGATGGCCAAGGCCAGCGGCTCCTCGACGCAGAATCGCACAGCGCAGGAGAGCAACCGGTTATCGGTGTTGACCAGGTTCAGAGGCCGGGTGTCCGCGGGGGCGTGCCCGACGCGGCCGTCTGGGAGGGCCCGGTGCCTTTTGGGAGGAACACCATTAGACTGCAGTTGAACTTGGCCAGAAACTCGACGAGATCCTCCGGGGCGTCCGGCGCCGTCAGGGCCTCCAGTGCTGACCACAAGACGTCTGTGGCTAACGGCCCCAAGCGCCACCAGGCATGGAATGGCATGCCGTCTGGCCCGGGGGCTGTACTGGGCGAGCGGTCGACGGCCGTCTGCACGTGGTCGCGCTGGAGCTGCCAGGCTGCGTCGCTGCCAGGCGGCACAGCGGGCGGCGCGTCGGCCTCGATCCACTCAGAGAGGAGCTGCTGGTCGATCGGCCGGCGGGTGAAGACGCCCCGCCAGTGTTCCCGGAGAGCCGACGCCATCTCGGCGGGGTCAGTGAGAACCTCGCCCTGCTGGTTCACCACGGCAGATAGGCCACTGGAGCGACCTGGCGAGATCCGCTGGAGCAGCCTATGTATGCGATTGCGCTGGATGCTGAGTTCCTCGGCTGGCCCGTCCGCCTGCCTGTCCCGAAGCGCGGTCAGGCTGTCGATGGCCGTGGCGCGGGCCAGCTCCACCGCCAAGTTGCGATAGAGCTGGAGCGCGGCCCCGCGCTGTCCTGCCAGCGCCAGCGGCCTAGCCACTAGCGTGCTCAGCCGTGGGAAGCTGGCAACGCAGCGCCGCATCACTCCCTCGCTGCCCCGTTCGGCGGCCCGTATAAAGCGCATTGTATGGCCCACGTAGTCGTCTTGTTCAGCCAGCTGCGGCGTCTGTCGCCGCTCCTGCCGCATTCGGTCCGAGACCGTCCGCATGGCTCGTTTTAACAGCCGCAGGCAAGTGAGAGCCAGGTTGGCCTTCGCCCCCTCCTGCCGCGCGTGCAGCTCGCGGAGTTCGGCGGCCACCCGAGCCGGCCACAGCGGGTGGTCTATGATGTCTTTGCAGATTGGCGCCGAGTCGCACGAACGGCAGCTGGGGGCCCGGCGGGAGAAGGCCAGCGCCCGGTGCGCCGATAGATGCGGCACCCACTCCAAGGCGGAGCAGAGGAGGGAACGATCCAGCTGACCAGCCACGTCTGCGTTCCAATAGGCGCGGTCGAGGCGACTGCGGCACGCGTCGTTCTCGTGCGTGGGCTCGTCCTGGCGGAGCTCGCACAGCCCGCGCGGCCGGTACAGAACCTCCTCGGCGTGCCTCTCCTCGGCGGCGTCGGTCTGCCCTGTGGCGTCCCCCGTGGCTTTGGACACGCGGTCCTCCCGGCGAGCTGCCCAATTGAAGTCACCCATCACGATGGAGAGCACCTCGGATGCAGGGGCCATCCGTGCAGCGAGGACGGTCCGCATCCGCCGCCGCTGCTGGCGAGCGTCCTCGTCGACTCCAGCTGGGATGGGGGCGCCCCGGGGGGCCACCATGCCGTCCGAGCCCGTGGCAAAGTAGACCGCGTGCAAATCCAGGGCCCCAGCCCTGCCGCGAAGCTGCAGCACGGCAGCGCGACCAGGGACCGGCTCGATCCAGTTGGGCGGAGCCGCGTCGAACTGGTCAAGGAACCGCTTCTTCACGATGATGCCCACGCCCGCCCTCCGAGAAGTACCTGGTGAGAACCACGCCTGGCAGTCCGATGGACAGCTCCATGCTGCAGCTGAGCCCTCCAGGCAGTGCGCCTCCGAGATCGCGACGAAATGACGTTGCCTGAGCAGCCGCCGCACGTACATGTCCTTGTCCACATGCCTCCGGCGACGGCGGGCGAAGAGCGCCTGGGCATTCCAGCAGGCGCCCGCGACGTCCCCCAGAAAAGGGAAAAGGCCCACGGGTATCTGGGGTGATGCCGAAGAGGCAGCTAAAGGGGGCGCCGCCGCATGCCTGCCCGGAGGCGGCGGGACCCGGCGCCGTCGAGGCAGTCGCGGGGCTGGCCCGGCAGGCGGCAGCGAGGGCAACCTCCCAAGCTGCGAAACCACCTCGTCGAAGTTCGTGGCGCCTGGCAGTGGGAGATGCGGAACAGAGATGCGCAGTTTTTGAGGAAGAAGAGATAGAGGGACGTCGTCATGGTGAGCGAAACGACGAACAGCCAGCTCCAAGTCCAGGAGGAAGCAACAAATGCCGCTGGACTCGATGACGTCAATTATACATGCAAAGGCCAACCCGGACAGTGACCCAGCGGAGGCCATCCCGCTAGGCTGCCCTTGCCGTCACGAAGCCTGGGTGCGAGGAGGCCTGGCACCGCCTCCACCCCTCCCCGTCTCTTCAGGCACGACTGTGATGGAGACCAGGTCCCCGCCCATCTGGACCGCCTTGCCGTGCAGGTGCTCCGTGACTGACGCGACCTCAGCCGCCGAGTGCAAGTACAGGCGCACCCGCCCTGGGGCGAGGCTGGGATCATCATCCGCCAGGCGCCTCCATGTACCTGGCGTTAGCGTTGCAGCAGTGTCCGCCGGGGCCAGCGCCAGGCCGGACTGAGCCCGCAGCACTGCCAAGAGGGCGGCGATGACGGCGCGGGGGTCGTACCCCAGAGATCCCTCGACGCGCAGCTCTGCCGAAGTGTGCGCGGTAGGATTCGGCGTAGCCCTCGCCGCGGCTGGGCGCCGCGCAGCCCGAAGTCGAGACGGAGTGGCCGACGGCGTTGCCCACGCTCGCCCTCCTGAGCGGGAGGGCCGCCACCGGAGCTTCGACACAGCGGCGTCCTCATCGTCCTTCCAGAGGTCCTCCACTGTGTCCTGCCAGACGTCCTGCTGGACTGAAGTGCGGATCGTAGCCAGCCGCGGCGCCAGGAAGAGCGCCTCGTCACAGAGGTGGGAGACCCGGGCCAACCCGGCCGGCCCCGTGAGCTCCACGAGCAGGGCGGAGTTATCGCTGTAGATGGACCGGGTGGCGAGGAGCACCTTGCTGTCCAGGTGCCTGCTGCGAAGATCGCGGAGAAGCAACGCCACCCCGATCTCTGTGGTCCCTTGCAGTGGCAAGAGAAACTCAACTCTAGATGTGGGCGCGTCTGCGGCCGATCCTGGGCTGCGCGAGTGCTGCCCCAGCTTGACTCCCATGGTGGAGCCGGCGGCCAGGACCTGGTGGATGACCTCCGGCAAGAGCAGCGAGGGGCAATCCGCGAAGAAGGACGGCCCCTGCGATACCGCTAACACCGGCTCAGCCACGGGAGCACCTTAGGGAGTTGCAGCGGCGCGTGCGTCGACACCGTCACGATGTAGATGCCCCGGGACGTATGTAGTGGGCCTCCGGCTGCAGAGAGGACCATCTGCATCGGCTGGGTCACGAAAGCCTGTTCGCGCACCACGGGGGGCCATTTTTCGCTCATGAACGGGTGCCAGAACAAGTCCCGGATCGTGCCGCAGGTGGTGCAACCTGGGAGCACCGCCATAGGCACTATCAAGCGGAGAGGGCGACCCGCAAAGGCGGCCGCGGGCGTCTTCAGAACGGTCGCCAGCAGCCGGCCCAAGGCTGCCGGCGAAGACGGCGCCCATGCCACCAGCCCTCCACTGGGGAGCTGATCAAAACACGATGCGCCCTTGTCCAACCGCTCCTGCCACCTACGGGCCTCAGGAACTAGCATGAGCCGTGGATGCGCCGCCAGATTCTCGGGAAGGTCCGACACCGCGGAGAGCTGGGTGGCGACCATCTCGTTCTCGGAGGCGGGCGTGTTGACCAAGAAAGTGAGACCAGGCTCAGCGAGTTCACGCCAGCGGTCCGTCTCGGTGCCTTTGTCCCGACGGCGGCGCGTGAGCACCCCTGGCAACAACTCGTGGCAGTGCCGATGAGCAGCTTCGAGACAATCCCAAGCCTCTTTGGCCGCCTTCTTCTCGTCCTGCTGCCAGCCGGGCGACCTCGAGAAGGACAGCAAGGCCCTGGCGCGGTGCCAGCGGCGGTCAATGTCCACCTCGGAGGGGGCGGACCCTTCCATCGTGAGGAGCCCCAGGCAGTCCCACGGGGACGCGGCGTCCAGGTGGTAGTCCAGAAGCTGCAGCAGCGAGTGCACGTCAGCCCACCCGCCCGGGGCGCTGCTTGTCCAGGCCTGTAGCTGGCTGCGGCTGGTGGCCCGGCGTGCAGCTGTCATGTAGAAGTTGGCCAAGAGCTCGTCCTCCAGGAACGAGTGCAACGCCGAGATGTCGATGCCAGCGCTGCCGCCGCCTGCGGATGGCAGCGCGGCGGGTGGGGCGACAGCTGCGGCAGCGATGCCGGCGGAGAGAGCTCCGGTACCACCCTGGTCCATATCCATGGCTCCTAAGACCTGTGTCAACCCTGTGATGTTGTCGTCCGCGTTTGGCGTCTCTGCATGAGCGCCAGCAGCATCGGCGCCGGCGCCAGCAGCAAGCGCGTCAGGTGCCTGGGCCGCCAGCCCGGGCGGGTCAGCCGGCGAGGCTGCGGCCGCCTCCAGGGCCTGTGCCAAGCGGAGCACCGTCCCGCCGGCCGGCGCGGCGCCAGGGGGTGCCGCTGCGCCGGCGGCGGCCGCAGCATGCGCGGCGCAGAGGTCAGCCCCGGGTTGCGCTGGGGCGTCCACGCCGCCAGCGAGGCACATGGCGCAGCGCCCGGCCGCCATGGCGAGGGGAGGGAAGAATGAGAAGACCCGCGGGCGGGATCCGCGGGGGGCAGCGGGAGCGGCGCGCACGACCCGCGCCTTGAGCATAGCTCAAGGCGCAGATTCGGCTTAGACATATCCATCCCTGGGGGGGGGCTGCGATTTGCGAAACTGTCGCCATTTTCGGGGGCTGCTGGGGGGGGCCACCGGAGTGGGGCACCACCCAGATTCAGATTAGGCCTCGCCGTCCCTGGGGGCTGCGATCTACGAAAATGTCACCACTTTCAAAGTTTGCTGGGGGTCTAGCAGAGTGAACTCTTACGCGGGCCACCAGGAGACCTCGCCGCCCCTGGGGCCCAGCGGAATGATGTTGTTTTCTGTTACCTGGGGGTTGTTTCGAATTCCGGGGGTCGTCAAGGAGGAAGCAGAGAAGCCGGCAGCAGAGCTAGGCCTCGCTCGCTTCCTGCGCCAATTACAAGCAGGCGTATGTTGTCCGAGCGTCGCGGCGACATGGCGCAGGCAGCGCTGCATCATTAGCGTCCCCCCGACAAATGCAACACCCTTCGGCCTCTTCCCGTCAGTTTCGTCGTCGTCCTCTGCCCCTTGCCACCGTCTCTCTGCTGCTGCCGCGCTGACGGTTCGGTTCCCCTCGCGTTCTTTTCCTGCCGTTTCGAATTTGACAGGGACGGCAGGGGTGTCAGCATACCGCCTGCAATGCGCAAGGCCACTGCCCCTGCCAAAACAACATCATAAAATGCACCTCGCGGCTAAATCTGGACCACGCGCGGCCACCCCGCGATCACTGTCAAGTGGTTTTTGAAATGGACGGCGGGGGTGGTGGCGTATGGCCTGCTGTGCACAGGCACACGAACCACAATGACGGGCATTGGTTTCCGACAGCGATGGTGGGGGCCGACATGTTCCCGATGTGTGCTGTCACGTGCGCAAGCGCACCTGGCACACTCTCTACGTGCCCTGAACGTGGCGCACGTGGCGCGGGAGGAATATGCGGCGCACCTGGCGCAGGTGGAGCACGTGGAGCATCTGGTGCACCAGGCGTGCCTGGCACGCTCGGGCCCGATCGGTGCCTGGCGCGCGTAACGCGCCTGGCACGCGTGGCGCACCTCGCCCCAGCGTCGCGCACATTGGTTCGGCCTTCGTTCCCAGTAGCTGCCCATCCAAAGATGACCGCTGAGCGTGCCGAGGCACGGATGTTACTATGTGTTCGAAGGGCGGGGGGGGGGGGAGTGAGCTAGACGGCTTGCTATCTAAGAGAATGCCTTGACCCCTCCCCCTGCCCGCTACCCTTATCGACATGGACGGGGCGCGCCGAAACCCACTGCAGCGTCCAAGATGGCCCAAGATGGTTCCAACAGAGCCTCCGAGCCCAAGATGGCCTCCTAGAAGGCTCAAGATATATCAAGATAAAGATAACTCTAGATAGCCTCCAACGTGGTCCAAGAGGCTCCACGACCGCCCAAAGACGGTTCCAAACGGCCTCAGAGCACCCCCAAGAGAGCACCCTCAAGAGGGCCTCCAGGGCTCCCAAGGGAGCCCCAAGAGAGCCCCAAGAGGCCCCCAGGAGGCCCCCAATAGGCCCCTAGACGGCCCACAAGACGCCCCAAGAAACCTCCCAGGAAGCCCCCAAGAAACATCCCAAGAGACTCCGAAAGGCATCCAAAAGGCCTCTGGCCTTCCGAGAAGCCCTCCAACTCCGTCCCCTCCTTCCCCTCCTCCTCCTCCTCCTCCTCCTCCTCATCCTCTTATTATTATTATTATTCTTCTTATTCTTCTTATTCTTATTCTTATTATTCTTCTTATTCTTCTTCTTATTATTCTTCGTATTAGTATTCTTCTTATTCTTCTTATTGTTATTATTATTATTATTATTATTCGTCTTCTTCTTATTATTATTATTCTTATTAGTAGTATTATTATTCTTATTCTTATTATTATTATTCTTCTTCTTTTTCGTATTAGTCTTCTTATTCTTATTATTATTATTCTTATTATTCTTATTATTATTATTATTCTTCTTTTTATTATTCTTCTTCTTATTATGAGTATTATTCTAATTATTCCTCTTAGTATTCTTCTTATTCTTCTTATTATTCTTATTATTCTTCTTATTATTCTTATTATTATTATTCTTCTTCTTCTTATTATTATTTGTATTATTATTATTCCTCCTCCTCCTCCTCCTCCTCCTCCACCTCCTCCACCTCCTCCTCCTCCTCCTCCTCCTCCTCCTCCTCCTCCTCCTCCTCTTTGAAAGATAGCAGCTGCCCCTTGCTCCAACACTTCCCTGATCACCTCAACTCTCCGGGGAATCGTTTCTGGATGGGCTGGTAGGAATACTTGTTGGAACGCGGGCTCGCGAAGCAGGTCGAAAGCCAGGCAAAGCTAGGGCGGGCCGCGCCGAAGCAACAGGGGCTGGTAGGAATACTTTTTTGGTCGCGGCCGCGAGACAAGGGTCAGGCGGCGAAGGCAACGTCCGGGCCACGGGCGAGGCTAATTGGCTAAAACAGGAGCGTCGGCCGGCCCCCTCAGACGGCAGCTGCAGGCTGGGTGACGCTGAACTGGCTGACGTACTGCAAGCTCGGGCACGTGCACTGGACAAAATGACTAGAATTCAAGTGGCCAACGCGCTGGTAGGAATACGCGAAGCGTCAACAATCGTGGCCTTCGGGTTGGGTTGGTGTAGCTTTGTGGGCCCCACTTCAAGTGGCCCCATTTCGGATCGCGCCGTTCGTGCAGGTCCAGGCCTCCAAAATCTTGGCGGCGCGCAGAGAGGGGCAGGCGGATGGGAGAAGGCTCCTGAGAAGGAGGGTGCGTATGGGAGAAGGCTCCTGAGAAGGAGGGTGCTTTGCCGAGAAGGCGCGGGCCTTGCGTTAGGTCGGGCGTGTCCCCCTGCAGGGGGATTTTGGACGAAACAATAAAGATACCCAAAAATTAATCCGAAAATGTTTTACACAAAAAACGCCTCCTGACGATGTTAGAACTATTGTTGCATATTCCTCATGTAGAGGGACAGGCCCGACTTAAGCCTTGCACCAGCGGAGAAGGCCCCTGAGAAGCCTTCACCCAGTCCCCCAACTCCCCTTCTACGCGTGGCGGCTGTCCCGCCCCACAGCTCACTCCGGCGAGAGGCCACTCTCACGCGCAGCCGACGATTCACTGCACCGACCTTGCAGACGTGCTGCACCAGATTTTTGCATGGAGTTCTGCCAATGCAAAGGCCCGAAACGGCGAGCGAAAAACGAAGTGGATGTCGCGTGGACTTGCTTTAGCCTTCCTTCCTGACCAAAGAGAAGATCTGCACGAAGCTCACCTCGAAATCCGGAACGAAACTCTCCAGGACAGTCCAGGCCCACCCGCTCGTTTTCCGAGCGAAATCCGCTCCGCGATGCTGCCGCCATGAGGCGATGGGCCCCCCACCCACCCCACCCCTGGCCGGGAAAGGGGAATTGGAGCCAGAGGGTTACCAGCCTGGAACATATCCCTATCCCTATGCTGGGCATCCCCATCATCACGATGCCAATCTTAGGATTCATTTACTTTTTGAGGGCGCATCCCTAAGATTGTCATCGCCTTTTGGCGTGTCAATCTTAGGGATAGGGATAAGTTCGAGGCTGGTAAGAGGGGGAGCGGGGGACCCCCCCCCTGCGCGTGGCCGAAGACCCGGGCCTCCCCAAACTGGGAGGCCTGGACCAGGACGCAGCCAGGACGAGGATGACATCGGGCGAGGATGCGTTAGTCGAGAAGCTCTGAGATCTGGCGGTTCTGGAAACTGTCTCGGGCGCCGCTGCCTTCTCAGAGCGTTCCGGAACGCTCCGAGAGCGTCCAGGAAAGCTCTGGAACGGATCTATTCTTGCCCCGGCGGCCCAAAGAGGGCCTCAAGAGGGGGTTCTTTGGGGGCCCATGACAGGGGGGCTAGCCCCAGATAGGGGGGGGGTGAACGTTACCCCCCTTCGGTTGATCGATTGTCTCCGAGATGGCCCTCAGAGGCTCCCCAAGGCTCCCACAAGAGCCCCAAGAGTGATGGCTCGAGAGAGCCCCAAGCTGGGCCCACGAGGACTCCAAGACGGCCCCAAGAGCGCCCCAAAGTTGCCCAGAGAGGGCCTCAAGAGGCGGAAAAGGGGGCCAGCTCCAGAGAAGGGGGGCTGACCGTTGCCCCTCCTTCTGTTGATCGATTGCCTCCAAGATGGCCCTCAGAGGCTCCCCAAGGTCCCCACGAGGGTCCCAAGAGCGCTCGAGAATTGCCCCAAGAGGACCCCACGGCGCCCCAAGATGGCCACAAGCAGCACTGGGGCGTGGGCGGCAACAGTTGCTGCGCACGCAGGTGGAGCCCCTACTGGTTCCCAGTGGCTGGCGCACCTGGCGCGGCTGGAGTCCGTGGAACACTGGGCGCACGTGGAGCACGTGCCGCACCTGGCACGCTTGGGCCTCCAGGGTGTCTGGTGCATCTGAACCCGTGGCTTCTGCAGCGCCCTTACGCGATATGCTGACACCCGGGTATTACTTATGTGTTGGGAGGGCGCGTGGGAGTGAGCAAGACGGCTGGCGGGCGGATAGGTAGCTTGACCCCGCCCCCTCCCCCCCTCCCCTGGGCCTGCGAGGGAAGGGCGGGAAGTTCGAGTGTCCATGATGGCCCAAAATGGCTCCAAGAGCGCCCTCGGCAGCCCAAAACAGCCTCCAAGATGGCTGGCTCAAGATAGCCGAAGATGCCTCAACATAGCCGCCGACAAACCTCCAAGAAGCCCCAAGACAGCCTCAAGACGGTTCCAAGTGCTGCCGCTCAAGCCTCCCAAGAGGCAATGTTTGAGCCTCCGAGGGGGGGGGGGGGGCGGCCTAAACTAACTACCCCTATCTTTTTGAGCCATGGAGGCCCAAACGGCCCCACGAGACCTCCCAGACCCACCCAAAGGGTCCGAATAGGGCCCCAAGGAGACCCCAATAGGGCCGATATTGCAACCAACATTGGGCCACCGAGGGGGGATCTACATTTAAGACCCCTTCTTTTTGAGCCATCGGGCCCAAGACGCGACGCGTTTAAGGCAACAGGTAACGAGTGACACCTCCAGGGCTGCAGACAACCAGTGACACACAAGGGCACCAGGTAACCAACGAGACGTCGGGAGAAACAGGCAACCAGCGACACGTGGCGCAGGAGGTCTGGCGATCGTTTCTGGATGGGCTGGTGGGGGTACTTTTTTGTCAGCGACCGCAGGCGAGCGCGCCACCGGCGAGTCGAGTCAGAGCGGGCCGCGCAGAGACGAATGAACCTAAAGCGGTGGGCCCTGCCTCACGCGGCACCTCGGCGGCCAGGCCGGCGAGTGGAGGAGTGCTGGCTGCGGCTGCCAGGGTAGCTGCACTGCCAGGAGCTGCACGCATGCAACGAACTGCAAAAGGGGGCTGACTGCCAGGGCGGCCGACTGCCAGGGTCTGCAAGCTGCTGGTGAATTTGACGCAGAGGCGTGAGCACCCACGGGACTGCAAGAGTACCAGGGTGGCCCGAGCCAGGTGGACCGACCGCCACGAAACGAATTGAGCGCGAGTGAATTGGGCAGCTGAAGCTGCAGCGCAGCCAAAATGGCGCGTGGAGGCACCTCGGTGTGACCAGGGTGAGCACCTCAGAGTAGGCCCAAGGTCTGGCAGGTGCAAGCGGCGGCGCCAGCGAAGTCGCACACCGGGCCCCGTAAAAGAGCGGCGCAGTCCGCGGTCGACGATCCAGGGATGACGACAGACGCGAACAGAACACGGGCAGGCAATGAGGAAGCGACCACGGCCAAGTCCACACCGTCCGTTGGCCAGAGCGAATCGACCCACGAGAGTGCCAAGCCTGGGCGGCGCGGCGAGGACGCACACCGCAGAGCCGACCTGAGACGGCGGGAGGGTGGACACCGACACTGCAGCCGAAGTCGCGGACGCAGCGTAGTGGAGCCACGGAGAGATGCCTAGGCTGAACCACAGGCGCCCGTAGCCCCCACCCTCGAGGGAGACGTAACCGCGAATTGCGCGGGATGGAGAGGCCGGGGCTGGTGGGAGATGGCGCCACCGACTCCGGCGGGGGAACCGGGAGCCCAGCCGCGGGGGGGCCACCCCAGCACGGGAGGGCGCCCGGGGGCGCGGGACGCGCCAAGGGTGAAAACTCCGGTATTGACGGCGCCAGGGGGGCCGGGTCCCCGAGGGCGGGGAGGCCGAGCCAGGTGCCGTGCTGGGGCCGACACACGACGACACAGGGCCAACAGCGGGGGACTGTAACCCGCTGCGGTCAGGTGCGGTGAAGGTCAAGGTGAGCACAAGGCCGCACCAGGGGAGGGGGAGAACAGAGAGTGCCGCGGGAGGGGGGGGAACGGACGGGGGCGGTCGGGAATCGGCGGCACGCTGCCCTGAAGTCGCGTGCGGCTGATCCGACTGGGTCTCGGCTGTTCGCCTCGTCCGAAACAAGGCGGACAGGGGGCGGGACTTCCACGACCATCGGTGTAGGCTGTCCTCCCGCCGCACCGTCGATCGGTCGGGGAGGTGGGCTGCGAGACCCGCTGTCAATGCCTGCGCTGTGGTTGACAGCTGTCTTTCCTGGCCCGTTACTCGCGCCTCGCAGCAACCCTGTCGCCGTGGCGCAGCTCACTTCTAGCCTAACGGGCCCTGCTTCGCTTGGTGAGGACGCTGAGACCGAGCCTCCGTCTCCCTCTGGCCTGACGAGCCTTGCCTCTCCTTGTGAGGTCTGCTGGCCACCAGGGTTGTCCGTTTGGGCTTCAGGGTTCGGACTACGGATACCAAAGGTGCCTCGATCGCCTGCGGGAGGATGGGGAGGGTTTGTCGCTCCACTTTTTTCCGGCCTAACGGGCCCAGTTCCGCTTGGTGAGACGTGCTCCCGTTCCTTTCTGGCCTAACGGGCCCTGCCTCCTCTTGAGGGATCTGATGACCACCAGGGTTGTCCGCAAGGACGCCAGGACTTGGACGTCGGATGCAAGGAGTGCCTCGTTCGCCTGTGAGGGGACGGGATGGGACTGCCGCTCCGCCTCCTTCTGGCCTACCAGGCCCTGCTTCTCGTTGTAAGAACGGTGAGAGCGCCATTCCGCCTTCATCTGGCTTCAGCTGGTGGGGATACGCGATGCGGCACGAATTCATCAAAATCTTGCTGCTGGCACATGACGGGCGGGCGCCACTTTGGACGAACACCAGACGCCCGATACCGCAGCCGTTTTGGAGGATTCTGGGGCTGTCTCGGCGGGAGGGGGTCGGCCTTTCAGTAGGGGCTCGACCACAAGAAGCCGTCCCAAAGAAACGCAACCCTGAGACCCCAGGGCGTCCATTGATTGTTTGGCGTGGGGACGTCACGCTTTCAATAGCAAAACCACCGAAACCCAAGAAACCCAGGGCACCCTGGAGGCGAGCAGGGTGTTTCTTGGCATGGGTCTCCACTGCACAGCCGATTGAAACGGGGCGAAGCTCGACTTTCTCCCTCCTCGTCCGCGTCGCCGCCTCACCAGAAAGGTGGGCCGAAGGCGCGGGCGAGGAGGGAGAAGCACGGGGACGGGGGAGGAGTGAAGGAAGAGGCAAAGGGGCAGGAGAAAACCAGGCGGCGGCAGTGCAACACACACCCCCCCTTACGATGATCGTACGGTTCGGGAGTCGCAGACGTGTCTCTGAATGGCTGCCCTGCCCTGCGGGTGTCCCCCCCGGCCACCTCCCGACGTGAAGCAGCGCCACGGTCTCATGCACCGCACCGCCGCCAACAACACCACATAGAAGGCGTACAGCCGATACTTCGAACCGTGTACATGGTGTGATGTACGGAGCCCAACCATACCTCAAAAGAAATCCTGGCCCTGCAAACAGCTGCCGAACAGAGAGGGCATGGAAGATGAGCTGGAGGAGGTGCGGCAGCAGCAGTAGCAGGAAACGGACGACCAGAAGGATTCGAGCATCTGCTGACTGGACGTCGCGGCAGGCTGAGAACGACGTTTGCCATGCACAAGAAGCAGTTCCATCGGAAAACGGAGCCATCGGATGACGAATCGAGGGGAGGGAAGGGCCGTGCAGCGCCGTCATCTGATGAGAGATGGACCGAGGGCTCGGGAATGCTAAGCGCGTTGTTCAAACTGCACACTTTCAGTCTAACAGCTGGTGTCAAAGTCATGCCCCTTCAGGGAAGCCTACAGTGCGAACGGGGCCTCTTTGAGGCCATGGCTGCGCCTAGGTTCACGAGGAGCTATCTAGGAGAGATCTGAGATAGAACACCTTCCAGAAAAAAACGGCCCTGAATCAAGCGTGTGTGACCGCACTCCCACGGCTATACTGCAACAAACTCGGCTGTCGCTCGTGCGCAAACGACCGTGGAGAACAGGCGATGGTACGGCACATCAAATCATTCAACGTATTCGGCATGTTACCAAAACCAGAAAGGCAACACGTCCGCTGAGTTCGTTTCCTCGCGAGGCTGTCACGCTCTGCGAGCGGAGGACACAGGCAGCCTGATTGTAGTTGACCGCTCCGACGGTTCCACGTGGGTCCGCATGCTCGCGAAGGTCACACGTCATTACTTCATTGCGGTCCAGGGACGGCGTGTCTAAGCGACGCTTTCACACCAGGCGCAGCCAGTCAAGCCATCGTCTCTCAGACTGATGCTCACCCCCAAGATGAGTCTGCACCACGTTGGGCCGCACGCCTGCAGAAAGGCCCGAAGCAGACCAGCCAATCAACTCGCATGGCGGAGGTGGTCTAGCGCGCTTCCTCGTCCGACCCCTGTCTTCCCGGAGGGGGTTGCCCCTCCTCCCTATCAAGAAGCACCCCCTCAAACACTCGACCAGCGGCCGACTCGGAAACAATCCACCATCCCTGCCGACACAAACGTTACAACATGCAGGCTGCGCCACAATGTGTGACTATACGCGGGTTCCCCGCGATGACTTTGCATTGCCCCCCCCCACATCCTTGGTGGGGCTCTGGCTTTCCACAGACACCCACGCACACGAAGACCGTATCACCCTGCTCTCACATCCCTCCCCTTTTACACTGGACATCGCCATTATCAAGCACAGTCATACGGTCACATCGTCGCCAGCATCATCATCATCATCAGCAGCATCATCAGCATCATCAGCATCATCATCAGCATCATCATCATCATCATCATCATCAGCATCATCATCATCATCATCATCATCATCATCATCATCATCATCATCATCATCATCATCATCATCATCATCATCATCATCATCATCATCATCATCATCTCATCATCATCAGCATCATCAGCATCATCATCATCATCAGCAGCATCATCAGCATCATCAGCATCATCATCAGCATCATCATCATCATCATCATCATCTCATCATCATCAGCATCATCAGCATCATCATGATCATCAGCAGCATCATCAGCATCATCAGCATCATTATCATCATCATCATCAGCATCATCATCATCATCATAATCATCATCAGCAGCATCATCAGCATCATCATCATCATCATCATCATCATCATCATCAGAATCATCATCATCATCATCTCATCATCATCATCACCACCACCACCATCATCATCAGCATCGTCGTCGTCACCAGCATCATCATCATCATCATCAGCATCAGCAGCGTCATTATCCTCAGCATCTTCATCAGCATCAGCATCAGCAGCATCATGATCATCGTCATCATCATCATCACAATCAGCATCTCAACATCAAAGTCTACATCAACATCATCATGATAAGCATCAGGATCAGCATCATCACCACCACCAACCTCATCATAGTCATCATCAGCATCATCACAATCAGCATCATCACGGTCAACTACCATCATCAGCAATATCGCCATCACCATCACCGTAATCACTATCATCGTCGCCGGGATCAGCGACAGCAGCGACATGACGTCCACCATCCTCATCATGATCACCAGAAGTGTTCTCATCATCGCTGTCAGCATCATCATTCTCGTCATCATCATCAATATCATCATCATCATCATCACAATCAGCATCATCATCAACAACATCAACATCACAATCAACAACATCAGCCTCAGCATCGTCATCGTCAACAACCCAAGCACACATACATACATACTCACTTACTCACACACTCACTCGCACACCCACACCCTCACACTCAGACCCTCATATTGAGCAAGTCGCGAGTGGAAGCCTCACCTGTGAGTCAACTGCGAAGGAAGCCCCAGCGGCAGCCCATCCCTATAGCGTCCCCACCTGATGGCTTCGACCGGGGAGGACAAAACCTGTAACTGGCCTCGCTTTGGGGCTTCCCAGGCCTGAATATTAAGGCAGTCTTGGGCAGGAGTCCCACTGGTGAGTGAACTGCGAGGAGGCCTCGAGTGGGGGCCCCTCCCCATGTGCTCAACCCCTTATCTTTCCAAGCCAACAGGGTCCTGCAGTAGTCGCCTGAGGCCTGAACCCTGAGGAAGTCTTGAGCGGGGCATCGTCTGTGGGTGAATTGCAAGGAAGTCTCGAGCGGGAGCCCCTCCTATGTGGTCACCAACCTGTGCTTCTATTCCGAGGGGGTCATCGGACCCTGCTAGCTGTCGCCATTTTGTGCTTCTGAGGACTGGTTGTTGAGGTCTCGAGCGGAACCTCGCTGGTGAGCAAATTGGAAGAAAGTCTCACGCTGGAGCACCCCCCACATAGGACTCTCGCGTCATGTCTCATGTTCCCAGACATACGACGTCCTGATTTTGTTCAACACGCGGTCCCCAGAAATCCCGACCCTTTCCGCGGGGCCGGTTTTTCATCATGAGTCGTTTTTGACAGCCCCGAGGCCCTGCGAGGGCCCCTGAAGGCCGAAATAGAGAAAAACCGCCCGCCCTGTTTTTTCAATGTTCAGGACGCGAGCATGTCTGGGTTGGCCATCCGACCACCTGCTTGCTCTGGCTTCGTTGCCAAGCGGCAATGAGGTGTCTCTGGCCTGTTCTGGGCACCGGAAGAGGAGGAGGAGGCAGGAGGCAGGGGGAGGGAGGAGAAGGCTGGGAGGAGGCAGGAGGAGCAGGTGACAGGAGGAGCAAGTAGGTTCGGCGGCGAGCAAGGGGGGGAAGTGATGGGTAGAAGGTCCTCTCAGAAAGCGGCGGGGTTTCTCAGAAGGCCTCTAGCCTTTTGAGAGGCTCTGTGTCTTCGGGAAGGCTGAAAGATTCTGGAAGCTAGGGGACTTCCGAGCTTTCTGAGAAGACCCGCCCCTTCTCGAGGTGTTGGAGCGTCCAAGACGCCTCAAGATGCCTCTCAATTGGCCTGATATTGCCCCAGATGACATTCGTCCTCGTTGTCCTCCTCCTTCTCGTCCTCGTCCTCGTCCTCGTCCTCATCGTCGTCCGATTTCTGCTCCTCCACTTCGTCGTCGTCGTGGCCGTCGTCGTATTCCTCTTCCTCCGCCTCCTCCTCCTCCTCCGCCTCCTCCGCCTCATCTTCCGCCTCGTCTTCATCATCCTCCTCCGCCTCATCTTCCTCTTCCTCATCCTCCGTCTCACTGTCGCACCCCGAGGCCAGTTTTAGAGCCGATCGGGCGTTTCGCCTGAGACTTCCTCATCACTTATGACCCTGAGGCGTAAACGTTAGCGACAGCTTCACAGATGGAGGGCGGGTCGTTTTCAAAATGTAGCTCTCGCCTCAGCGCCGCACACATTCGTTCGTAACATTTTGCAAGAGCGTCACGGATTGAGGGAAGGCCGATTTCAAAATGTGGCTCTCGCCTTAGCGCCACGCACATTCGTCGCACAATGTTGCAAGAGCTACACGGATTGAGGTCGGGCCGTTTTCAAAATGTGACTCTCGCCTTAGCGCCGCGTACATTCGTTTTTAAAGTTACAAGGGTTTCACGGATTGAGGGCTGTTCTTGTTCAAACTATGGCTATCGTTCTAGTCCCGCGCACATTAATTTGAAACGTTTGCAAGAGTTCTACGGATTCCCATGATCAACGTATCAGGAATGATGCTTGGGAAAGATTATGAGGGTGCAACAGTTACGTTGATTCGCGGCGTTGAAGTCCCAGGAACGGCATTCCGGCACGAACCCAGATAGTCAAGACACAACAATCAGGTTGGTCCGTGGCGTTGGAATCTCGAGAACAATGTTTTGGCATGCTTCAGGGTCTTCAAACAATTGTCTTCCAACGAGGCAGTTCCCTCTGTGAAATAAACCGTTGTAGGGGCCTATGTAGAGGGAGCTTAGAAGGAGGGTTTATTCAAACATCGTTGGTGGCTCTTGGGTGTACACTGGTCCTCCTCCTCCTCATCCTCATCCTCCTCCTCCTCCTCCTCCTCCTCCTCCTCTTCCTACTCCTCCTTCCCTCGCCCCACGCGGGCCCAAGGATGGCCCGAAGATGCCCTCCAAGGCCACCCCCTTGCTCCCAGAGATCACTGCAGACTCCTGAAAATCGTGCGCGTCGCTCTCTGATCATGCGCGCAACGATGCGGTGAAGTGATTGCCGGTCAAGGTTCAGAGAAGGGACGCGGCGAGGGGGAAGACAGGAGCAGGAGGCACTTCTCACGAGGCCCTGGGAGGGCGGGGGGGTCAAGGGGGGACAAGGATGGTAGGCGGAGGCACAGCAGCAGGGGCAGGGGAGCGGGAGGTTGGAGCACGTGCCCTGCCCTGGAGCAAGCAGCGAATAAAAACAGGCAGGAGGAAGAAGAGGAGGAGGAGGAGGAGCAGGAGCAGGAGCAGGAGCAGGAGCAGGAGCAGGAGGAGGAGGAGGAGGAGGAGGAGGAGGAGGAGGAGGAGGAGCGCGCGCTGCATGTTTCCAGCCAATAAAAACCAGGCATCTGCGCGAAAGCTACAGCCAGGTCCGAAGCGAGAAAATCCGCCACTACGCCAGAGAAGCGAGAAAATCCGCCACCACGCCGAAAGGCCTGGAAGGTATCGGACCGAGTTCTTTGAGCCTGTGCCCGCTGGGGTACCACATCGGCACGCGATGCCGTTTCTCCGCGTTCCATTACCCAATCACGCTTCCAGGCTTGTGGATCGCGAAAGGGGGGGTCAGCGCGGGTGAGGGTATCAGGTGCATGCTGGCACCTCCTGGCTCCACGTGCGAGCGCGCATCGAGGAAAGGTCTCGGCGGCAGGGCTGAGGCGACGAGGCGGAGTGAGCAGCAGTACTAAACGCGCGGTCGCGGCTGGGCCCTCAAGAAAATGTCGCCTTAGCGACGCGCACGTGTGTTCTACACTAGCCTTGCGAAGGACCCAACCATATGCAGTTGAGAATACCGTCGATGTTAGTATCGCCTTCGGTGAATCTCCTTATGAGGCCAAAGCGCGTGCGTAAAGCGAACACTCAGTGTCGAAGCAACGCTGGCGTGACTAAGTGAATTGCCAGCATACTTCGATTGGCGATACGCCCCGCGACGGGGGTAGAGGAGGAGCAGGGCGATGCTCCCTAATGGGCCACGACACATGTGAGGGGTGTGCCAAGATGGGGCGGCGACGCCATGCGGACTGTGTCACTGGGACCTTAGGTGGAGCCCCCTATGCGGCCACGAAACGTGAGGGGTGTGACAAAATCGGATGGCGCCGCCACGCGGACTGCGCCACTGAGACCTCAGGTGAAGCTCCCTATGGGGCCACGAAGCGTGTGAGGGGTGTCCCAAGATGGGGCAGCGCCGCCATGCGGACTGCGCCACTGGGACCTTAGGTGGAGCTCCCTATGGGGCCACGAAGCGTGTGCCAAGATGGGGCGGCGCCGCCATGCGGACTGCGCCACTGGGACCTTAGGTGGAGCTCCCTATGGGGCCACGAATCGTGTGAGTGGTGTGCCAAGATGGGGCGGCGCCGCCACGCTGACTGCGTCACTGGGACCTTAGGTGGAGCTCCCTACATATGGGGCCACGAAACGTGTGAGGGGTGTGCCAACATTGGGCGGCGCCGCCATGCGGACTGCGCCACTGGGACCTCCGGTGGTGTGACCCAACAAAACGGGATGCTTGGTAAAACTTGCAAGAGCTTCACGGATTGAGGGCGGGTCGTTTCTCGAATGTGGCTCTCGCCTGACCGCCGCGCACGTCCGTTCGAAAAACCTGCAAGGGTGTATGAGGGCGGCTCGTTCTCAAAATGTGGCTCTCGCCTTGGCGCCGCGCACTTCGTCTTCAAAATGCAAGAGCTCCACGGATTGAGGGCGACTCCTCTCCAAAGTATGGCTCTCGCCTTAGCGCCGCGCACCTTCGTGAGACACAGTTGCAAGAGCTTCATTGGCCAGCATGGTTCACGTACCAGAAATGGTGTTTTGGAACGGTTCAGGATTGTCAGGGCGGAACAGTTAAGTTCACTAGCGGAGTTCAAGTCCCACGAATGGCGTTCTGGTACGGTCCCGGATCGCCAAGACGTAACAGTCAGGTGAACTCGTGACGTAGAAGTCCTGAGAAGGGTGTTGTGACGCGCTTCAAGGTGTTCACACGGCTGTCAGGACAATTCCCGCAGTTGCAAAGAGCCCTTAACTTGCAGGGGCCTATAAAGAGGGATCCTGGAGGGAAGGTGTATTTCACCATCGTTGATGAGTCGTTGATGAGTCTTGGGTTTATACTGGCTCTTATCCGTCTGATCATCGTCCTCATCATTCTCGTCTTGCTCCTCATCCTCATCCAGCCCCACTTCCCTCCTCCTCCGTCTCCGTCCCCGTCCTGATCCTCCCTCCTCCCTCATCCTTCCTTCCTCGGCCCTGCTCTTCCTCCTCCTCCTTCCATCGCAATCCTCCTCCTTAGCCTATCACACTCCTTTTCCTCTTCCTCCTCCTCCTCCTTCTCCTCAGCCTCCGCCTCCGCCTCCGCCTCCGCCTCCACCTCTGCCTCCGCCTCCTCCTCCTCCTCCTGGTCCTCCTCCTCCTCCTCCTCCCCCTCCTCCTCCTCCTCTCCTATCTTCCATGTGGGAGGAGGGGGAGAGGCAGCGGAGGAAGAGGAGGTGCGGCGTGGGCAGGAGGAGGAGCAGGAAGAATGCGCTCCTCCAGAGGCCGGGGTATTGTGGAGCCCCTCGTCGCTGTCATACGGTGCTTACCGAGTGAAAGGCTCTTTCACCCTTAAACGTTGCTTGTTGTTTGTAGTGTTTCTTTTCGCCGTGATCCCCTCATTCTAACATTTTCTCGTTATATCGTTCTCTAGTGTTCTCTCCCTCTCTCTCTCTCTCTTTGTCTCTCTCTCTCTCTCTTTGTCTGTCTCCTCCACCAGGCCAATGCATGCTGATGCGATACAAATCAATTCCCAACCAACACCAATGCAAATGCAATGCCAATGGGGGAATCCTTTCGTTCGGTAGATTTCCACAAGAATACGTTGTGGATGATGCCATTACGAAACCTTCTTCGGATGACTTCAAAAACAATGCTTATGTGTAGGGTTTCGATAAGGATCCTCATGTGGAGGGTTTCACTCGGAATCCTTCATGTGGGAGGATTCAATCGGAATCGCTCTTGTGGAGGGTTTCAGTAGGAGTCCGCCTGCGGAGGGAGCCGTTAGGACTCGCCAGCGCAATGCCAACGTAATGCCAAAGCTTGCCATCGCAATGCCAAACCAATGCCAAGGCGATCCCAATTCAAGGCCAATGCAATGCCAATGGGGGGGTATCCTTTGTGGTAGATTCCAAAAGGAACCCTACCTGTGGAGGGTTTCGATTGGGATCCTTCCGTTGGGGGTTTCAGTATGATATGAATACTTTATGTGGGGGGCTTTCAAAAGGATCCCTTCTTGTGGAAGGTAAGGAATCCTCCTGTTGAGAGGGCCATTCGAACTCGCCAGCGCAATGCCGAAGCAGTGCGAACGCAATGCCAAACAAATGCCAATACAATGCCAATGGGGGGAATTGTTTGTGGTAGATTTCAATAGCAATCCTTCTAAGAACCCTTCTTCGGGTGATTTAAATGAGAAACCTTCTATGGAGGGCTTCGCACGGAACCAGTCTGTTGAGGAGTTCAGTTTGAATCCTTCTTGTGGGGGGATTCTATAGGCAGCCTTTTTTTGTGGGGTGTTTAATAGGAATCCTTCTGCGAAGTGGTTGAGTTGGACTCGCCAGCGCAATGTCAACGCAATGCCAACGCACTGCTAACGCACTGCCGTCGCAATGCCAACGCAATGCCAATGCGATGCCAAACCGTTGCCAAACCAATGCCAATGCAATGCCGATGGCGGGATTCCTGTCTCCCAGCAGATTTCACCAGGAATCCTTACGTGAATGATTTGGTCACGATTCCTTCATCGGAAGATTTCGATTGGAATCCTTCCGTGGAGGGTTTCGATTGGAATCGTTCTGTGTGGGGTTTCACTCGGAATCCTTCGCGTGGGGGCGTTCAAAAGGGTCCCTTCGTGTGCCAGGGTGTCATAGGAATCCTTCTGTGGGGGGGAGCCCTTAGAACTCGCCAGCGCAATGCCAACGCAATACGAACGCAATACTAAGCCAATGCCAACGCGATCCCAATTCCATGCCAATGCAATGCCAGTGGGGGAAATCGTTTGTGGTCGGATTCAAGAAGGATCCTTCTATGGAGAGCTTCGAGTGGAATCCTTCCGTGAGGGAGTTCAATGTGAACCCTTCTTGTGGGATGCTTCAATCGGAATCCTCCTTGTGGGGGGTTCAACACGAATGATTATGCGAAGGGATGTGTTGGAACTCGCCAGCGCAATGCCAGCGCAGTGCCACCGCAGTGCCAACGCAATGCCACACCAATGCCAAAGCGATCCCAACCCGATGCCAATGCACTGCCAATGGGGGAAATCCTTTGTGGTAGATTTCAATAGGAATCCTTATGTGGAGAATTTCGCAGAACGAATCCTTCTGTGGTGGGAGCCATTCGAACTCGCCAGCGCAATGCCGAAGCAGTGCGAACGCAATGCCAAACCAATGCAAATGCAATGCCAATGGGGGGAATTATGTGTGGCAGATTTCAATAGCAATCCTTCTAAGAACTCTTCTTCGGGTGATTTAAATGAGAAACCTTCTATGGAGGGCTTCGCACGGAACCAGTCGGTTGAGGAGTTCAGTTTGAATCCTTCTTGTGGGGGGATTCAATAGGCAGCCTTTTTTGTGGGGTGTTTAATAGGAATATTTCTGCGAAGTGGTTGAGTTGGACTCGCCAACGCAATGGCAACGCAATGCCAACGCACTGCTAACGCACTGCCGTCGCAATGCTACCGCAATGCCAATGCGATGCCAAACCGTTGCCAAACCAATGCCAATGCAATGCCGATGGCGGGATTCCTGTCTCCCAACAGATTTCACTAGGAATCCGTAAGTGAATGATTTGGTTACGAATCCTTCTTCGGAGGATTTCGATAGGAATCTTCCCGTGGAGGGTTTCGATTGGAATTGTTATGTGGGTGTGTTTCACTTTGAATCCTTCATGTGGGGGCTTTCAAAAGGGTCCTTTCTTGTGCAAGGTGTTCATAGGAATCCTTCTGTGGGGGGGGGGCATTAGAACTCGCCAGCGCAATGCCAACGCAATACGAACGCAGTACTAAGCCAATGCCAACGCGATCCCAATTCCATGCCAATGCAATGCCAGTGGGGGAAATCGTTTGTGGTCGGATTCAAGAAGGATCCTTCTATGGAGGCCTTCGAGTGGAATCCTTCCGTGAGGGAGTTCAATGTGAACCCTTCTTGTGGGATGCTTCAGTCGGAATCCTTCTTGTGGGGGGTTCAACAGGAATCATTCTGCGAAGGGATGTGTTGGAACTCGCCAGCGCAATGCCAGCGCAGTGCCACCGCAGTGCCAACGCAATGCCACACCAATGCCAAAGCGATCCCAACCCGATGCCAATGCACTGCCAATGGGGGAAATCCGTTGTGGTAGATTTCAATAGGAATCCTTATGTGGAGAATTTCGCATGGAATCCCCTTGTTGAGGGTGTCAATATGAACCGTTTTTTTTGTGGAGGGTTTCAATAGGATCCCTTCTGTGGAGGGTCCCGTTAGGACTCGCCAGCGCAATGTTTGCGAAATGAAAACGCACTAGCAACGCACTGCCAAGCGCAATGCCAACGCAATGCCAATGCGATGCCAAGCCATTGCCAAACCAATGCCAATGCAATGCCAACGGGGGGCTCTTTCTTTCGAGGCATCTCAATATCAATCCTCCTGCGGGTGCTTTCAATTAAAATCCATCTGCGGAGGATTTCAGTAGGAATCATTCAGTGGAGGGTTTCGATTGGAATCCTTCTATAGATGATTTCACTATGAATCCTTCTTGTGGGGGGCGTTCAATAGGAATCCTTCTAGGGGGGAGGGCAGATGAGGCCACGTCGCATTCCTGTTTTTTTCGCCGCCGACACCCCCCCCAAACAACAAAAACAACTTTGTTTTGTTTGTTCGGGGGGGGGGGGGGAAGAGAAACAAGCAAAACCAAACAAAAAATGAGGGAGGAAGATGGGGAGGAGGAGGAGGAGGAGGAGGAGGAGGAGGAGAGGACGGCGGAAGGAGAGGAGGACGCCACAGAGAACGCACACCCCAATGCAAGGCCAACGGGGGGTTCTTTCTGTCGAAGCAAGCATCTCAATATCAATCCTTATGTGGGTGATTTCAATAGGAATCCATCTGCGGAGGATTGCAGTAGGAATCATTCAGTGGAGGGTTTCGATTGGAATCCTTCTGTAGATGATTTCACTATGAATCCTTCTTGTGGGGGCGTTCAATAGGAATCCTTCTAGGGGGGAGGGCAGATGAGGCCACGTCGCATTCCTGTTTGTTCGCCGCAGACCCCCCCAAAAATAGAAACACACAACACATGTTGTTCTTTTGTTTTGGGGGGGAGAAAGAGAGAGAGAGAGAGAAAACAAAAAAAAAAAAAAAAAGGAGGAGGAGGAGGAGGAGGAGGAGGAGGAGGGAGGAGGAGGAGGAGGAGGAGGAGGAGGAGGGAGGAGGAGGAGGAGGAGGAGGAGGAGGAGGAGGGAGGAGGAGGAGGAGGAGGAGGAGGAGGAGGAGGAGGAGGAGGAGGAGGAGGAGGAGGAAGAGGAGGAGGAGGAGGAGGAGGAGGAAGAGAAGGAGGAGGAGGAGCAGGAGGAGGAGGAGGAGAAGAAGGAGGCGGAAGAAGAGGAGGACGCCACAGAGTACGCACACCACTGAAAGACACACGCGCGAACTCAGTGTGAAAGCCTCGCGCGCGCGCCCTGGAACCCCGACGGGCTCCAGAATCCCCCGTTCTCCTCCTCCACTCCTCGCAATTGGATCAGGATGAGAAAGACGAGGAGAGGGACGATGCGGAAGGGGGGGAAGAGGATGAGGAGGAAGGACAAGAGCGCCTCCCTCTCTCTCTCTTTCTCTTTCTCTCTCCCCGCTCTCTTTTCAGATGTCTCTCTCACTCTCTCTCTCTCTCTCTCATGTTTTCTGTATCTCTATTTCTCTCTCTCTCTCTCTTGTTTTGACCCTCTCTCTCTCTTGTCTGTTTGTTTCTCTCTCTCTCTCTCTCCCTCTCTCTCTCTCTCTCCCTCTCTCACTCACACAACTCACAGCCTCGTGCACCCAAAGCACCAAAGAGTGTCCCACATGGGAGCGGGAACGCGAAAGCTCCACTGCAGAAACACTCACGTCTCCACGTTTTCGTTCCCCGCTCTAGCGCGCCGGTTGGGGGGGGTCCTTGGCAGGGGTACCCTGGCTTGCACCGCGCATCCCACAACAAGACAAACCCCACCAAAAAACTGGCAATCCAAACCCCAGCACACAAAACATCCACGCAACATGTCAAACGACAGCTTGCACTGAACTGGAACAAACCATATGATAAACCAGCAGAACGGCCTGCACGGGCGCCCTTCTGCGGCGCAGCGCCAGAGGGCACCCCAAGCGAAGGGCCCCCCCCCCCGCGTGTCGAGCCGCGCGCGCACGAGCCAGGGCCGGGGGGAACGAAAGGGGGGGATAGCAAAGGGTAGGGTAGAGAACCACCTCACGTAGCTGACTTTCCCAGCGCCTCCCGGCGCCAGGAGGCGCCCATGCATCCAGGGATGGGCCCGGCGGCGGGGCCGAAACCAGCCGCATGCAGCAGATTTCGTAACCCCCCCTTTCCCTATCCTCGGGGGCGGCAAAGACGGGGGCCGTCCAAGAGGAGGGGGGTGCAAATCATGGCCGGCGGCACGTGCGCGGCCCAAAGGGGGGGGGCCAGGGACGCACTAAAACAGGAAGAGGCGCCATGACGTCAGGGGAAATACCATGGCCCACGCCATGATATCCACCCCCCCCTAGTCATCCCCCCCTCTCTTATCCGCCCCCGATACCCCCCCTTTCGTTCGCCCCGACAGGGCCGCCGCCCCCGCCCCAGCGCTGCCCCTCGGCTCTCCTCGGCGGCCGGGATTGGCCGAGCGCCGGCGCCTCGAAGCGGGCCCGCCTGGCCCTCGGACGAGGCCCGGCCTCCCTCGCCCGCTCCCGCCTCGGGCCAGCCTCGAGCCCTGCCGCCTCGGGCCCTGCCTCGGGTTTCTCCGCCCTCCCCCTCCACCACGTTCTCCCCCGTCCTCGCAGAGATCCTCCCCCTCCTGCCCCTCCTCCCGTGTCTGCCCCGCGCTCCCTGTCCTCCTGCTTTTGACCGTTCCGCTCCTCATCGAGCTGCTCGTGTTGCGGAGCCTCTCGCACCTCTCGTCGCTCCTGGGACCGTTTCGTTTGCGTGTCGAGTGGCGGGCAGAGCTTCATGAAGCTACCCCTGATGCCTATATGCCTGCAGCGAGTGACAAATGCCACCCAAAGACAGCATGCAGCGAGAGCAAAGACGGTAGATCATGCAACAACAAGCGCGCGACAAGGAGGTGGAAGGAAAAAGAGGTGAGACTCGAGACCAAACTTTTCTGGAACACGTAGCCTCCGAGGTGCAGCATTGCGCTCACTTTTCAAAAGATCACAAGCTTTCACCTGCCTCGCCTGGAGCTCGTCCAGGGCACCTGCCACACCGATGACGTCCGCCATGAACGATAGGACGGGCGGTTGATGAAGGACTCCCGCAACCACCACAATATCAGATGCGACCCGGGTCACGGTACCAAGCGCCCACGCACTAGCTGGACAATCTTTGCGAGTGCCTCCAATCGAAAAATGTCGAGAGGTTGATTGCTTGCGCCAGCTGGCGGACCTCCCGCCACCAAGCTTCCCTATCCATGGTGGCGTTGCACAAATAGTCAGCGGAAAAATTATGGCTCCTGTCCATCCACCTGACTGGGTCGTCTTGGTCGTGCGGCGGAAGCCGCCCAGCGCCCATCGTGAACGGAGATCGAAATTCGCCACCGCGAAAAAAGTTGTGTACGCGGGCTATCCGCTGCAAAGGCTGGTTACCCACCACGCAAACGAAACGGTCGCCAGATCTAGCCCAAATGTCTTTGACCTCGAGGCCGCGTGCCACGGCAGGGGTCGTTCAGCGCGGCATGGGCGTTCTGCCGACGACGGCCGTGACACCGCAGGGCTCGACGATGGTGCGCGCCGAGACCTCAATGCCCGGCTATCGCATCCGATGTCGACGAACCTGTTGGCCATAGCTTTCCACCCCGTGGTCGAGCCAACCCCGCATCTGGTGTCACCACGCCACGTGTGCTCGTATCCCCACTCGATGATGTCCCGTCCTCTGCTGCGCACAAGTCCTCGTCGCTTGCGCCGCCTAGGCGGGGCGCTCTGACGGCGCCCCAGACTGCGCGTCCTCGAACAGTGCGGATTCCGTCCAATAGATTGTCGCCACCTGGCCTCCCAGCGTTTCGGCCGCTCTCTCCCTCGCTCCCTCTCTGTTGTTGTTTATCTCTCTCTCTCTCTCTCTTCTAGCGTTGGCCTGGATCGCTTGCAATGCTCTCTCGGGCAGCTCGCGCACTCCCAGCGCGCTAAACCACTCGGAGATCAGATGCGCGGTGCGGCGGTTGAACTGCACGTTTCCCTCACAATGCTTCCAGCTCATCCACATCATTTTGCGCACCCAGCGCAACTCCCATCTCTCTGGAAACATTGAAGGCAGATGTTCACCTGGCTCCTGGAAGGGGTACGCACGCAATGCTCCCAAATAGTTCGCCCATGAGATTAAGAAGAATGCCCACCTTGAGTCCGCGAGTCGGGAGCAATTCGCATACCGGCTGACGGGCCAAAGTGTCGAAGGCAAACGGTACGTCTTGTGATGCGATACTGCTTGAAAGACAGACGTAAGATCTTCCGTGCACAGCCCCAGTTTGAAGCCGCAAGTCTGAACAGCCGACGGCCAAATTTGGTCACGCAGTGCGGGCCGTAGGCTTTGAAGCTACCACTTGAGTATCACGGACAAAGACAAAACCCATCTGAACAATTGGAGCGTGGTGGCATTCTTGACATTGGGGCTCCCCACACGAGTGTGATAGACTTCCAACTCGGGGGGTCATCTTGTGAAATTCCAGATTGACGCTGCGCAAAAAGTTGCCAAATCCTGACGGCCACGACATATGGGAGCGCCCTGAACAATTCCAGCCTGACCCCATCTTTGCCCGCTGCGCTCTTCGGTTTCCAATCTGGACCGCCCCATGTAGCACGTCACATAAAATCAATGTGCTCCCAGATCCCGTCCAAGTGCGATTCGCCGCCCCGATACGCAACACGCAACACGTACCGTATCGATACGGAACTCAGCACGTAGGAAACGTAGGTCCGACGCAATACATTCGCCAGAACGTGGTCCAACACGTGGAGCCAACACGCAACGTATTGACACGGACGTGTTGAGCACGGGACGTGTTGCGTTTCAAAACGCGCGTATCGAGGCAACTAAGGCAACGCATGTACCCTGTGTTGCTGGACTGGCAGTTCGTTCAAGTCATCCCCAAATCGTTCTTCTCCAAACCTCCAGGCTTCCTCGAGCGACCCCTTCCAGTCAGGGGTGGGCGTCCCCTGGACCTCCAGCAGCATTGGGAATTCCGTGTCCCCCTTGCTGGTCAACGAGATCTTGGACTAGCACTCGGCACCTTTGGATCCTCAACATCCTCAATATCCTCCTGCATCCAACATCTCCCCTATGCCCTGCCACAGCATCTCCTCAATATCCTCATGCAAACCCTACTCCTCAAGCGTCTCGTCCTCATCCGCAATTTCCTCGCCATCGTCATCGCCATCATCACCATCATCATCATCATCATCATCATCATCATCATCATCACCATCATCACCATCATCATCATCATCATCATCATCATCAGCAGCTGCATCATCATCATCATCATCATCATCATCATCATCATCAGCATCATCATCAGCATCATCATCATCCTAGCCATACACCCCCTCATCCTGTTCTCTCTTCTCCTGCTCCTCTTCATCCTCCTCTTTGTGTTCTCGTCTGCATCGCCATCTTCATAATTCCTGCTCTTCCTCCTCCTTCCTCTCATCTCTCTTCCCTCATCCGTCTCAGTTCTGAGCGTCGTTTCTCATCGTGGCATCCGCTCCGCACCCCCCATCCCCCTCTCCTTACCACCGCCCAGCATCCCTCGTCCTACCTCCTATCTCCTACCTCCTATCTCCTACCTCCTACCTCCTACCTCCCTCCTCCCTCCCCCCTCCTCCCTCCTCCCTCCTCCTTCATCCCTCCTCCCTCCTCCCTCCTCCATCCTCCCTCCTCTCCTCCTCCTCTCCTCCTCGTCCCCCTCTCCTCTTCCTCCCCTCCTCCTCCTCCTCCTCCTCCTCCTCCTCCTCCTCCCCTCCTCCTCCTCCTCCCCTCCGCTTCCTCCTCCTCCTCTCCCCTCCTCCTCCTCCCCGCTCCTCCTCCTCCTCCTCCTCCTCCTCCTACTCCTCCTCCACCCTCTCCCCTCCTCCGCTCCTCCTCCTCCTCCTCCACCGCCTCCTCCTCCACCTCCTCCTCCTCCTCCTCCTCCTCCGCCTCCGCCTCCTCCGCCTCCTCCGCCTCCTCCGCCGCCTCCGCCTCCTCCGCCTCCTCCGCCTCCAGTCCTTCTCCTTATAAACAGTTGTTCCTGTCGCACTCCGAGGCCAGTGTTTAGGGCGGGCTGGGCGTTTCGCGTGAGGCGTCCTCATCATGTAGTTTAAAATGTGGCTATCGCCTTAGCGCCGCGCACATACGCTTCAAACAATGTACAAGAGCTTCACAGATTGAGGGCGGGTGGTTGTCGAAAGATGTCTCTCGCCTTAGCGCCGCCCACATTCGTTTTAACGAATTGCAAGAGTTTCACGGATTGAGGGCGGGTGGTTTTCGAAATGTGGCTCTCGCCTGAGCACCACGCACATTCGTTTTAAACAATTTGGAAGAGCTGCACGGAGTGAGGGCGAGTCGTTTTCACAAGGTGGATCTCGCCGTAGCGCCGCGCACATTCGTTTTAAACCATTGCACGAGTTTCACGGAGTGTGGGCGGGTAGTGTTCAAAATGTGGTCCTCGCCGTAGCGCCGCGCACATTCGTTTTAAACGGTTGCAAATATTAAAAGATTGTCATCACCAACGTACCAGAAAGTGTGATTTGGAAGGATTCCAGAATATGCGAGTGCAACAGTTTCGTTGATTATCTGTGTTGAAGTCCTAGGGATGACGTTCTGGCACGATTCAACATCGTCAAGACGCAACAGTCAGGTTGATCCGTGGCGTTGGAATCCCGATAGCCATGTCTTGGCATGTTTCAGGGTCTTCAAGCGGGTACCTTCCAACAAGGCAGATTCATCATCAATGGAAATGAACCGTTGTAGGGGCCTATGAAGAGGGAGCTTGGAGGGAGGGTTTACTCCTACATCGTTGATGACCCTTGAGTTTGCACTGGTCCTCCGCCTCATCATCATCCCCTCCTCCTCCTCCTCCTCCTCCTCCTCCTCCTTCTCCTCCTCCTCCTCCTCCTGCTCCTGCTCCTGCTCTTCCTCGTCCTCATCCTCCTCCTCCTCCTCCTCCATCTCCTCCTCCTCCTCCCCCTCCTCATCCTGGCTCTCCTCCCCCTCCTAACTCCTCCGCCCCCGCCTCCCCCCCACACCCTCGCCGCGAAGGTGGCTGCACTGGCGCACCCAAAGCCTCTCAGTTCAGGGTCCAGTACGCAATGGCGAAGACCGCCACGAGCGCGACAACCTGGCCGCTGGAGGCCCGCGGGCTCTCCCTGGGCAGAGACCCCTCGCAGAGCCAGCGCGCTCTCACGTGGGGCACGTGGTCATCGCAAGGCGGTTGGCCATCGCGGGGAGGGGAGGGTGGATGAGGAGAAGGAGGAGGAGCAGGAGGAGAAGGAGGCGGAGGAGGAGGAGGGAGGAGGAGGAAGGACGAGGAGGATAAGGAGGGAGGAGGAGGAGGAGGAGGAGGAGGAGGAGGGAGGAGGAGGAGGAGGAGGAGGAGGACGACGAGAAGGAGGAGGAGGAGGAGGAGGAGGGGGCGGAGGAGGAGGAGGGTGGAGGAGAAATAAGAACTGCCCCCAGACCTCCGACGATATGACTTCTTCCGTCCGCGGCCCCAGAACTTCCGACTGCGCTGTTGACGGCCCACAACGGCCCCCAGGAGCCGAAATCAATGGAAAAAGCCCGGATTGAAAGAGTCGTATCGTCGGAGATCTGGGTCTCTGGAGGAGGAGGAGGAGGAGGAGGAGGAGGAGAAAGCGGAGGAGGAGGAGGAGGAGGAGGAGGAGGAGGAAGCGGAGGAGGAGGAGGAGGAGGAGGAGGAGGAGGAGGAGGAGGAGGGAGGAGGGAGGGAGGGAGGGAGGGAGGGAGGGAGGGAGGGAGGGAGGGAGGAGGGAGGAGGGAGAGGGAGGAGGGAGGAGGGAGGAGGGAGGAGGGAGGAGGGAGAGGGAGAGGGGGAGGAGGAGAGGAGGAGGAGGGGGAGGGGGAGGAGGGGGAGGAGGAGGAGGGGAGGAGGAGGAGGAAGAGGGGAAGGGAGGAGGAGGAGGAGGAGGAGGGGGAGGAGGAGGGAAGAGGAGGGAAGAGGAGGAGGAAGAGGAGGAGGAGGTGGAGGAGGAGGACGTGTTCTGCTTCTTGGACGGCTTCGGAAGGCCTCAGACGAGGCCCCCTGGGAAATCGGGGGGGGCACCTCAAGTAGGTCCCGGGGCGCCAGCTCTCTGGGCAGAGGCCCAGTCCACCCTGCCAGCATGTCATAAGAAGGGGGCGTTGTGCGGCAACGAAAACGCGGTTGATCGTCATTCTATATTTTATGTATATAAAACCCCCCCCAAAAAAAAGCGGTTGATCGTCATGCTGTGGCCGTGTCGCAATGGCAACCGCCCACCGCCGACGTAACACCGACGTTACACCAGCGGCACACCACGGGACACCCCGGCGGGGCGCCCCAGGCCACCGCGCGCCCACCGGGGGCAGAGGCGCGGTCCACGGCATCCCACTCGCCCCAGCGACGGCGGGATCGCTCCTCTCGCGCGCTCACGCAGCTTCGCCCCGCCCGCGCGCACGACACGCACACGAAACCGACACCGACTTCCTCCTCCTCCTCCTCCTCCTCCTCCTCCTCCTCCTCCTCCTCCTCCTCCTCCTCCTCCTCCAGGAAAGGGGGGCTTTCCGTCCCACTGATCTCGCATGGGCTCCCACGGGAGGATCATCTTGCCGTGGCCGTGTCCTAGAGCTCGGAGCCATCTTGATGTCGATAGTCGTTCGTCGTTCGTCCTCATTCGTCTCTCCCCTCCCATGGGACTAGTCTCTGGCCCACTGGACGTCGTCGACGTTTCTCGTCGTCGTTCGTCATCCTCGTGGTCGCTGTAGTTGTCGTCGTCGTCGTTCGTCCTCGTCGTCGTCGTCGTTCGTCGTCGTCGTCGTCGACCTTCGTCGTCGTCGTTCGTCATCCTCGTGGTCGCTGTAGTCGTCGTGGTCGTCGTCGTCGTCGTCGTTTGTCCTCGTCGTCGTCATCGTGGTCGTCGTCGTCGTCGTCGTCGTTTGTCCTCGTCGTCGTCATCGTGGTCGTCGTCGTTCGTCGTCGTCGACGACGTTCGTCGTCGTCGTTCGTCATCCTCGTTGTCGCTGTAGTCGTCGTGGTCGTCGCCGCCGTCGCCGCCGTCGTCGTCGTCGCCACCGTCGTCGTCGTCGTCGTCGTCGTCGTCGTCGTCGTTCATCGCCGTCGTCGCCGTCGTCGCCGCCGTCGCCGTCGTCGTCGTCGTCGTCGCCGCCGTCGTCGTCGTCGTCGCCGCCGTCGTCGCCGCCGTCGTCGTCGTCATCGCTTCGTTGTCGTCGGCGTCGTCGTCACAGCTTCGTTGTAGGAAAAGGAGGAGGGACTGACGCCTCGCGGGACTGGCCCCTCGTCGTTCATCGCCGCTCGTCGTCGTCCGCTGGCCCCTGGCCGGGGGGACCCCACCCTGCCAGTGGCCCCGCCCCCCTCCTGGACCCTACCCCCTCCTGGACCCCTGGCCGACGGAACCGCGCCCTGCTTGTGGCCACCGCCCCTGGGCCCATGCCCCTCCAGGTGAGGTGGCGACGACGACGACGACGACGACGACGGCGACGACGAACGACGACGACGTACGACGAACGACGACGACGGCGACGGCGACGACGACGCCGACGACCCGGAAAGCGACTCGTGGCTCGTGGTTCGAAGCGCCGTGCGCGCGCCCCCCCCGCGTGCCCCCGCGCGCACTCGCGTGCCCCCCCCCTCTCGTCATCCCGCCGGCGCCCGCGCAGCTCCGCGCCTCCGCGCCGCACGCCGGCGTGCCCCGCGCGTCAGCGCGCCCGCGCGCCCCGGGCGAGATGGCCCGCTCGGTGCCGCGCTCGTCGGGCGCGCCCTTCCGGGCCCTGCCCGCGGCGCCCTGCGGCCCCCAGCGAGAGCACCCCACCGGGGCCCGAGCGGGGCCCGACCGCGCGACCCCAGCTCCTCCCCAGGCAGGCCCGCTATAGGCCGCTTGGGAAGCGGGCGGGAGAAGTACAGCGAACCCATAATAGGGAGTGTTCGGAGGCATCTGCAGGGCAGTTTTTGAATACATAGGATTGTATAACAAATATGATTCTTCATGATTGATGCATGAATAAATGTATGCATGAACTCGCCGTTGTTTTTAATACTAAATCCCTGCATTTTGTTTACATGATCCGCACGCGGAGCATGTGTTAAAAACGGCACTGTACTGGGGGGTCTTCGTCGGAAGTTAAGGACTCGCCATCCCTCGGACGTCCATTCCCTGTTTTTTTTTCGGTTTCGTGCGTGGCTTTTTCGGCACATGATCAAGGATGCTCCTCGATGGTCCTCGCCGAAGGAAAAAACGCACACGTCCAAGCGATGCCAAGAGGAGGGTTATAAGCTCGATCGGGGGGCTGTTGCACCGGATGGGGCCGCGGATCGAGCGGGATTCAGCCGAATTGAACCTGACCAAGCCAGATCAACCGGGATCGAGCCGGGTGAAGCCGCATTCGGGACCGGGGCAATGTCAGAATGTGACCTCCCAGGAGTTGCATCCGAATCTGAATGCGCGGCAAGGATGCAAGGGCCTTTGGAAATCCGTGTTGACGTTTCTCGAGCGGGGCGCGGCCGAATACCGAAGGATGCAAGAATACCGAAGCATGCAAGGGCGCAAGGGTAACCTTGCAAACTTGCTCATCCTTACTACGCGAGTTAACTGCAGGTAGAAATGTGAAATAGGAAAGCTGATCAAGTAGATTGGGTTCGGGCCCAACTTAAAAAAAACAAACCACAACAATAGCATCACGATGATTGAAATAGGAAGGCGCTTGAAGCAGGTCGGGCCCTTGGAAACAAAAAACTACATAATTACAGCGATCAGCGTTTCAGGCCCTGTGCTACCAGAACGACCGCTTTCAAACCAGGCGGGGCAATTTGTAACCAGCAAGCGCTGGCAAACCGAACCTTGTGGAGTTCAGCAGGATTGCTTCACCGCCCCAACTCCTGCTTCACGCCCTAGACGAACCCACCTTTCACCCAGACCGACCGCTTACAACCAGAACGACAGCTTTACAGCGAGTAGGGCCCTCTTTGCCGACGGCTGGCTGTTTTGGCGATCCCTTGAAGACCTTGGACGATCTCCAGAGGCTCCTAAGAGATCCCCAGGCTCGCTTCGACGAGCTTCGGAAGCCACTGGACGGTCGCCATGAGGCCCCTGGACGGTCTCCAGAGGCACCTGAACGGTCTCCAGAGGCACGTGGGCGAACTCCGAAGGCCCTTCGACCATCTCTAGAGACCCTTTGTGAGCGTTTTTTATTCGGTGTTTCGACATTGGGCGGAAGGGGGGGAAGGGGGGGGGGGTCTGGCTCTGCTCGATACGACTGTTTGCGGCACAGCGTCCATTATTAGGGGATCAAGAAGTGACATAAACATAAAACTTGGAGGTCCACGCGGATTTCTCGGATCGGCGCTGGACCCCCCTCCCTGGCGCGGCGCCGGAAGCGCCGCCGGGGAGCCCTAGCGCCGATCGAAGAAATCCGCGCGGACCTCCGAATTTTTATGTTTATGTCACTTCTTGTTCCCATAATTATGCAGAAAAGGACCAAACCGAGTCGAGAACCGAGAGCCGCGACCGAACCAGCCCGAAACAAAAAAATCAAGAACCGAACCGGAAAGAACCGAATTCACGCAGAACCGAACCAGGGGGAACCGAACCGAACCAAAACCCGAACCGAACCGGACCAGGCCGGCCTCCGAACCGAACCGACGAGAACCGAAGCGGAAGTCCCAACCCAGCCCGCGAGAAACAGCAAAACGACGACCTCCCGCGCGCCGGTCCCACCAATCTGGACCCCCCCCGGTCAGGAGCATCCCGGTCTGGACACCCCCGGTCCAGACCCCTCCCGGTCCAGACCCCCCCCCCCGGTCCAGACCGCATGTGGGCCGAATCCCAACCAACTGGGCCCAATCCCAACCAACTGGGACCAATCCCAACCAGTGCGAAAAGCAAACTGGGCCCAATCCCAACCTGCTTGGGCTAGCCTCACAATATGATTTTAATTGTAGAGTAGCCCAAGACGGCTGTGAAGACCAAGTGGCACCTCTTATGTCAGCGCAGAGGTTCTGGAAGCCAACATACGTGCTAGAGTTGGAAGTGGTCTCAGTTTTGGTCTGCGCACGAGCACTATGTTAAGATGAGCAAGAGGGCACCGAAACGTAAGCAAAACCGTACCGAATTGCATCGATTCTAAAATATGCAAAAAGGATCATCCTCGTAGTAGTAGTAGTAGTAGTAGTAGTAGTAGTAGGAGTAGTAGTAGTAGTAGTAGTAGTAGTAGTACTACTAGTGGTAGTAGTAGTAGTCGTAGTAGTAGTAGTAGTAGTAGTAGTAGTAGTAGCAGTAGCAGTAGCAGTAGCAGTAGCAGTAGCAGTAGCAGTAATAGTAGTAGTTGTCGTAGTAGTAGTAGTAGTAGTAGTAGTAGTAGTAGTAGTAGCATCAGTAGTAGTAGTAGTCGTGGTAGTAGTAGTCGTAGTCGTAGTCGTAGTCTCAGTGATAATAGTACTACTAGTAGTAGTCGTAGTAGTAGTAGTAGTAGTAGTAGTAGTAGTAGTAGTAGTCGTAGTAGTAGTAGTAGTAGTAGTGATAGAAGTAGCACTAGTAGCCGCAGTAGTAGTAGTAGTAGTAGCAGCAGTAATAATAATAGTAGTAGTAGTAGTGGTGGTAGTAGTAGTCATAGCAAAAGTAGTCGTAGTCGTAGTCGTAGTTGTAGTAGTCGTAGTCGTAATAAAGGTAGTAGTAGTAGTAGTAGTAATAGTAGTAGTAGTAGTGGTAGTAGTAGTAGTAGTAGTAGCTGTAGTAGGAGTCGTCGTAGTCGTTGTCGTTGTCGCTGTCGTAGTCGTAGTAGTAGTCGTATTAGTGATAGGAGTAGAAGTCGTAGAAGTAGTAGTAGTACTAGTAGTGGTAGTAGCAGTAGTAGTAGTAGTAATAGTAGTAGTAGTAGTAATAATAATGGTAGTAGTAGTAGTAGTAGTAGTAGTGGTAGTAGTAGTAGTAGTAGTAATAGTCGTAGTAGTAGTAGCAGTAGTAGTAGTAGTCGCAGTAGTAGTCGTCGTATTAGTTTTAGTAGTAGTAGTAGTAGTAGTAGTAGCACTAGTCGTAGTAGTAGTAGTAGTAGTAGTAGTAGTAGTAGTAAGAATAGTAGTAGCCGGTGGTGGTGGTAGTAGTAGTAGTAGAAATAGGTGGTGGTAGTAGTAGTAGTAGTAGTAGTAGTAGTAGTAGTAACCGTAGTTGTAGTCGTAGTCGTAGTCGTGGTCGTGGTCGTAGTCGCAGTAGTAGTGGTAGTAATGGCATGCAAAAATGCAATCCGCGAGCGGGCGGGCCCCTCGGCATGTGAGATGGCGCAGGCCTGTAGGCCAACCAACAAACCAACCAACCAGCAAGGCAGGCAACCAACCAGCCAACCAGCCAGCGAGCCAAGCAAGCAGCCAACCAGCCAAAGAACCAGCCAGCCAGCCAACCAGGCCACCAACCAACTGCCAACCAGCCACGATGGGGCGGAGCGTGCCGAGAGGAATGTCTGAATAAAGCCGGCGGTGGCGGCACGCAAAAATGCAATCCGAGAGCGGGTATTTTTTCGCCACGGCGGCGAGCGGTTGTCCCCGCGGGTAGCTGAGGAATTCCGAAGAATCCGAGGGAATCCTGAGGAATGCCGAAGAATCCGAAGGAATCCTCAGGAAATCGGAAGAATCCGACGGAATCCTGAGGAATTCCGAAGAAACCGAAGGAATCCGGAGGAATTCCGAAGAATCCGAAGGAATCCTGAGGAATTCCGAAGATCCCATCCATGGTTGTAATTGGTCTCATTTCTGGTTGGAATTGGTCTCATTTCTGGTTGCAATTTGCTCCGAACGGTTGGAGTTGGGACTAGTCGGTTGTAATTCGTTCCATTTCGGGTCCAGATCCCCCCCCCCGTCGGGACCCCCCCCGGGTCCGGACCCCCGCCCCGTCGGGACCTCCCCCGGTCCGGACCGGGGGGGGTCCGATCTGGGGGGAGGTCGACCGACCAGGGGTTGTCCGGACCGGGGGAGGTCTGGACGGGGGGGGGTCCGGACCGGGGAGGTCCGGACCCGGAGGGGGTTCGGAACTCCCGGGAGGGGGTCCGGACTGGGAGGGGGCCAGACCGGGGGGAGTGCGGACCCGGGGGGGGTCGGGACCGGGAAGGGTTCAAACCAGAGAGGGTCCGGACCGGGGGGGTCCAGGAGGGATCCGGACCGGCGGGAGTCTGGACTGGGGGGGTCGGCGGTCCGGACTGGGGGGGTCCGGGTGGGAGAGATTCCAAACTCCTCCTCCTCCTCCCCTCCTCCTCTCCTCCTCCTCCTCCTCTCCTTCACCTCCTCCTCCTCCTCCTCCTCCTCCTCCTCCCTCCCTCCCTCCCTTCCCTCCCTCCCTCCCTCCCTCCCTCCCTCCCTCCTCCTCTCCTCCTCCTCCCTCCTCCTCTTCCTCCTCCTCCTCCTCCTCCGCCTCCTCCTCCTCCTCCTCCTCCTCCTCCTCCCTCCTCCTCCCCTCCCTCCTCCTCCTCCTCCTCCTCCTCTCCTCCTCCTCCTCCTCCTCCTCCTCCTCCTCCTCCTCCTCTCCTCCTCCTCCCTCCTCCTCCTCCTCCCTCCTCCTCCTCCTCCTCCTCCTCCTCCTCCTCCTCCTCCTCCTCCTCCTCCTCCTCCTCCTCCTCCTCCTCCTCTCCTCCTCCTCCTCCTCCTCCTCCTCCTCCTCCTCCTCCTCCTCCTCCCCACCCTCCTCCTCCTCCTCCTCCTCCTCCTCCTGTTTTCAAACTGGGTCGTCGCTTACGCGCACGGGCCGAACCGAATGGGACCGGCCAAAGGAACCGAACCGAACCAGTGGGACCGAACCGCGCGAAAACCGGAACCGAACCGAACCGGCGGCAGACCCAAGCCGAACCGGCCGAAACCGAACCGGCGTCAAAACCAAACCAGCCAAGTGACGCCGATCCATCTGCAGAACCGGACCGAACCGAATCGAGCCGATCATTTCGTGGTTATGGGGGGGCTCCACATGTTCGAAGCAGGCGCCAAAAAACAGCCCAGATCCTCTGAATTAGGGGGGGAGGGGGGCGAGCGAGGGCCCGCGCCGATCGGCAAAACAAGGAATAAGAAAACATACATTTTCGGCCTGGCCATCGCTCGGACGTTCATTTCCTGTGCTTTTTTCGGTTTCGTGCGTGGTTTTTTCGCCAAATGATCAAGGATGTTCCTCGATGGTTCTCGCCGAGAAAAAATGCACACGTCCGAGCGATGCCAAATGTCAAGAAGCCCATCGACCAGGAAAAAAAGCAGACGGGAGCCCCGCACGGACCGCGAGAGAACAGCCAGGGGGCCACGAGCTCCCAGGCGGCGACATCCGGACCCCAGCCCCGCCAACCATCGATCGATCCGCCTAAATCGATGGGAGGCGGCGGGTAGGGCTCGGGGCGTTGACCCAAGGAACTCAAAAAAAGGAACGAGGCCCCTTTTCTCCAGAAGTCAAACTTCGGCTTCCCATCGAAAACCTCAGGAAACCCGAAGGCAAACTGTCAGACTATCAAGGAACACCGAGCCCCTCCCCAACGAAAAGGCGTCCTTCTTCAGAGCCCCGACTGCGGGGCTCGGATTTCGCCACGTGCTCGGCGAATGCTGGACCCCACCCCCGCCGGCCGTCGAGCTGCCCGAATCGCTGATCGGGAAGGGGGCCACGTGCGAACCCCACCCCTACCCCCCACGATTTCTGAGGGGGTGGGGTACACTCCGCTCGGGAGCTCCCGAGCGGAGTGAACCCCACCCTCGCCCTCAGAAATCGTGGGGGGTAGGGGTGGGGTTCGCACGTGGTCCCACAGCTGGGCTCAGCAAGAGGGACAGCACACTCGAACTCCTGCCCACTGGAGGCGGAGTCCGCTCACCCACCCCCCGCCCCCGAAAGCCGCCGACCCCTCTGTGGGTTTCCAGGCGTGCGAGATTCTCCCCCCCCCCATCCCCGTAACCCCCTTCTGGGACCCCGAGCCAGGTATTCGACTCGCCCCCCCCCACCCCCCAATATGGCCTGGGACAACCTATACCGCGAGGTGAAGCCCCTAGGGGAGGGCCTCCTCCTCCTCCTCCTCCTCCTCCTCCTCCTCCTCCTCCTCCCCCTCCTCCTCCCTCCTCCTCCTCCTGCTCCTCGTCGTCCTCCGCCTCCTCCTCCTCCTCCTCCTCCGCCATTCCTTCTCCTTATAGGTAACTCCTCCCTGTCGGACCCCGAAATCATTTGTCACCCCCCCACCTGCTCCAATTGAGGCTTCAAGATGGGTCGAGAGGGCACCCACCACCCGCCCCCCACTTCAATGTTGATTTCAACATGGGTGATGACATGGGGGGCCGATCTCTACTGTCCACTCGAGCCCGCTACATTACCGCAACCTGAACATGAGCTTGGGGTGCCTGGGGATGGGGGGCATCTCGCGCTGCAGGGTTCGAACGTATTGTCCATGTACGGTCCCCATTCGTTACAATGCTGATCCGGTTCCCTCCTCACGAGAACTCGCCATCGGAATCGATTCTGGATGTTCTGGCGGGGATACGCGACGCGCGAAGAATTTGCGCTGGGCGCGGGACTCCCAAGAAGATTAAGGACACTAGCGTTTCCATTGACAGTCTTCTAATAACCCCAGAAGAGGAGGAGAGGGTGGAGGACAGAAGAGGAGAAGAAGGAGAAGAGCGAGGAGTTAGGAGGAGCAGGGCGGACGAGGATGACAGCGAGAAGGAGGAGGAGGAGGAAGAGGAGAAAGGGAGCGAAAGATCGGCGGCCAGCCGGAAGTAAGAGGGGGCGGGACCTCATCAGAAAACTCGAAAGTCCCCCGGCCTCCTGAGAAGTTTCGAGGCCTTCCCCAGAGACTCAGAAAACTTCTCAGAAGGCCGGAGGGCTTCTGAGAAGCCCCGCCGCCTTCTGAGAAGGCCTTCTCCTTCTCACTTTCCCCCCTCGCTTGCCGCAGACAAAACGTTGAGGAGGTGAGGAGTGAGGACGGCAGAGGACGAGGTGAGGCACGAGTGAGCAGGGCGGCAGAGGAGGAGGGAGGAGAATTGCCACGCGCGAAGGACAAAGCTGCACCCTCACGCGCTCGAAGCATGGACGGCCCAATGGGTAAAGCGCGATACGACACGAGCAAGATACGGCAACGGCGGCGACACCAGTCTGCATGCAAACTCCTCCCGCCTCCCGCACGCCGTACACCTCCTGCACACGCACGTAATGGAGCAAGCAAGTGGCGTTCCCTGGTTCAGCAGGGACACATGACTACACAACGGCCTGGCAGTCATGAGCGTACACAAGCGCACACTGAGACACACGCACAAGATGGTCAATGACCACCCTCATCAGGACACGACCGCTCCACTGCAGCGAAACAAAAGCAGCTGGCGAAGTTTAGCCGCACCCACCGAGAAGATGATGATCGGCGTGTCTCCACCGTCGAGGGTGGTGCCAACCTGAAGAATGTCCACAGGTGACGCAATTCGAACGCCCTGCTCCCTTGAAGCCCGCACTCACAACAGACTAGCACTGTGCGTTCAAAATGTCGACATACTGTGACCACACTCACCTAGACCTCTCTGGTCCAAATACAACTTCCACAACATGCGCAATCATAAACCGTAGAACCCAGCACTGAGCCAGGATATGAAAAACCGACACACGCACCCCTGAACCTGAGCCTCCCGAGACCTGGGGCAGCAGGGACATTGACAGCGGTTGGACTTGTTAAAGCAACAGCTCGGCCCGGGAGACGCCCGCACCAAAACAACAAAAAAAAACAAGCAAACAAAAAACACACACAAAAAAACGCTTTTACGACATGACGAACAACGTATCACGAACCAGAGCTCCTTCAGAGGCGCCTGAGGAGATGCCGCGCTGCGGTAACAACAAAACGCTAGGAAAGCGACGAGACGTAATGCAACGGATGCTGCGAGGACCCCGGCTACTTGAATTGCACTGCGCCTCGGGGGCGAAACAGGAAGTCCATGCAACAGATGTATGAGCAAACCGCGGCGACGGCAACGGCGACGACAACGGCGACGGCGACGGCGAGGGCGGCGGAGACGACAACGCCAGCGGCCACAGCGACGGCGGCGGCGGCGGCAGAGGCGACGGCGAACGCGGCGACGTCGGCGACGACGACGGCAACGGCGAAAGCACCGACGCCGCCACCGCATCCGACGCCGACGACGACGACGGTGGGCTGCTGGAACGCTCGCGCTCGGTTAAAATGCAGTGCTGGAGCGCACCCTTGTTTTCCGCACGGGTTGCTGGAACGTCCTGGGAGCGAAACCCCGCTTGGGTTTTTTTTATGCAGTCGGAGGGGGGTGGAGGGGAGGGGGCCGCGGCTGGAGGGGTTAGCATTGTACTCACGCCTCGTTCCCAAAACGCATGCGGACGCAGCGAGGATCTAAGCGTGAATACCGCCCCAGAGATGCCCCAGCACACACACACACACACACACACACACACACACACAACACACACACACACACACACACACACAACACACAGACACAAACACATGCGCCTCAAACAACCGCTAGCAGCACAATCTCACTGACTGCACGGGCTCAGCAGCCCGCAGGCCACTGGGGCATAGAACCCACGGGCCAGACTAAACTCTGGAGGACGGCCAGCTCTGGGGCGAGGAGAGGGTGCGGAGCGAGCTGGAAGATAAGAAGCGGGAGGAGCGAGAGCAGGGGAGGGGGACACTTGACAAGCGCGCTCCACTGCTCGCAGAAAATTCGCCGGCCCAACGGGCCAGAGGCGTGCTAAGATCTCCGGTAACTGCTCTACAATGTTTCTACTTCGCGCGCGCGGGGCGGCCCCTGGGGGTCCCCAGACGAAAAGTACCCCGACCAGGTCCCGGCCGGTCCCCGGCCGGTCCCCGGCAAGGTCCCCGGCAAGGTCCCCGGCAAGGTCCCCGCAAGGTCGGGCCAGAGATGCCGGAGCCCTGTTACAGGGCCCCAGGACGGGCCAAGAGGCCCCCAAGAAGCCTCCAAGACGGTCCAAGAGGGCCCCGAGACGGCCAAAGATCGCCCGAAGACGCCCAACAGGGCCCCAAGACAGCCCAAGAGGCCTCCAAGACGCCCCAAGGGCCTTCCAAGAGGCCTCCGAAGAGGGCCCCAAGAGGCCAAAATCGTTGATTTTCATTGTTTTTTTCGCTGTTTTTTGCGTTCTGGCTTTTTCGGCTTCCGGACGCTCCAAGACGGCCCAAGAGGCCCCCAAGACCGCTCCAAGACGGCCCACGAGGCTCCCAAGACGGCCCCGGAACGGCCCAGGAGGGCCCCCAAGACGGCCCAAGTGCCGCCCAAGACGGACCAAGAGGCCCCAAGACGGGCCCAAGAGGGGCTCAAGAGGGGAACCGAGAACTGAAAAATCGAGCCCTCCGCCCCAGAAGGCGCCCAGGAGGCCCCAAAAAGGCCCCAAGAGGCCCCCAAGAGGCCCCCAAGACGCCCCAAGAGGCGCCCAAGAGGCCCAAAAGAGGCCCCAAGAGGCCCCAAAACGGCCCCCAAGAGGCCCCAAAACTCGGCTAGCCCACAACTGTGCGACAATATGGGCCGGCGGAATGAGCGAAGCGATTAAATAACCACTCGCAAATGGCCTGGATCCGCCGCTGAGAACCTACGATCCACTAGATGGAGGAAGACACGGTTTTTGCCTCGGACGTTTGCGAGAAGGCGCTCTGCGAGCGGCGGAACGCGCTCGGTAGGACACGAGGGACACCAACACCAATTTCGGCGGTGTGCCTCCACCGAAGGACGAAGATCCCGATCTCGGTGGTGGTGGTAATATCCTGCTCTCCAAGGCGACCGAAACATATAGATTACCGCCAGCGCCGAGATCCGGGATCGTCCTCCCCCTGTGGAGGCAACCTGCTGTGCTGGCGCGGCACTCGGCACGAGGGCATCGAGGAGCGCCCCTGCGCCCCAGCCGTCTCCGCAGCCCCACGCCGCGCGCAGCGCGTGCGCCGCGCGCGCGCCGCGCGTGCGCCGCGCGATCGCCGCGCGTGCGCCGCGCGATCGCGCGGCCGATGGGCGCAGGCGGCCCTGCCGCAGGGCGCGCCACCCCGCCCCCCCGCGCGCCCTGCAGCGCGGGCGACGGGGCGGCACGAGCCAGTGGCATCAGGCCGGGCACGCCCCCCCACAGGGGGATTCGAAAGCTGGGCGAGGGCTGGCGAATCCGTCAGGCTGGGCAGGTCCCCCCACAGGGGGATTCGAAAGCTGGGCGAGGGCCGGCAAAGCCGTGGCTGCTAAAACGGTCTTCCCGGAAGAAAGGAACAGATTCCCGGGATCAAGCTCAGCGCACGAAATAGTAAACGGGCTGCTTCCCGGAAGAAAAACAACAACTTTCCGGAGCTCCGTTTTAGCAGCCACGGGTTTACCAGCCGTCGCCCAGCTTCTGAGGGATGTTGAACGAAAAATAAGAAAGAGTCAAACAAGATTCAAACATGGTTTAAAATAGCCCAGAACTAGTCCCCAGGCTATGGTGGGACTATGTTTGAACATTCCCGCTGTAGAGGGACAGGCCCGATTGAACACTGACCGATGACTTTGGAGGCGCCCCTCCCCTTCAAGAGCAACTTGTATTGCATGTGTACAAAATCCGCCGACCCTGTCGGCGTGTGGAAGACGCTCTGCCGTTCGTCGTCGTCGTCGTCGTCGTCGTCGTCGTCGGCGTCGGCGTCGGCGTCGCCGTCTTCGCTCCCCCCCCTTCCCTGGGCCTCGGCCCTCCTGCCTCGAGCGCGCCAGCCGAAGCGAAATGGAGCAGCAACGTCGTAGTGAAGTCGAAGCCCCTTTCCTTTGATCCCTTCCCAGCCAGGGGTAGGGAGCCCACAAAGGACGTACGCGCCCAGCTAAGTACATGAACACGGCCCCTCGATCCGCGAGACCGGCCGCGTCATACGAACATTTGCGCAATGCGTACTCTCGAAACCAGCGTGGATTCATGTACATATACGTCCTTCTTTCGCTCCTGAAAAGGGGGTCCCTCGGGGGCAGGGGGTCCCGGGGGGGGGGTCCTCCCGTGGCACACGCCTGCAATGGCTCCGCGCAGACCGCGCAGTCACAACTGGCTGCGGAAGGCGCACAAAAACTTGCCATGATCCCCGCGCGGATCACTCACCAAGTACGTCTTTGCCCCCTCCCTGGTTAAGCCCGCTGCCATTGTTGTCGTGCGCCCTACCGCGACGACGAGGTCTACAGATCCTACGGCGGCGTCCGGTTCAAGACGGACTTCTTCTAAAACAAAACGAATATTGGCCAAAAAGATAGAAGAGTTGCTCAAAAAGCACCGAGGATTCTCATTAGCTAATCACGATTAGATGTTGTTACAAAAGCGAATGGCTATTGAACATTCATCGCCGAAGAGCAAATACTTGATAAAGATACATGGCTAATGCTTGTCCTTCGTACCCTCGCCTCTGGCCCTCGCCTCGTGCGTCCCTCTCTCCAAGCGCGCGCCCTTCTGTCTTCTTTGAACATGAAAGTTCGTTCATCATGTACTCCAGATTTCGTAATAACGGGAGGGGGGTCTCATTTCGGGGGGGGTCTTTTCCAAGCTATCTTGGAGGGCCTGGGGGGGTCTGGGGACGATGTTTTGGAGGGTTCTCCCACGGTGGAGGTCTGAAATGGCTTGTCTTGGAGGGTCCAGACCCCCTCCCTTTTATTACGAAATCTGGAGTAACGACCTGCTCCTCCTTCCTCCTCCTTCCTCCTCCTCCTCCTCCTCCTCCTCCTCCTTCCTCCTCCTCCTCTGCTGCTGCTGCTGCTAGTCCGCTTGTCGGCACGGCACCGGCCAAACAGAAGACGAGAAGGGGGCCTTGTCCCCGAGCTTGCGCGCGAAGCGGCGGCGGGGCGCTGCGCAGGCAGGACACTTGAAGCCCATCTTCAGGTCCTCGAACTTCGACCTCGGAGGGGAGCAGCGGGTGGTCAGGTCAGGTCAGGTCAGGTCAGGTCAGGGGGCCGAACTTTCATGTTCAAAGAAGTCAGAGGATGAGGAAGAAGCAGGAGGAGGAGGAGGAGGAGGGAGGAGGAGGAGGAGCAGGAAGGAGGAGGACGAGGAGCAGGTCGTTACATGATGAACGAACTTTCATGTTGAAAGAAGACAGAAGGGCGCGCGCTTGGAGAGAGGGACGCACGAGGCGAGGGCCAGAGGCGAGGGTACGAAGGACAAGCAGCAGCGAGTGAAGGACTTTATCGAGCAGGGGATCGCACGGGAACGAAGCCCCAGGCCGGGCCCCATCACGACGAGCCCGCCAGAGATCGCGGAACACGAGCTGCAGATCGAGAAAGACTTGACGAGGGAAGCCACGGTGGCCCGTCGCACAGCAAAGAAACAAGAACGCGAGCGAAAAGACCAGGGGGATAGCTTTAGGTTGGGCATGTCATCCTGCAGGCGTATGTTGAAAAACTATATATAAACATATATGTGTACAGATACATACCTTGCATAATAATAAGAGCACGGAAAATCGTCACCAGACTATGTTTGACTATTCCTGAAGATTCTTCCTGTAGAGGCGCATGCCCGACTTAGGGGAAGATCGGATGGACTGACGAGTGTCCTGGAGAAACCAAGGAGGAAAAAACGCTCGAGGACGAGATAGAAGGGCAAAGGCGAGCAGGAGAAGGAGCACGGCGAAGATGGGGGAAAGGATAGGATAGGATAGGACTCGGCCTTGCGCGTGTGCTGGGATGACATATGCTACGCGCAGTATGATACTCGTCCAAGCAGAAGCTCAAACAAACGCAAATGACCTATACGAAGATATGGGATATGGGTTACGCGCGCCGTGCAGCCTTTGTGAATTGAATTAACTAGGCTGTTCACTGAGGGAGTGGATTAGCCTGTCGCGAAAAAATGCTTGGCCCTAAACCACATAAACATTGGAACTCTTCCTATATGGGAAGGAGCCCGCATATATCGACAGTGGCGGCATCTCTTACGCCAACTCACCACACGGATGCACGTCTGGTAGAAACGTTTGTACACAGTGGAAATTCTGTTCTGCGCTCATAAGACGATGCCAGGTGCTACCGCACAGAGGACATTCAAAGCAACAGAGTGCATGCACCGAAATGACCCGAAAGCACGCTCGTTGTAAATGTAGCCGCAATCCGCGCAGATCCACTCGCCCTGGCGAAGGGGGAACCAGATCAACACGACGACGATGACGACGACGACGACGACGATGGCCTCCACAAGAAATTGAAGCCAACACAAAGGCCTGACGTTGGTCAAGATGCATGCCGATGTGAGACGGAGAGCAACATGTTCGAGTCAGGAGAGGTTCCGTCGCCGTGCCGCGAGGCACGGAGTGGAGCGTAAACACTCCGTGTAAGGGGCCCGGCCGGACGCCCAGTTGCTGGATTTCCCAGAGGGGTCTCGCGTGCCTTGCTTCCCGAAGGACTCTAGAGGCTTCCCGTAAGAGTTCCCCAAAAGCCACAGGGCCCAAGACGAGGCCCCCAAGACAGCCCAAGAAGGCCCCAAGACGGCCACGAGGCCCCCCAAGAGGTCCTACGAGGCCCCCACGAGGGCCCCAAAAGGGAACCCAAGAGGGGAACCCGAACGGACATTTCGAGCCTTCCCCCCGCAGATGGCCCCCGAGACTACCAGCAGGCCCCCAAGACGCCCTCAAAGGGCCCCTGGAGGCGACGCAGCCAAGAGGCCCCAAGAGTCTCCCAAGAGGTCCCAGGAGGCAAAAATAATGCTTCCAAGTGGCCCCCGAGAGGCCTCAAAGGCCCCAGTGAGCATCCCAAAAAGGTCTCTGACTCAAAATCCCAGGCCGGTGGCGAGATGGGCCGACGGCCACTACATCCGCCGCCACCTTCTATTTCTCCGCGCATGACAGCCCGCGGCCGTCAGACCCGAAACTCGCCCCCTTATGCCTGAGAGGAGAGTTTGGCGGGCTGAGGGCAAGCGTGCCAAAGAATAGGTCAGCCCTTCGGGCCCTTCTAAAAGGTTCCCAATGGGGCCTCGGCACATCCTGGCGGCCACATGTGCAGACTGGCGTCCGCTGGCTTCTGTTTGCAAGATGGCTCCGAGATGCGTCCAGGATGGCCAAGACGGCATCCAGCACGGTCCCAAGGCGCCTCCAAGACCGCCAAGACGGCTGCAGGGGAGGCCAAAATGCTACCAAAACGGCCCAAAATGACTCCAAGACGGCCCAGATGCCCACCAGACGCCCCAAGAGGCCCCCAAGACACCCCAAGAGGGCTCCATGAGGACCCCCAGAAGGCCACATTTGTCGATGTCCGAATGTGAGAGAACGCGTTTCACGGGCGTTTGCCTGGGAAACATTCGGCGGCGCGTTTCGACCAGGGGGTGGACCCCCCCCCCAAACACTCGGCGCCGACTATCAAAACCAGGGGGGCTTCCCCCCCAAACCCCCCCCCTCCCGAGCCCTCCCCCCCCCATCGGCGCCGGCGCCGGCGCTGGCGGCCGCCAGCAGCGCCCACGGCGGGGACGCAGCGACGATGACCCGAGGCAGCCCAGGGGGAGGGTGGGGTTGAACCCCCCCCCTCCCTGGCACGCGGGTGGGAGGGGGTTCAACACCCCCCTTCGCGCCGGCGCCAGCGCTGGCGGCGGCCAGCAGCGCCGGCGCTGGCGCCGGCGACGGCGGGGACGCAGCGACACTTACCACCACTACCACCACCACCACTACCACCACCACCACCGGCACCACGCAACCACCACCACCACCGACACCTTACCACCACTACCACCACCACCACACCACCACCACCACCACCGCCACAACAAACGTCCACAAGCCACCGCCACCACCAACCCACCACCACCACCACCAACCACCACACCACCACCACCACACCACAGCCACCACCACCACAACCACCACAACTCACCATCACCACCACCACCACAAAAACCACCAACCCACCACCACCACCACAATCTACCACACCACCACCACCTCCACAGCCAAACCACCACCACTACCAGCAGCACAACCCACCACCACCACCACCACAAACCACCACACCACCACCACCACCGCCACCACCACCACCACACCACCACCTCCACAAACCACCGCCACAACCACAACCCACCACCACCACCACAAACCACCACCACACCACCACCACCAACCACCACCACACCACCACAAAACCACCACACACCACCACCAAACCACCACCACCACCACCACCCACCACCACAACCACCACCACCACAACAAACCACCACACCACCACCACCACCACAACCACCACCACCGCCACCACCACCTCCACCACAACCCACCACCACCACCACCACCACCACCACCGTCGTCCTCGTCGACGCTCCCCGCCACCGCCGCCCGCCGCCGAAGGCGCCGGCGCCGGCCCAGAACTGGAAATCGTCGTCCCCGCCGCCGTCGTCAGCCGCCGCCGACAAGCGCCGGCCCGAGGAGAGGGGAAGCAGAGGAGGGAAGGGGTGGGGGGGGGGTTCGACCCCTCCCCTTCCCCCGTCACGGGAAGGTGGGGGGGAGAGGGGGTCCGGTTTAATACCCCCTCCCCCCCCTCCAAGCGACCAAACGCGCTCTTTCCCGAATGTGTTTCAATGGAGCGTTCTCGCCTTTTCGGGCTTCAGACAGCTTCTAAGACGGCTCCAGAGGCCTCCGAGATAGCCACAAGACGGACCCAGCAGCCCCCAAGAGGGCGCCAAGGCAGCCCAAAACGCCCCAAAGACGGCCTCGATAGACCGCCAAGACGGCCCAGAGAGGTCCCCGAGACAACCTCCGAATGACAAGAGGCCTCTTCGAGGCGCCCGGAGGCCCCTCAGAGTCTCCAGGAAGCCCCCTCAGAGGCCGCAGGAAGCCCTCAGGAAGCCCCGAAGCCCCCAGAGGGCCCAGAGAGGCCTCTTCCGCATCCTCCTAACAATCCTCCCTCCTCCTCCGCCTCCCCCTCCTTCTCCTCACTCTCCTCCTCCTCTCTCCTCCTCTCCTCCTCCTCCTCCTCCTCCTCCCCCTCCTCCCCCGCCTCCCCCGCCTCCCCCTCCTCCCCCTCCTCCTCCTCCTCCCCCTCCCCCTCCCCCTCCCCCATCAGTTCTTCCGCAAGTGTTCCCCCACAGAGGGGCTCCGCAGCGGCCGGAGGAGCACCTCTCCCGCCGGCGGGGCGAGGCACGGGCGATGCGCACCGGCGCCGGGACGGGGGAAGGAGCACGCGATCCTATAGCTTGTCCAAGCTCAGAGATCCAACGCCTAGAGAAAAAATACGGGGCCACATGCGAACCCTACCCTTACCCCCCACGATTTCTGAGGGGGAGGGTGGGGTTCGCTTCGCTCCCTCAGAAATCGTAGGGGGTAGGGGTAGGGTTCGCATGTGGCCTCCTAAAAAATCAAGACGGAGGGTTTTCTCAAATTTCGGCCTCTGGAGGACCTCGCTGGGCCCCGGGACCGTCAAAAAACGACTCCGGATGGAAAACCGGTCCTGGGGAATGGGTCGGGACTTCGGGGGACCCCGCATTGAGAAAATCACGACATCGGATCTCTGGGACCTCTGGCCCCTTGGGGACACACACCGGCATTTCCAGAAAGGCGGGGGCGGCGGTGATGCGCCGCAGCCGTCCTCGGCAGCACGAGCGCTTCGCAGAAACCATGCGGAGGCCGCTCAGCAGAACGGCAGCACCGATGCCGAGGCGCGTGCGCGACGGGAAGCCCGCTGCCCCGTCGGCGGAGCGACGGCGGCGCAGGCGAATGACCCCCCCCCCGCTCAGGGTGCGCCGGAGAGGCGGGCCTCGACGAGGGGGGTGCCAAGCCCATCACTCGAGCAGGGTCAGGTCGGGCGTGTCCCCCTGCAGGCGGATTTTGGACGAAAAAACATACCCCAGATTTCGTAATCAAGGGAGGGGGGTCTCATTTCGGGGGGGGGTCTCTTCCAGGCTATCTTGGAGGGCCTGGGGGGGTCTGGGGACGATGTTTTGGAGGGTTCTCCCACGGGGGAGGTCTGAAATGGCTTGTCTTGGAGGGTCCAGACCCCCTCCCTTTTATTACGAAATCTGGAGTACGCAAAAAATGCCCCCATAATGCCCAAGAATGATCCATCAATCGTTCCCTCGCTATTTTTTTGACTATTTTTGGATACTCCTGCTGTAGAGGGACAGGCCCGACTTAAGAGTAGGGGATCGTCTACGAATACGTCGAATGCTCGCAAATCGACTGCCACATCTAAGTATTGATTCGTAGATTCGACGAGAAAACTAGTTTGGGGGTAAATCAACAATCCCATACATGGCCCGAGACACGTGGGCCGACTGGGGGGTGCATGAGCGTGAAGGAAGAAGAGGGGGCCAAGACGGGAGCAGGGTCCTAGCTTGTCGACTCCCCCTCGTCGACGCCCCTCCCGCCGAAGCCCCATGTCTTGAGCCCCCTCTTGGTTGCCCCCGACCCCCTCTTGGGCACCCCAGGAAGGCCCTCGACGAGGCGCAGCTGCTGGAAAGCAACCCCGAGGCGAGAAAGCAGGGAACCAGCAACAACTTGAGCCGCCCCCCCCTCGGCTCCCCCCCCTTCGACGCCCCCCCCCCCCCCCCACGCCGACGCCCCTCGTCCTCGCCCCCCCTCCTGGACGCCCCCGGCCCCCTGCACGCTCCAGCTCCTCGAAAGGCCTGCGGCCCGGCCACGGGCGTCGGGTGATGCTAGAAGTGCCCCTGGCCCAAGGTGCCCCCAGCTTTTCGCTCAGCTTTGGAGCCCCTGGGGCTCTCTGGGCCTCGTGAGGGGTGCTCTGGAAGCCGTCTGGGCCACCCCTCCCACGTGAGGGGGGGGGAGGAGGGGGAGGTTGAGGAGGAGGAGGAGGAGGAGGAGAAGGAGGAGGAGGCGAAGGAGGAGGAGGAGGAGGAGGAGGAGGAGGAGGAGGCTGAGGAAGAGGAGGAGGAGGAGGAAGAAGAGGAGGCAGAGGAGGTGGAGGAGGCGGAGGTGGAGGAGGCGGAGGCGGAGGCGGAGGAGGAGGAGGCGGAGGAGGCGGCGGGGAGAGGAGAGCAAGCTAGGTGTGCCCGCGTCTTATCTGACACCCTACCCCTCCCTCCCATCCCTTAGCATGGCGTATATCTTTTCTCTGTTCGCACAATCGGACGTCGCAGCATGGCATGGCATGACATGGCATGGCGGGGCGACGCCCCAAAGTGGGGGGGCTCCTGCGGCAAAACAAATCCACGAATCGGCACCGAATAAGTACGGGGGTGAGGGAGAGAGGGAGCGAGAGGGAGGGCAAGCTACAGTCAACCCGCATGACAAGGACGCACGAGAAGGACGCAAAGGCCTCCGAAGGCCATGTCGACACTTTGCCAGCGGGGCGCGGCCAGCGAAAGCGGCCAAGGATGGGCTGAAAGGGACTCATCCTTACTATGCGGGTTGACTGTACTATCATCGTGATGCAATGAGGAAGGTTGAACAGGGAACGAAGGGGCTGTTTCTGGCAACGACGAGGCTGGGCCACGATTGGGCCCCCCGACCTGGATCGATGGAGTGGCCCGAATACAAAAGCCACTCCTGAGTCCAAGGGGGTCCTTGTCTCAGCGCCTTGACTGTAGGTCCTCCAACTTGGCGCATCGCGCCCCAGTTGCGCGACGCGCGGTCCCCAGATCTCTTCGCGTCGTTGCGGCACCACCCTGAAGAAGGGCACCTGGGCGGCCCAGACAGCGACGCGCGGAGCGCGATTATCCTCGCGTCCCCCCGCGGGTGACGCAGGAGAGCACCTATCGGATCACCCCACGGAGGCGGTCGCACGCGCGGTGGTAACAACCATACAGTCATCGTGCTCCCATGAGGAACGCCGAACAGGGTTCGAAGAGGCTCTCGTGGCCACAGCCGGCCTCGGCCAAGAAGGGGCTCCCCGACCAAGGCCTGCGGAACGGCCCGGAAACCTGAGCCCCTCATGAGCCCAAAGTGGTCGCTGCTTCGGCGTCTCGACTGTGGAGCACCTGTGTTTGCGCATCGCGCCCAGCGATGCGTGGCGCGGGGTCGTCGACCGTCTTCGCGCCCTCGCGCCGTCGCCTTGGAGAGGGGCAGCCTTGCGGCCCAGGCCGCGACGAGCGAAGCGCGACCATCTTCGCGCCCCCACGGGTGACCTAGAAGAGCACGCAAGTGCACCGCCAAGAAATATCCATATCCACTGCCGCGGGGTCGCGTCCCCGGGAATCGAGGAGTATGGATATATATATATATATAGAGAGAGAGAGAGAGAGAGACCTGCCAGCCCACGCTGACGGGCAGACATCAACATCCACCAACCCTCGAGATCCCAGGACATGACTCCGAGGCGGTGGATATGGACTACTCTCGGTTTCTTAGTAAGCGTGGGGGGGTACCCCCCCGACGGGGGTCAGCCTCGCCTCGTCGTCGCGACGCGGCGGGGTCGGAGCGCCTTCGGCGCGCGGTGGCTGCCCGCGACGGGGGTCGACGTGGGGCTGTCGGCGGGGGTGACGCTCCCCCGACGCTTATTAAGAAACTCGGAGTAATCACCGCACGGAGGCGGTCACGTGCGGTGGTAGCAGTCAAAATCCCAGCGGGCTCTCTGCTGCGAGAAAAACTCGAACCAAACAAAGGCAATTCGCGCACGGGCGCCTCCCAGTAGGTTCCGGCTCCGCCACGCGCTTGGCGTGCCACGAGTTCGCCTCGAGCAGGTTCGACACCACCCGGTGAAATGTTGGTGTTGAAAACGGCCTCTGGCTTCCGTTCCCGCATGTCCTGCCTGCACCTGCTGCAGTCTCTTCTCAGTAAACGTGTTATGGCCTGGTTGCGTGGCCTGCTCTGCAGCTGCAAAGAACATGTAACTGGACCTCCGCCACGCCACACGCGGCAATACTCGGCTGCAATTCCCTGACGAGACAATCTTCCCCCCTCCTACACCTCCTCCTTCTCTTCCTCCTCCTCCTCCTCCTCCTCACATACTTGCCATCCTTTTCCTCCTCCCCGCCCCCTCGTTCTGACGACCCCCCTCTGGGAAAGTCATGAGGAGGCCGAAAGAGGCCAACAGACTCTGGAGCCCTTCGCTTATGGTGAGTGGCGGCTGGCAGATGGCCTCACCCGCCTATTCCTCAACGAGGGGGATGAGGAGGTCGAGGACGAGTAGGAGGGGGAGGAGGAGGGAGCAGCAAGAGGAGCATGATCGACATCGCAGGATGTCGAAGGAATGCCAACGGATTCAACATTTGTTTTCGTTCACCCACCGCCTCCCGCCCAATGGAAAAAAACGAGGTCTGCGATTGGCCTCGAACATGCCCCCCTGGCTCGGGGACGCACTGACCCGGGTCAATACAAACCCGGGCCAATCGGGCTTTGCAAGATCCTGCAAAATCCTGCGCGCTAGCCCGGGTCAACGCAACCCTGGCGTTGCAGGATCCTCCGCAAATTCCGGCGCTCTGGATGACCCCCGTTTGCACTAGGTCGGGCATGTCCCCCTACAGGCGGATGTTGGACGAAAATCAAAAATATTCAAATATGATTGTATGTATTGATCTCTGTATATGATGACAAGAAATAAATCGATTACCAAAAAAGTCCCCTGACGATGCTTCGACTATTTCTGAACAGCCCTCCTGTAGAAGGACACGCCCGACTTCACAGCTGCACTGACCCCCGTCTCTCGCAGCTCGGCTGGCCGTCCCAGACGGGCTCGCGGCGGCCGAGGACGGTGCACAACGGAGGCGCGAGATCCGGAGGCGCAGGGCTCGCGCGGCCCGAAGGAGGGGCCCGAGGAGCGGCCCGAGCCGGGCCCAGTGCAGCCACCGGACCCAGGAGTCAGACGCCAAACTTCTCTGCACCAGCCCTGCAGCCGTGCTGCAGCGGATGCTCGCGTGGACCCCTGGCAATGCCAGACCCCGAAACGGCGAGCAAAAAAAACAAGGTGAATTTCACGCGGCTTCTCTTTCAGTCTTCATTCCCGGCAGTCTCCTTGCATGGAGAGGGGGGGGGCTGGGGGGCGTGGCGAGGCCCGAACGGAAATCTGGACGCCGCACAAATCGGGATTGCCTTGCACGCCTGTTCGGCCCAGCGTTGTCTGAAAAAGGCAGTGGAAGAGGGAAAAGGATGCCATGCAGGTGAGCTTGCATCAGTCTGTTTTTAAACATCAAAACTATCTGAGAGCCGCTCCCCAGCCAAAACTATCCTGACGAAGGACCCAACCATAAGCAATTGTGGGTACCTCGTTGTGGGTCCATCTTTCGACGGGCCTACCTTTGGGACCACGAACCGCGGACGCAGTGGGCGACCCGCAGCGGGAGGAGGAAATTCGGAAGGAACGCACGTATCCTCACACTGATTCCTCTCCTCGACTTTTTCCGTCCTCGGCCTCCTCATCCACCTCCCCCTCCTCTTCACCGCCACCACTATTCACCTCTCAGTCCTGAACTATCGCCCCTTGTCCTCCTACCACTCTGTCTCTCACTCCTCGTCCCCCTCGTCGCCCTCCTCCCCCTCCGCCTCCTCCTCCTCCTCCTCCTCCTCCTCCTCCTCCTCCTCATCATCCTCCTCCCTTTCCCCTATACGTCACTCGAGGCCACAATTCCACTGTTAGAGGTTGCGCGATCACATGCCAGGAAGCCAACATCATGACACTGCACGTTGCATGACTTATCACAACGTCGATCTGGGCAACGTAATGGCTCTGGCTGGTCGTATTTCACTTGTAGGTAAGCACCTGCTCCGTCAACGCTACGCCGCAGACTGCAGGGCGACGCGCGGGGAGGACAGGAGGAGGGAGAGGAGAGCGGAGTCCCCGCGACGCGCGCCGGTTGCCCCGCAAGGGTCCAGGCGATTCGCGTGGATAGCCCGCAGCGCGGAGCAAGCGGGCCAAGCGCTGGCCGCTGGGCAGAGCGACGACTGGCGAGCGACGCGAGTGCGGAGCGCAGCACGGAGTCCCCGCGACGCGCGCTGGTCGGCCCGAAGGAACCCTGGCGACGCGCGCAGGCTGTCCCAAAGGCAGCCCGTGAGAGCAGCCCGAAGCTTCTACTACCGCGCCAGCCCTCTCCTCCCGCGGCCTCACCCACAGGAGACGCTCTCCACCATCTCCTCTGCACCGGCGCCGTGTAATAGTTTCCCTCCTGGCAGGATTGGCCTCGACGCGCCCTGCTCTGACGCCGAACTCGCCGGCGTGCCACGCGACCATGGAGTGCTTCAAAATGGTGACGAGCGGCGTGTCCAGAGAAACGTCGATCTTCAAGCACTCCTCCCCGCTCAGTGCCAAGAAGCGCATGGAGCCTTCTCCCAGCGACAGCTGCAGCGCCAGCACGAGCATTACCTTGGCCGTATACGTCAGATCTGCTTCGACTGGTGGAACGTACTGATCTGCGCGATCGCAGATCACGACATACCCGGCATTGCGGCTGAGGACTGTCTGGTCTTCACAAGCAACCACGGTCGTGTAAGACTGGCCCGACCGCAGCCGCGGGATATCACATTGACCGTGGGAACTGTCTCCGCAAGCCACTGCACGACCATCATTCAGCAGCAGGACGGCGTGCGCATACCCAGCCGACACCTGCACGTGTGCGAGTCCTTCGTCGAGCGCCGGGATGCCGCACTGGCCGCAATCGTGCACCTGCTGCTCGCTACCCACGGCCAGGTAAAAGCCGTCGCCCCTCAGTAGCACTGCGTGATATGCAACGTCGACTTGCGAAAATGTGACCCCTGGTTTAAGAGTCATCTCTGTTGCCCAGCAGATGGACGTGCGGAAAGGCAATGGGAATCCCATCTGGGACATGGAGATGTAGACCGCCATCATGCCGTCGCTCCGCAAAGAGGCCATGCAATCACCGCCGGCAGCGACCTGAGTGTATACCGCACCATCGCCCGTTTGCGGCACGACGCTCAGGATGTCGCCCCGCATGGTCGTGGCGTACTTACTCCTGGTTGAGTGGACATGGGCAACCTACCGCGACACCGCCGAGGCGTGTCAGCAGCACGGTGAAAGGGGTGCCCGCCGCGATCTGCGCTCCCGCTCCCCCTTCCTCCCCCGTGGTTCTCCTCCTCCTCCCGCTCCCCCTCCTCTTCCCCCTCCTCCCACTTCCCGTGGCCCATCCTGCTCCGCCTCCTGATTCCAGTATTGCTCCTCCTGCTTCCCTTCCCCCTCCTCTCTCCTCCTTCCTTCGACCCCTCCTGTTCCTCCTCCTTCTTCTGCTCCTCCTCCTCCTTCCTCCCCCGCCCCCTTCCTTCCACTCCTGCTCCCCCTCCTTCCCTCTCCAGTTCCCCTCCTCCCCCTCCCCTGCTTCCTCCCTCCCCGTCCCTCCATCCCTAGAAGCACCAGGGATGCCCAAACCCCTTCTCACGCCCTCGGAACGCCTGACATCCCCCCGAACCTCTGAGGAGGAGGCTCCCCCTCCTCCTCCCTCCACCTTCCATCCTTCTTCTCCCCCCCTCTTCCATCCTTCTTCTCCCCCTCCTTCTTCTCCCCCTCCTCCTCCCTCCACCTTCCATCCTTCTCCCCCCCCTCTCGCTCCGGAAGCCGCCCCGAAGCTCCCGTGGAGCCCCCGAAGACACCCACGAGCCCGGGCGAGCCGCCACCTCTGGAGGGGGGCCTGGGACGCACAGATCGAGAAATTCCCCAGGTTCTCCCATGTGCTCTGGGCGTTTGTCTCCCCCCCCCCCACACTTCGCATATGCTACCATGCTTTCTGGGGAGTCGAAGGTCAACTGTGTCTCTGTGTTTTTATTCCCTCCGGATCCTCACCCGCGCCGCTCTCCCCTCCCCCTCCTCTCCTCTCCTCCTCCTCCTCTCCTCCTCCTCCTCCTCTCCTCCTTCCTCCTCCTCCTCCTCCTCCCTCCTCCTCCTCCTCTCCTCTCCTCCTCCTCCTCCTCCTCCTCTCCCCTGCTCCGAGCCGGGACGCTGCCAGGCCCGGGCTCCCCGCTCCGCCACAGGCTCGCAGGAGCCGGCCTGCGCGGACCTGTCCCCGGACGCCCTCGGGGCGGCATCTCGGGGCGGAGCCGTGGCCACGAGGGCGCCCCGAGGAGCCCCGATGGAGAGCAGATGGCCGTCCAGAATGTTCAACGGACCAGGACGGCGGGGACCACGACGACGACGACAACGACGACGACGACGACGACCACGAACACCACGACGACGACGACGACGACGACGACGACGACGACGACGACGACGACGACGACGAACACGACGAACACAACGGACGACGACGGTGAGCCGCACATTCGGTGGGCGAGGAACCGCATGCGAACCCTGCTGCCGGTGCGCTCGGTGGAGCTCCCGATGGGGCCACGAACCGTGTGAAGGGTGTGCCGAAATGGACCTGGGGTGGGCGGGGAGGAGCATGTGGACCCTGCTACTGGGACCTTGGGTGGAGCTCCCTATGGGGCCACGAACTGTGTCATGATGATGCTGAGGAGGAGGAGGAGGAGGAGGAGGAGGAGGAGGAAGAGGAGGAGGAGGCGGGAGGGGCATCGGGAGGGGAACAGCCGGAGCGAGTGAGTGAGGTGACGCGGGGCGCTGTCTCGTCAAAACGAGGACCCAACACAGGATGGTTGGGAACAACTCCTGGACGAAAACGCGGCCCAAGGGAAGGGGGCCGAGTGCTCGAGGGCCCCGACATGGAGAACAAAAACACGACGTCGGGGATCTGGGGATGGGTCGTACAGGACGGGCCCACCCAGACGACCCCAAGGCGCCCCAAGACGACTCCAGGGCCTAAAACCAAGACTCCAGCAGACCACCAGGGCGAGTCGCAGGACCCCCAACGTGCTCTCCAAGAAGGCTCGAACGAGGTAACTGGCAGCCCTGAAAAGCTCCAGCAGGCCACAACAGACGCGGAGAAAGAGGAGGACGAATCAGCCACAACTACACGTGCACGCAGGCAGCACGACGGGAAAAGGCTAGAAGCACAAACGAGATCAGGAGCCGCACACATCCTCTTCGGGTGGTCGGAAGAATGGCGTAAGCCTCTTGGATCAAAGAACTCGCCTCCAAGATGGCCGATGTGACTTCAGAAGGTCTTCAAGATGGTCCAAGACAATAAAACATCGCAGGCGCCTCCGAAAGGCAGGAGGCGGCGGTGGTTCGCCGTAGGCATCTTCGATACCACTACTGCCGATGCTACTACGACGACTGCTACCGAACTGCCACAACAACAACCGTTAGCATCACAGCTTATAAAACTACTGAACACAACCCTACCACCACGAATGCAGCTGCTACCGCTACTGATGTTGCTACCGCTTCTGATACAGCTGGTAATACTGACACTGGTCCTAATAGTGTGCGCAGCGTTCGTCCCACCTTGCTCGCCGTCACGCTTGTCGACAAGAGGCTGGATGTCTGGATGATTTATACGCACATGCTCTGGGACACATCATCACCAGTGTTATCATCGGTAACGTCGCCATCATCATCATCATCATCACCATCATCATCAGCAGCATCAGCATCATCAGCATCAGCATCATCATCAACATCAGCAGCATCATCATCATCAGCAGCAGCATCAGCATCAGCATCATCAGCATCATAATCAACAGCGTCATCAGGATACTCAGCATCACAATGAACGTCAGAAGTGTCATCATTGCCATCGCCATCGTCATCATCGGCATCCGCCTCATAAGCACCAACAGCAGCATCATCATCAGCAGCAGCAGCAGCATCAGCATCATCCTCGTATTTATCGTCAGCATCATCATCAGCAGCAGCAGCATCGTCATCATCATCATCAGCATCCTCAAACCCAGCTTCAGCATCATCATCAGCATCAGCATCACCAGCATCATCATCATCATCACCATCATCATCGTCAGCAGCAGCAGCAACAGCTCCAGCATTCAAGGGTATGCGCGCGTGTGTCCGTCTCAGAGAGGGACACAACTGGAATGCCTGACGACCCGCCACAAAAGCGACGGTGTTGCCAAGGAGAAATTGGGCAGCAGCGCCTCCGCAAGCTGCACGCATTGAACCAAATAAATCGAAACATGAGCGGATCAAAGTGCAAAAGACAGGCCTGCTCATGGCAAGCAACTCTGGTGCACATGCTGCATATCATGTAGCCTCCATTGCAAAAGAGGCAGAGATCATCACACCAATGCTTAATGCTGCAATGGGAAGCCCCTCTACTAACCCACGCTTCTTCACTAAGGCCACTGTCGGTGAAGGTATCCCCAGGCATGAAAGCGATTGAATGTTGCCTGGTGAACTTGAATGCATGCTGCTTAAGCGATAACCGAAGAAGCAGACGAGGCACTGTGCAAAGGGGGCCGCCGCGAAGCTCGGCAATGGTGCAGTGCAAATGGAGTTGATGGAATGGTCAACAACGGCCTGAGACCGATGAACGCCAAAGGAAGTACACTGCAACACCTTCCCAACATATACATTCAAATGCGCACACATACACACAGACAAGTGATATTATGCATACTTTCAAACAAACAAGAAGAAGCAAACATCGGGGCGGCTCCAAAAAATGCAACGACGACCAGTAGGGAAGCGCCACGCGTCCTGGGATTACGCAGCCGACAAGACAACATCTGCGCAACATGATATCAACGTGGGCGTGAGCGAAAAAACATCCACAGCGACACTGAGACCACACTGCAACCCAAGAATATGATGCAACCTTGGGGCTCTCTGTGGCCACATTAGGATTCTCTTGGGCCATCTTGGGGCCCTCATGGGGGCCTCCTGGACCGTCTTGGGGCAATCTCGGAGGCCCTCAGAGCCGTCTTCGGCAGATCTGGGCCCGAAAAGGAGAGAACCAACAAAACAATGAAAAACCTCAGGAGAATGAATGCGTTTGCATCCTCAGGCCATCTGGAGGGGTCCTCTTGGGAGGCTCTTGGGCCGTCCCGGGGGCCTCTTGGGCTGTGTCTGGAGGCTGGGGTCGTCTTGGGGCCCTCTCGGAGCCCTCGTCGGCCCTCTTCGGGGCCTCCCATGGCCTTCGTGGGGCTCTCTCTTGGGAGCCTCTTGGGCTCTTTTCGGCCCCTGATAGGCCGTCTTGGAGCTCTCTTGAGCCGTCTCGGGGCCCTCTTGGGAGCCTCATGGGCCGTCGTGGGACGATCTGTCGAGCCTGTTGGGCCGTCTTGGGCCGTCGGAAGACTGAGAAGGCGAGAGCACTAAAAAATCTTCAAACATCTGAGCAACACATATTGTTTGTGGCATCCTGAAACCCTCTCAGGGGTCCTCTGGAGAGCCCCTTGGCCAGTCTTTTTTGTTTGCTGCTTGGCGCACATGGAAGCCCAGAGCGCGTGACACTGAGCCGCACGGCTCCACAGTCTGCAATGACATTTGAAACATGCAACCATGATTTCGAATCGACCCTGGCAACTTGAAAAACTCAGAGCGCGTGTCATAGCGTCGCACGGCTGCAACACCTGCCGTCAGGCTCGCAAGTGAGGGATGAAAACTGTGCCTCGGTCTGGTAGTTCAGAATGCGTCGGGGCACTCTGCCATCGGGCGTACGTCAAGTCTACGTTTGATAAAAACATCATTACAGCGGTCTCGCCAGACTGGCAGTTTGAATCCCCAAATCCCCAGATCATGATTAATCAGGGACGGGATGGAAAGGGCTCGGATCAGCACTCATCAGAGACGGGATAATGGGGCGACGTTCTATGGCCAGGAAACTACATCGGCCATCGTGAAGCAGGGAACGCGGACAGGCGTCCGAAAGAGCAGGGTTAAATGTCACTTCTCTTCGATAGCTCGTTCCCTTGCTGAGCCAAAACTCACTTGTCACCATGGCAGCCCAGCGCGCGTAGAATTGAGTCGCACGGCGCCACAGCCTGTCATGATACTTGAGGCAGACAACACTGAACATTAGAACAAGCAACGTGTAAAGGAAAAAACGGGAAGCGCCGCTTCTCTCTGCTTGCGTGCGCACGCGCGCACGGGTCCTCCTCCATCTTCTCCTCCTCCTCCTCCTCCTCCTCCTCCTCCTCCTCCTCCTCCTCCTCCTCGTACACGTCCCCTAACAAACTCCCATCACCTTCACGTTCCGAGACGGCGTTTCCCGTCATCCGAACTCATAAGTCGCCATGGCAGCTCAGCGCGCGTAGCATTGAGTCGCACGGCGCCAGAACGTGCCATAAGACGTTCAACAGAGAACCATGAACTTTGAAACAGGCAATCTGGAGAAACGAACTAGGAACCATGTAAGGATCCATGTGCGAGGCATGGCGTCTCACGGCTCCAAGGCCTGCACAAGAAACATGTAAGGCTCAGAGCGCGTTGCATGGCGTCGCACGACTCCAAGGCTTGTATAGTTATGATGGTGGGAGAAGGATCACCACCATAAACCTGAATTGTCGGACGTCCGCGCAGAGTTCTTGGATCGACGCTGGACCCCCCCTCCGCGGCGCGCGGAGCGCGCCAGGGGAGGCGTCAGAGGCGGAGGGGCTCTCCTGCTTCTGGCGCCTGGCCCAGAGCGTGCGAGAGGCCCTCAGCGATGGCGCAGCGCCGCCGGACAGGACAAGCTACGGCTCGGGCCCGCCTCCGCGGGAATGTGGTGGACCACCGTGAGGAACGTGTTCTTCACCTCGAGCCTCCACAACACGCGGCCGCTGCCCCCCCCCTGGCTCTCCACGCCCGGCCCCGTGCACTCCGGCAGCTGGCCGTCGGACGCGGCCGAGACCTGGCGAGAGCGCAGCGACCCCTCCGAGCTCGGCCCGCTCGCCCGGGTGCTGCTCGGGGACCCGCCGCGGCTGCACTTGCCGCCCCCGAGGCGCAGCGCCCCGGCGCCCAGGCTCGCCAGGCCGCCGCCGGCCCGGCCGCGCATCCTCGGCGCCCCGGCGGGCCCCGCGGACGGGGCCTCCGCGCGCCAGCGCGCCACGCGCCCGTCCACTCGCCGGGGGCTCGGGGCGCGCCCGCCGAGGCCGCAGGCCGCGGGCGGCGCCCGGTCGTCCAGGCGCGGGCGGAGCTCGGCCCGGGAGTGGGCGAAGGCGCAGGCGGGGGCCCGGCAGGCGCCGTGGGCACGCACGGCGGGGCAGAGCTGCGTCCTCGTGAAGTCTGGGAGCGCCTTGCTGGCCATCGCTCGGACGTCCATTCCCTGAGTTTTTTTCGGTTTCGTGCGTCGTGTTTTTCGCCAAATGATCAAGGATGCTCCTCGATGGTCCTCGCCGAAGGGAAAAATGCGCACGTCCGAGCGATGCCAAGCCTTGAGCTCGGTGCTGCCGTGGGCGAACCTGCAGCCCGCGCCCCTCAGGCAGGCGCCGGCCGCGAAGAAGCTGCACAGCCGCGTCTTGGCGTGCAGGGGGTTGGGCACCAGCGCTGGCGGGCGCCGCTCCCCGGGGACCTCCCGCGGCCCTGCGGGGCCGCCGCCGTGCCCCCGCCTGGGGGCGCCGGTGGAGGGGCGGGTGCCCGGAGCCATGCCGGCACGGGGCGGTCCACTGGGCGGCTGCTGGGCGCCGCGGGTGCGCCTCGCGCGGGGAGGAGCTGCGGCGCTGAGCGCAGGCTTGGACCGGAATGGCTACGGGGAAGGGGGTCTCTGGGACCGTCTTGGGGCCGTGTCAGGCCATCTTCGAACGCTCCTGGGCGGTTCTGGGTTCTCTTGGAGCGCTCCTGGGTCTGGGCCGCTTCGAGGGGCCTCTTGGCCAATCCGAAGGGGGCGATTGCGTGTTGCGCCGGCGCGGTCGCACTACGCCCCTCACATAGAACCCCTCCCTAGAGGCTTCGCCCCACCAAAACGTCATCACTCATACCTCATTATTTCCGTCACCTGTCCAGCACGGGGACGGAAAACGCCTCGTCCTCCTCCTGCTCCTCCTCCTCCTCCTCCTCCTCCTCCTCCTCCTCCTCGTCCTCCCCCTTCTCCTACACTCCACCAGACAATCAGCCGACCAGCAAACCGGCCAGCCAAACAGTCAGCTAGCCAACCAACCAGACGACCAGCCAGCTAATCGACCCACCAGGCAGCCAACCAACCATCCATCCAACCAATCAACTAGCCAAGCAGCCAACCAGTCAATACGGCCAACGAACCAATCAATCAACTGGAAGACCAGCCCAGTAGCCATCCAGCCAGCAAGCCGATCGACCAAACAGCCAACAAACAAGACAACACGCCAACCAGCAAACAACGGTTAAAGTAGTCAGCGAGCAAGGCAACCAGCCGACCAACCAAACGGCCAGCCAGACTAATAGACAACTAGGAAACCAGCAAACAACCAACCAAACAACCATAATCAACCAGCCAGCCAGCCAACCAACAATCTGGCCTCACTAGCAAGCCAACTGGCAAGCTTATCGACCAGACAGCCAGCTAACAAGTCAACCAGCCGACCAGGCCAGCGCGATTTGGGCGAAGCCATGGAATATACCTCTGCCCTTGGCGTCTCACTCGAGTGGTCGTTGATGCACCAGCCTGTTGGCGGACCGAAGACATACCGATACCACTACCCTCCAAACCTCAGACTTGTCTATGCGAACCCCACCACGGCGACGACGACCCTCAAGAGGGCCCAAAGGGGTGAAACAGGGAGAAGGGTCGCAGTATTGGCGTATTGGCTTGCGTTTCCTCTTCGAGCTGCTGATGTTGCTGCCTCCCCAACTCTCTGCCTGGGTGCGCCGAGATGAAGGGCCAGGAAGAGGGGGGCCTTGCGCAGCATGGCCCGAGACATGTGCACGGACGAGGGGGGGAGAGCCCGGGGGCGTGTCGAAGGAGGAAGAGGGGGCGGAATCTGGGAAACCTCATGGCCCCGGGCCCACGTCCCCCCTACAAGCCCCCCCCCTAACCTGACGCCAGGGCCCCTAACCTGACGCCGCCCCCGCCGGCAATGGACCGGGCGCTTTTGAACGCAACCTGACGCCGGGCAGTTAACCTGACGCCACCCCGCCACGACTCGCCTGGCGCGCGCCCACCGTTCGGGTGAAAGAACCGCTCCCGATCAAAAGCGTGGCTGGCGCTCGAGCGGCAACGCCACATCCGATTATGAAGGAGGTGCCTGCGCCGCAAGGCGGCGTCGCTGCTCTGTGCTTGCCTTGCCGACGCGCCGTCGGACGCAAGTGCTCGCACGAAACCTCGGTCCCCAGTCCTCTGAAGGGGCCCCAGGACACACAAATAAATACACACGAATAAAAATATTCCCCATATTTTCCTATATTTTCTGGGTTTTTGTCTTCCCCCCCACTTCCCATATTTTCCTATATTTTCCTGGGAATCGACGATTAATTGTGTCTGCGTGTTTTTTCCTCTCCTGATCCTCGCCGCCCCCCCTCCTTGACGCCCCCGATCTGCCCTCCCCTCGCGCAGCTCCGCCGCGGAGGGCCACAAATGAGCCTGGCCCCTCGGGCCGTGGCCCGCGGGAGGAGGAGGAGGAGGAGGAGGAGGACGAGAGGAGGAGGAGGAGGAGGAGGAGGAGGAGGAGGAAGAGGAGGAGGAGGAGGAGGAGGAGAAGGAGAAGGAGGGAGAGGAGGAGGAGGAGGAGGAGGAGGAGAGGAGGAGGAGGAAGAGGAGGAGGAGGAGGAGGAGGAGGAGGAGAGGGAGTAGGAGGAGGAGAGGGAGTAGGAGGAGGAGGAGGAGGAGGAGCAGCAGGAGGGGAGCAGCCCGTGCTCCCACGCCCCCACGCTCCGTGCTCCCCACGGCCCGTGGCCCGCGCTGAGCATCGGGGGGGGGAGGACACCGGCCCCTGGCCGCACACGAGGGCATCTCGGTCGTTTTCGGGTCGGGGCTAGCGTTAGGTCGGGCGTGTTCTCCTACAGGCGGAGTTGGGGCGAAAAATATTGAATTCCTAGAGAAATGCCAAAAAAAGGTCAAACATATGTGGGAAATCGTCCCCAGACTATTGATTGAATGTTACTCCTGTAGAGGGACAGGCCCGACTTGAGGGTAGTGTTGGGGGGGGGCCAGCGAACCAGCGTCTCCCAGCGCCTCCCGGCGCCAGAGGCGCCATAATGTGTCGAGGATGGCACCCGGCGCAAACAAGCGAGCAAGCAACGTCAGAGGCGCGGGTGCGATAGAGTATAACGGATATGGTTGGGTGAAACAGCGAGCGTGCTGAGAAAGGCACCAGAAGAAGAGGAGGAGGAGGAGGAGGGGGAGGGGGACGAGGAGGAGGAAGAAGGCAAACGCTTCAGGTTCGCTGCCTAAGTCCGCCCAACAAAAAAGGAGGAAGAAGAAGAGATGCAGGAACGCTTCTCTGCAACAGAAGACGAGAAAGGGAGAGGCAACGGAAGAGGAGAGAAGAGAGCGCCTGGCGGCGGGGCCGAAATCAGCTGCGTGCAGCAGATGTCGTGAACCTGTCCGTATCCCCTCATTCCGTCTGGTTGGTCTGGCGGGGTGGATCCTGCCGCATCTTCGTGAGCAAGAGGGAGGGGGAACTACTACGCCGGAGTAAGTGCCGACTCGGCTGGATTGGGCTGGATCCTGGAGTCGGCCAAGGACCACGCAGAGTGCGGCAGATTGAGGTAGACAGGCAGCGCTGGGTTGTGGCATACCATATCAGATCGACACCAACAAAACACAACGACCGATGCTTCACGAAACCCCCCCCAGGAACTGCAACCTAAAAACCGTCTGGGTTTGATGACTCTGTCAGAAGTCTGGCAAATTAAAAAGCGGGCGCACCGAACAATAAGAGTCAGCAAAGGGGCATACGATTGCTCGCCTCAACGCTTCTGTCCCACCACTGTCACTACAAAGAGCAGGACCTGGATCGAGAGTGCGATCTGGAGGTGGGTGTGCTCGAACACATCATGACGACTCCTTTCTGATAAGGTGGCGCCTGCGCCCCAACCCACAAACTCTTCTTCGGTGGTGAACCAGAGGCGGCCCGAGCTGGTCTCCGCCATTTGAGCGGACACTTCTAGCTCCTTCCTCCTCCTCCCTCGTCGTCGTCGTCCGTCGTCGGCGTCTCGTCGTCGTCCCTCCTATTTCGTCGCCGTCGTCGTCGTCGTCGTTGTCGTCGTCGTCTTCCCTCCTCCCTCGTCGTTGTCGTCGTCAGCGTCGCCGTCCTTCCTCCTTCTTCGTCGTTCGCGTCGTCGTCGTCCTCCCACAACACCAGCGCCGCGAACGTGCAATGCTCCTGACAGTGTGCGGGCACCAAGGGTCATACCATCACCAATACGGTGCTTCCTGCGGCAGGTTCGTCTCGTCAAGACCTCGGCGCTGGCTTCTGACACCGCGCAGATCGCTCCACCGTGGTTCTTGAACAAGTCGGCGGACGTCCGATCGCCGGATGGTTGCATACTGGCCGATTCTGGGCCACTGGCGTAGAGGCCTCACTGACAGGGTCAGAGTAGGTTCGGGGAGACGTAAGACTCGGGTACGGGGGACTCGGGATGGCCTGACGGGGCCATAATAGAAATGACGAGGCCCAATCTGAAATTTGACGCGAGCTCCCGCTGCAAACATCCCACAAAGACGGGACCGTCAAAATCCAGGATGCGCTCGTCCAAAAACGTCGGCAAATCCGATAGGTGGGAGCACCGCGCCGCACCTCCGATGCATCACCGATGCGTTGGCGACGTCCGTGATGCATCGGCGCCATCGTCGTGGAGAAAATCGGTCTCCGCATCAAGCCGCATCGCCGATGTATCGGCGATGTGGCGCGATCCACCGAACCCATCTACCTGAACCCCATCTGGGAGGCCTAGATGGCAGCGTTCAACCATGAACGCCCACGGCGGGATCGACGCCACGTCGACACGACGCGAAACTGCCGTACAGCTTGCAGAGGGCAGGCGGGGGTCCTGCCGGCCATGCTGAGAGCAAGCGCGGGGCGGCCGCAATGCCACAAAGAGGCCTGCAGGCGTGGCTGGGACCCTGCCGGGGTTGCGAGCCAAATGGCGGCATGCCAGTGCGCAGGCGCCCGCTTGCCCTGGCATGGCCGTCCGCCACGGACTCATGAGTTCGCGGTTTGCGCCTCCCGCAGTGGGAAGCGCGAACAACTTCGCGCTCTCGCCCCGCCCCACCCCCCCAGAGTAGGGCCCAGGCCGCCGCCGGGCCCAGACCGCGCAGCGCGAATCACTGCGCGAGTTCGCGGGAGCCCTTGCTCCACCCGCAGGTCCGCCCAGCCGCCTCCCCGAACCGGCACGTTGACTCCCCGACCTGCCCCACGAGTTCGCACGACAAGCGGCAAGGCACCACGAGAAAGGAGGCGTCGTACGGCCATCGTGCTGCCAGAAGGAGCGCATAGTGAGGAAAGCGGGAGCTTTCTGGCCGCGGCGGGCCTAGGTCACAAACAGTATTTTCGTCAGCGGCGAGGCGGCGAACTCCGCTCCAGCGAGAAGCTAGAAGGGAGCACTGACTAGCGAAGTGGCTGGCGGGCAAAGAGGGGGGCGGGGGGGGACGGCCGAGACGAAGAAGAGACGCTCAGACGCCGAAGAGTTCGACGATGAGCAGCCGGGGGGGGGCAGCAGCAGCCAGGCGCGCAGGGCCAGAGCGCGGTGGGCGGCCGTGGCAAACCACGGTGGCACCTAGGTCACACACAGGTTCCACGACAGAAATCGAAGGAAGGGCCCGAAAGCACGAGCCCCTTCCTGAGCTTGGAGCGGTGCCTACTTCGGCATCTTAACTGTAGAAGGGGAGGCAGACTTGGGGGGCAACATGGGAACCCTACCCCTACCCCCAGCCCCCGATGCAGAGGCAGTCAAGCGCCTCATCGTCATCGTCATCGTCATCGTCATCGTTTAAGCCTCCGATATAGATGCACTCAAGCGCCTCAGCCCTGTAAAATTTTGAAGGAACGCATGCCCGACCCTGCCCAACAAACTGAGCCCAGAACTGGTAAAACCATGTCGCGGCTCCTGTCGAATGCGTTGGCGAATCCGCCGACTCCTTCGTGGGTCTCTAGGTTCTCCCCCCCCAGAATCCCCCCCAAGAGACCCCAAACCGGAAATTTGACCCCGACCCAAAATGGACCAAGGAGGCCCCAAGACGCCCCCCCTTGATGCCCCCCCTTGATGCCCCAGAGGCCCGAAGAGGCCCCAAAACGGCCCCCAAGACGCTTCAAAACTGCCTCCCAGAGGCATCCGAGAGGCCTGCAACGCCCAACGAAGCCCTCGAGCCGTCCAAGATCGTCCCCGAAAAGCCCAACAAACCCAACCAAGCCCGATACTCAGTCCCGCAGGAATCAAGGGGTCGGCGGATGTGGCGCAAGCCTGTAGAATCCACGTCCGGAGGTGACGTGCTGAGCGGCAGCGTTTTCCGGCGAACGCCTCAATGCAACGTATCCAATGTATCCAAAGATTGCACAGTTGCAACATATTGTATTGTGTTTCCACGTCCGAAGGTGACGTGCTGAGCGGCAACGTTTTCCGGCGAACGCCTTAATGCAACGTATCCAATGTATCCAAGGATTGCATAATTGTAACATATTGTATTGTGTTACATTATTATGTATCCCCCCATACGCCCCCCCCAGGGGCTACGCCACATCCGTCGACCCAAAATGGCCACCCCCATTTGGGGCTCAAAAACGTACCAAAACCTATGTAAAATCGATGATTCGGGACTTTGGGCCCTCTGGGAGGCCCAATAGGGCGTCAAGACGGCTCCATATGGCTTCAAGACGGGCGAAGACGGCTCCAAGACGGTCCATGATGGCTCCAAAAGGGCCCAAGAAACTCTTAAGACGTCCCAAGAGGGCCCCAAGACGACCCCCAAGAGTGCCTCCAGAAGCCAAAACCATTAATTGTCCGATCGGTTTTGGATGATCTTAGCGTTCTCGCCTTTCTCGACTCTCAGAAGCCCATGGCCGCCCAGGCAGCCACGAGAATTGTTCCAAAAAGGCCCCCGAAAGCCCCCAAAAGGGCCACCAAACGGCCCAGGAGGGCCCCAAGACGGCCCAGAGAGGCCCCCAAGGCGGTCCAGAAAAAACCCTGAGACGGCCCAAGGGGACCCCAAGAGAACCCCAAGGCGGCCGCGACAAGCCCCCAAGACGGCCTCCGAAGGGGCGGAACGGCGCAAAAGCGCCCCAAGACGGCCCAAGACGCCCCCAACAGGCCACGAGAGGCCCCCAAGAGGCCCCCAACGGGCTAAACCCCAAGAGGCCTCCAAGAAGTCCCCAAGAAGCCTCCAAGAGGCCTCAAAGAAGCCCCCACCAGGCCACACAACGACTGGAGTGTAATGTTATTTTTCTCCCCCTGGGCGAACTGCGGCGCAGCGCCAGCCAGGTGGAAGTTGGTCACGGCGGCGCCCATGATTAGAGCCGGCGCCGGAAGGGAAGATGGGGAGGGAGTATGGAAAGGAGGGGGGGGGGAGAGGCCCCAAAGAAGTCCCCAAGAGGCCCAAAGAAGCTCCCAAGAGGCCTCCAGGAGGCCCCCAGGAGGCTCCCAAGAGGCCCCGCGACGACGTGACTGCACGTGCTCCGGACGTGCACCCCGCGAAGCGAGAGGAATCCACGTCCGGAAGTGACGTGCTGAGCGGCGATAATGCAACGTACCCAATGTATCCAATTGTTGCATAATTGCTACATGTTGTATTGTGTTAGGCTATTATGTCTCCCCCCTTACCCCCCCCCCGGGGTCACGCCATTTCCGTCGACCCAAAAGTGGTGGACCCCTTCTGGGCCTGAAAACCTACCAAAACCAATGTAAAATCGATGATTTCGGCTTCTTGGGCCTCTTGGGAGGCCACCAGGGCGTCAGGACGGCTCAAGATGGCCCCCCAAGACGGCCCAAGATGGCCCCGAGAAGGCCTAGAAAGAACCCAAGACGCCCCAAGAGGGCCCCCAGAGGACCCCCAAGAGTACCTCCAGAAGCCAAACACCATTGATTTTCCCATGGTTTTTTGAAGATTTCAGTGTTCCCGACTATTGCGAATCTCAGAGGTCCAGGACGGCTGAAACAGCCTCTGAAGTGGCCCCCAGACGGCCCAAGAAGCCCTCAAGAGGGCCCCAAAACGGCCCGAGGGGGCCCCCAGACACCGCAAAGAGGCCGCCGAGATGCCCCAAGAGGCCCCCAAGACGGCACAAGAGTACCCCAAGACAGTCTCCGAAGGGACCAGACATCGCAAGAGCGCCCCCAAGACGCCGACACGAGGCTCCGAGAGGCCCCAAAGAGGCCTCACAGAGGCCCCCAAGAGGCCTCCCAGACGCCCCCGCGAAGACCCAAGAGGCCCCAAAGAGGCTTCCAGGGGCCCCCAAGAAAATCCCAGAGGCCCGACAACGACTGGACTGTACGCGCTCCGGACGTGCACCCCGCGAAGCGAGAGGAATCGATCGGAAATGAGCCAGCGTATGTTGCGCGACCCTGCTCGTATCACGACGAGCAACCTCCAGGAGGTAGGGCCTGGGGAGTGCGCAGCCTTCGGTCTGCGACCCACGCGCCAGATGGAAAATTAATTTGCCCACGCCTTCTCTCTCTCTCCCTCTCTCTCTCTCTCGCTCTCTCTCTGTCTCTCAGCCTCCTGGTCTCTCTCTCGCTACATATCAAGAGATAGATTACCTAGCTGTATAAAGGTGCACCTATAGATAGATATGCATACGAATCAATTTGTTCGTCTGCAGACATACATGTGTGTACATGCCTGTATGTGTGTATCACTATACATACGTAGCACCCCGCAGTTGCGGAAAAGAGTGAGGGGGTGGCGAGGACGTGGTCAGTCTGCGAGGCTATGAAGAAGACCGCCGAAAATTATGCATTGAGCCCGCCGCAGGCGCCGATTTTTTTGTTAGAGCAATGTGGGTGGATCGCGGGGTGGGTCGCGGGCGGGTCGCGGGTGGGTCGCGGGCCGGGTCGCGGGCCGGGTCGCGGATGGGTTGCGGGGTGGGTCGCGGGTGGGTCGCTGGTGGGTCGCGGGTGGGTCGCGGGGGGGTCGCGGGGGGGTCGCGGATGGGTCGCGGGGTGGGTCGCGGGTGGGTCGCGGGGTGGGTCGCGGGGTGGGTCGCGGTGTGGGTCGCGGGTGGGTGGGTCACGGGGTGGGTCCCAGGGTGGGTCGCAAATGACTCGCGAGCGGGTCACGGTGTGGGTCGCGGGGGGGCTGCGGGTGGGGGGCTGGGTCGCAGGGTGGGTCGCGGAGTGGCTCGCGGGGTGGGTCGCGGGGTGGGTCGCGGGTGGGTCGCGGGGTGGGTCGCGGGGGGGACGACGACAACAACCAACAACAACAACAACAACAACAACAACAACAACAACCACCACAACAACCACAACAGCAACAACAATAATCATTTCAAGACTGTTCGCCCTTTATCTGCTCGGGTGTCGAATAACGCGAATTTCCCAAACCCTCGATACCCGCCCTTTTCGTCTTCGATCGAACCCTTTTTGAAGGGTAGACCTTTCTTCCCTGCAGGCCGGGCCCCGGCAAGCGGCGGGGCGGCCGCGGACCGTCGGCCTGGCCAGCGGCAGCGCTGATCGGCGGGGCGGCCGCGGACCGTCGACCCGACCCCAAGAGGGACGGACAGGGGACCGACCACGACGACAACGACGACGACGACGTCGACGACGACGGCAACGACGGCGACGGCGACGACGACGACGACGAGCCAAAGCGAGAGCGAGAGAGAACGACAGCAGAGCCACGAAGGACACGAAGTAGGCCACGAAGGGCGACAGCGGGGAAACGAAGGGAATACGTATGGGGCCACGAAGAGCGCGAACGAACGTGGGCCACGAAGGGCAGATAATGCGGGGCCACAGAAGGCAACGATGGGGCCACTGAGGGTAGCACCTGGGCCACGTAGGACAATGAGGGGACCACAAACGGCGACAGCGGGGCCACGAAGGGCATGCACATGGGGCCACAAAGGGCGCGAACGAGCGGGGGCCACGAAGGGCATACGTATGTTGGGCCGCGGAGGGTAAGGACGGGGCCACTGTGGGCAGCAACGGGGACACGAAGGGCAGCGAGGGGGCCACGAAGGGCGACAGCGGGGCCACGAAGGGCATGCATATGGGGCCACCACGAGCGCGAACGAGCGGGAGCCACGAAGGGCATACATATATGGGGCCACGAAACAAAGCGAGGGGGCCACGAAGGGCTGCAACGGGGCCACGAAACAAACCGAGGGGGCCACGAAGGGGTGCAACGGGGCCACGAAGGGCTGCAACGGGGCCACGGAGGGCAGCGAGGGGGCCACGAAGGGCTGCAACGGGGCCACGAAACAAAGCGAGGGGGCCACGAAGGGCTGCAACGGGGCCACGAAGGGCAACGAGGAGGCCACGAAGGGCAGCAACGGGGCCACGGAGGGCAGCGAGGGGGCCACGAAGGGCTGCAACGTGGCCACGAAACAAAGAGAGGGGGCCACGAAGGGCTGCAACGGGGCCACGAAGGGCAGCGAGATCCCGATTCCTAGGTAATCTGTGAAGGAGTCCTAAGCGTGAGCGCGACTCCTGGGTGCCTGGGCGTCGGGAGCGCAGCGCTGGAGTAAATCGCAAAAAAAATCAAACGCAAGGGCGCTATTCTTGAGTAAATTGCCAGCAAGTCTCCAGCGAGAGCGCGACTCCAGAGCGCAGGAGGAGCGATTCCTCAATAAATCGTAAGGAAGTCCCAAGCAAGAGCGCGATTTTTGAATAAAATGCGAGGAAGTCCCGGGCGGGAGCGGGGGTCCTGGCTAAAGTGTGAGGAAGTCTCAGGCGGGAGCCGTTGTTGTTGTAACCGGGGGGCCACGGGGCCAGTTTGAGCAAGAAGACTTTCCCTGTCAAAAAACAAGGTGCGAGCCCCGGGGGGGGCACTTCAATTGAAAAAATCAATGTGCACCGGTGGGGGGGATCAACAATAATTATTCCTCAAGAATGAGAGTTCAACAACAACAACACCAACAACAACAACAACAACAACAACAACAACAATTACTAGCACGTGGGGACACTCCGTTCTCACCAGTGCCAGGGTTTTCATAGGAGGCGGGCAATACCCCCACTTTGTGGGGGGGCCGGTTCAAGCTCTACCAAATTTCCAAACGACTCTTCGCCACCACCCACACCCAGCTTCCCGCCCTATGACGTTCGGACACTTCACTTCGTGGCATGCGGACGACCGTGGCTACTATTCAGGGCCCCGCGGCCGACGACGACGGCGTGCGCGCGCGAAGAAAAAACGAATGTGTCCCGCATGGTATTATTTGACAGGGATGATGGCCCTGGCAGGTGCGCAACCGTTGTTGCAGAAGTTCGAAAAAGTTGCTCGCAAAAGCCCGTTTGACAGAAATGTTTAAAAAGTGTTGGGTTTCCTACGAATCCGCAAGAGCGCGCGGGATGAATTTTGACATTTTTTTGTTGAAAAACCATTGGTTTTTTGATGTTTTTATGTTAAAATCGCTACGAAAACTAAGGTTTTGGAAGGATTTCGTCTTGCGCGCGCGAATGTCCACTTTACCTTATTTTTTGCAAGGGATTCTTGAAGTTTGGTTATGTTAGAACAAGAAATGTCCACTTTAGCTTATTTTTTGCAAGGGAAAGCGGGCCGTAACAAAACAACCGGATCCGGACCAACCCGTTTTGCCTGAGACTTCCTCACGAAAATGATGAAAATGTGGCTGCGGCCTAGGCGCGGCGGGGGGGCCGCGCACCAGGGGCCCCAACAATAATTATTCTTTAGAAGTAATAATGTTCAACAACAACAACAACAACGCAACAAGCAGAATCGTCACCACGGTTCCCCCCTAGAGCCACGCACCCAGGGACAATGAATGACCGTTCGGCCCCCTCACTCCGATAACTATATAGATAAACATATATGCACATAAATATGTATGTATATTTTATATATATAAATATATATATCGTCACGAACATGAATCGAAATGAACTGGTACCTATTCCGAAGGAAAAAAAAAAAAAAAAAAAAAAAAAAAAAAAAAAAAAAAAAAAAAAAAAAAAAGATGGGGTCGAACACTCAAGACCCTGCAAATGATGACGCGCACAGGAAACACTGCACGTGCGCCTGCATGTATGTACAAAGGTGCGCACGCATATCACCACATTGACACACCTACAATACACGTATGCCTGCACGTAGACCGTCGCGCTGCCTCCCAATGCCAGTCAGCAAAACGGGGCACTGCACTACGCCTGAGAACTCACAACCGTGGTGACCATGAGCTCTTAGCTTCAAGCTCTCAGAGTACACAGACAGGTCGGTTCATCAAAAAGTGAATGTATTGCGAACGGGCGCGGCGACCGCAAGCGTACCTTCGTCACGCCCAGACCACATCCTCCGAATCCCCGCATTCATAGTGCAGATGGCTTCGAGCGCGGGGCCCCCGCCCCACCTTTCCTCACCCGAGGCAAGCCAAAATGCTGCAGCACAGACTCAACACGCACGGTCCACATATAGGCCCAGCTGGGCCTCCAGTACTCATCTAGAGAGGGCCCGCTAGGGCCGCATGTGTCTACACAGTCACTGCGTTCAGCACTGATCAAAAACAAAAATCGTGCGTCATCGAGGCTGGTGACCCTGACGGCCTCAGAAATCCTCAAACGCCTCATCCCTGCTCGGCTCACGTGGCCAGCGGCCTGGCCGCTGCGGGCCGACATATGATCCGGCCTCTCCAACCTCGCTCTGCATATCCAGACTCTCTTCCCTTTCTGGCACGGTCTCGAGCAGAGGGTCCGCCAGAGCCCTGACCTCCTTGATCATCGTCTCGATGAGCCGCAGCCGCTGGTCCACGACTTCTTGGAGCTCCTGGCCCCCCTCTTCGCACAGGTTCTCGATGGCAGTCTTAAACTCCTGATTGTCCGATGACACTCCACATCTCCGAATCGGACGCGCCTGGGTCCTCGTATCCGTGTGCGCGCGGTATCTTCAGACTTGGGATCACGTCGTGCATGCCGTCCGACATATGCGGCTCTCTGTTCTTCAGGATAACTGCGTACGCTGCGTCCGACGAGCTCGTGGGCGTCAGCGTGATCTTCGTCTTGTTGTTGCGACTCTCGTACTCGCCGAACATACAAAGGCGGGTCACCACCTTGTACGTCGTCCGTGTGTAGCGGACTGGTTCCGCTCGTATGCTCTCGTAGAGGCTCCTTGACTCGCCCACTGACAGCTGACTCTCGAACTTTACCATCGCGGCAGTGGCCCTTGGGATCGCTACTGGCGTTCGCTCTGCCGGATTCCTGCTTAGACCGAACCGAAAGTAGCTGGCGACGGATCCGTGCCCGTGCTGCTGCTGCCATCACCACTGGCTCATCTGCTAATTGATATTCTCCGCTCGTCATCGTAGCTCTCATCATGTCGGCAGGTTCAGCCTTGTCCTTAGTTAGTATGTCAGCCAACTGCAGGGCAGATGGTACCCACCGATAGCACAACCCAAGACGACGAACACTTTCTTTCGCAATCACTAAATCGACAGCAACCCGCTTATCAGCACACGACCCCGCACCCCCACACCCCCCGATATGATCACACAGCGACTTGCAATCGGCGACGGCGACAGGGGCCAGAGGAGTGGAAGAAATTCTGCCCGACGACGAAGACAAAATTCACCGTTACTCCCCTCTAATAGTAGACAAGATACCCATTCCAGATGCCCGAGACCGCCCATCTGCGCCTGAGTTTCTGCGGCTAGGGTCGACGACGTGACGCGACGTAGACGGTAACTCTTCCAGACCAAGGGAGTCCAGGGGCTCAACTCGTTTTGTAGCATCCTCTCGTCCGTGGCTGCAATGACGCATCCAGCCAGTGTCCCCGACCTCGATGCATTCTGATTGGACGCGTCAGCGCGCATGATGACCCTCAATCTACCCATGGGAATGGCCTTGATCTTCCACGCAAGGTTTGAGAACTGTTTAGCTCGACGGACGATTGTGTTGCCGTGTCTCACGTGGCCGACGGTCGGTCTCGGCATACATTGTTGACTCATGGACACCTGCGCTGCTAGATCAGGTCTAGATTCTCGAGCTAGCCAGTTCCCGCCCCCAAGCATGGCTCTGAAGTTCGCAATCTCCTTGTCGGTTGTCGGGGTCCCGGGGGAGGCTCGAGGTCTAAATCCTGCAGGTTTCATGCTGTCAGCGAACTCCTTTTGAGAAACGGTGATTTCCTTGGTCCTGGGATCTTGACGGATGTTTGAACCACAGAACTTGCCCTCATTCATCTTCCACTTCGGAAACGGAAACTGAGACCTGAGGTACTTGAGAAAGGCTTCATGCTTACTACCTTTTCCACCAGTCAGGATATCGCCCACGCGCGTGGCGATGAGACCGCACAGCCTGCGGCCCTCGAAAAGGAAGAACATGCACGGGTCCAGCTTCGACTGTCTCCAGCCCTCACTTTTACCAGTCGGTAGCCAGTCAAGGATCGCATTCTTGAACTTTCCCCACCATTGCGCTGGGGCATCGCTGAAGCCGTAGATCGGCCTGATCACCTTCAACAGCTGGTCTGGGTGCATCCCAGGCAGACCACCTCGAGGTTGTCGCAGATAGAGGTCACCACCTTCGCGCTGGATCGGGTCGGCCTCCAGGAACGCACCCTCCACGTCGCCGATCTGGACCTGGAAGCCGTGTGGGACGCCAGCAACTGATATGCAACCACCTGTCCGTTCTGAGATAACGTGGGGGAGGACGTCTTGTTCTCTCGCACCAGCGTCATCAGGTCGGGGTCCAGGTATCCTTGACTGCGCAGGCGCGCCTTGACGATCTCCGAGTCAGCGTCGTCGATCTTGCTGGTCAAGATCATCCTGCCTCCCACAATCCGCTCCGGTGTGGTCCGTCGCACTTCGTCTGACTTCACTCTATTCAGCGGCTCGGGTGCCTGCTTCACCTCGATCAGATTCGTCATCTCCTTCGTCACACCTGCCAGGATCTTCGTCTCACCCTCCGCGCTCAGCCACTTCGGGTCCTTCCGATTTATTTCACGACGACCTCCAGCCAGTAGAGCGTCCTCAAGTTCTTCCTCTGGCTCTGGATTCACGTACAACACTCTGAGCTCCTCGTCGTCTTCCTCCGCAGTGATCATCACCAGGGAGTCCTGTTCCTCCGTGATGCGTGGGATCTTCACAGGCGGCTCCTTGTCGATCTGATCCTCCTGCTTGCACGCCTTGGTCGGCGTGATCATCTCATTCGACACCGTCCTCTTGCCGACGACGCGGCGTCTCACAGTATATTGGTCCTGCTCCTTTGGTACCTCCTCCTGACCGGTGACTTGCTCATCCTCGTTCTGAACCTCGTCTTCCGCCTGGCCATCGTCAGCACCATGTTCAGATGCCGGCCCCTCTGTCTCCTGCTGCTGAGAAGAATCGGAACCTGGCGCCTGCCGTGCTCCACCTTCTCCGCCAGGAGGTCGTTCATCAGCCGTGATGTCCATGAAACCTCGCTGCGGACCCTGGCCGTCCATGCCTTCGCCAGTGCACGAAGTTCTAGTTGAACGTCCTCAGCAGCCAGCTTCTCCTCAGGTGTGGCCAGGCGCAGCTGCTCAGCGGCGGCTTTGATCACCGCACCAGGCATGGCCACCCAGTAGTCGCCGTTCACCGGTCCCAGAACGACAGCCGAGCCTCGCCAACGGGCGTGAGCCTTTTTACCCGGGACGCCACGTCCACGTCGCCATAAAGCAACACGATCACCTGGTTGAAAGACGCGGCCAGTCCTGGGTCGGCTGTCCAACTCAACGCGAGCGGTTCGGTTGTCCATATACTCAATCACGGCCTGACGAGCACATTGGCGACGCTTCTCCATCTCGGTAAACGGCTCGTCATGAAAGGCTGCGCTGTTGGCCACCACATTCGGCGTCTCCTGCATCAGGTCGGTCGGCACCTCCGGATTTCGGCCCAGAGCAATCTGGCATGGTGAGTGTCCGTGAACATGCAGGAGACTTCTTGGCCATCACCACTGCTCTGACACACTCCATCCAGCCGTCCTTGTCCGTTGGAGTGTTCTGGTCCAGCACTCTGCTAAGGATATCCTCGAACCAGCCACCGTGGCGTTCGACGTGACTTACTTGTTCGCGAACCTCACCGGCCGCGTCCATCACCTCGATGCCTTGCTTCTCGAAAGAGTCTATGATTTCCTGCCCGAGGTTTATCCTCCCCGCGTCGCACTTCAGGAACTTGGGCGGCCCGTAGGGCATGCTCCAGCTGGCCCCGAAGATCTCCTTCAGCGCCCTTCCCGTTTCCTGCTCGAAGAAGGGGGTCATCCGCTGAAGACCGCTACTCGGGCACACCACGTTAAGAGCCTTGATCTTCATGCCCGTCTTCCAGCTGGAAGTTCCTTCGCGTCCATCTCCACCAGTCTCAATGGCGCCACCTTGGACGGAACCTTCACAGGCCGGGAGGACTTGGGAAGCCCCCGCCCCTCGCAGACCGAGCATGAAAACCTCCGAGCCATCGCCGTTACCATCTCGCTGGCCTTCGCGCGCTTCAAGATGCGCACCATGTCCTCGTTGTCTGGATGCCCCAGATTCGCATGGATCCTGCGCAATGACAATTCCAATGACAGCTTCCTTCTCTTCACGATCTCGGGATCCCCCGTCACCGAGAGCACCTCCGTGCAATACCTGATGTCGCCCACCTCCAGCTGGCAACGCATCGCCTCTGCGACCCTCTTGCTCAGCCCCGTCGGGTACTCCTCGGAATATTCGCTTCTCCTGATGCTTTGCATGCGGTCCCAGCACCGCTGATGTTCGTGATTCCGACGGCATCGCAACACCCGCGCCACCCACTTCAGCGAGTCCGCGTTGGTTGCGAAGCACCACTCCTTCGACATCGGTGTGTTCGATGCATGAAGTCCGACTCGACATCCGCTCACAGACACCCTGTGAACCTCTTTCTCGCTACACAGATTCCACACGGGAGCGCATTCACAAGACTTCGCACTCGATGGGGCTTCGATGGTGAAATACTTGCTCTTCCTGATCTGCATCTTTGCCACCACCACGCAGAATCGCAAGTACCCGGTAGCCTCCCTGACCATTCTCCGATGCTCCTCTGGATCTTTCCCGCTGGTCCCTGGCGTAAGATTCTGCATGATGGTCAGGGCACCGCACGGAGGACTCATGCCGACGAACTCGGGCTCCTCCGCGTCGATCAGACGCAGGATGCGATGCCTGTCTTCAGCTCTTCGGGCGCCCCAGCCGTTCTTCACGCCATAGGCCCCATCCCAAGGTTCTGGAAGCCCAGGTTCTCTAACTCCACAGCCAGCCGCGGCTCTGAAAACAGCTCTAGACACTTCGGTTGCATCCCCAGACGAGCCTGAGCTGCCCTGGCTCCCTTCACCACCTCCTTCTTGGCCTTCCTGCCCATGATATCTGTCACTCCGACGGCCCTATAGCGCCTCCGACTCCTCTTCGTCATCGCTGGCCTCAGGGCCCCGGCCCGGCCCTACCGAAAACCAGCCGCCGCCGCCGCTACAAACTCCTCCAGGTCGGTCGCCTCAGATGTTGCCATCACATCTACATCAGCCGTTTGAATCTTCCTGCTCTCGCCGTTCTTCATCTCGCAGAGATTCAGCTGATAATGTCCGCCGGCGGCGACCTTCAGCGGCACGGCAACATTGACCCTGGTAAGTCTGATCTCGTCCCGCTCCATGTCCAGGATGGCGCCGGGAGCCTGGAGCATCGGCTTGCTAATCAGCAAGGGAATCCAGCCTGGCACCACACAGAGCCGAAGGAGTAACATCCTTCCGCCGATGCGACACTGCATCTCCACCGAGTAGATTGACGACAGCGTCTCCTGATTTCCAAACTTGAACGTCGTGGTCCTTTCCGGCTTCATTACTTTCATCTCCAGTCCTGCCCTCCTCATCTCCTGCTTGTGCCGCGACAGGATCTCCTCGCCGACCACTCCTGTGCCGCATCCAGTGTCCACGACGCCGTTTCCCGGCTCGTGGGCCGTCGTATTCAGCACCTCCGGGTACTCCAGGTCGCCGCCCTGACCGCTCAGGCTCCAGTACTCCTGGATGAGGGCCTGGACGTCCTCTTCCAGCTCCTCATAGGCGTCGATGACCGCGTCCATCTCGTCCTCGGAGTCCTCCTCGTCGGGCGGGTCGCCCCGGTGGTTCCGCAGCTCCATCTGGGTCTCGTCCTCGCAGACCTCGCACTCGAGACTCTCGTCGCCATCCTCGACCGTGTACACCACATTGGCGCCCTTCTCCTTGCCTTTGCCTTTGCCGTCCCGAGTCGGCGGTCGTCGCTGTCTCTTCGGCTTCTTGCAGTCCCGGCTGAAATGTCCGATCTCGTCACAGTTGTAGAATCGAACCCGCTTCGCCATGGTCTTGATGTCCAACTTCTTCGGTCCGAAGCCGCGTGCCAGCTGCTCTTTGGATATCTTATTGCGCTGGTCTCTCCAAGTCACCAGTATCTCGATGGCCTCGCTCTCGTCCAGGATGTCACTTTCATCTTCGTCCTCCTGTGAGCCAGTCATCAGCGTCTCGATGTCCAGGTGGCCGTCCTCTTCGTCGTCGACCACGTGCGCGTGGTATGTCCTCTGCTGTTGACCAAAGTCGGTTGTACCGTTGGGGAAAGTCGTCCTCAGTGCCGATGCTACATATCGCTCCTTGTACGATCTTGCTGAGGCCGCCAACACCACAGCCATACACTGAGGCGGAATATGAGTTCCCAGCAGCAACAGGTAGCCTCGAGTCATGTCTGGCAGCACCACGCCCTCGGCTTCGCCCTTGGCGAATGTCGCCTGGGCCCTGCCACAGTACGCTGCCATCGACTCGTTCTTTACCAGCTTCAGCGAAAACACCTCCTGGAGCGCCTCGCCAAGCCTGTCGTGCGCCGCGACGTCCGGGAAGCGGGTATCCAGTGTGTCGAACAGCACCTGCTCACCGCCCTCCGTCTCTAGATCGTCCACGTCGATGATCTCAATCGCCCGCGCCGCCACGTCGTGCAGTAATGTGAACAGCGTTGGCCCCATGGCCGTCGGCGGTGTCCTTATTGCCCGCTGTACGATGATGTACGCACGAGCCCACTTCTTCCAGATACGATAGTATCGATATGCGTCGGTTCCGTTGCCGGCGAATCTCCTGATACCGCCTGTCTGCCCAGCGTCCGTGTTCATCTGTCAGCGTACCGCCGGCACTGGCCCGAGCGCCTCCCTGCAACAGCTCCTGCTATCGCGCGGTCCGCTCCGCTCTATCAATGCAGATGGCTTCGAATGTGGCCCCCCCCACCTTTCCTCACCCGAGGCAAGCCAAAATGCTGCAGCACAGACTCAACACGCACGGTCCACATCTAGGCCCAGCTGGGCCTCCAGTACTCATCTAGAGGGGGCCCGCTAGGGCCGCATGTGTCTACACAGTCACTACGATTAGCACATAGGGACACGTTCGGGCACAAAGGGACAGCTGCTGCGTCAGCCCCTCGTTGCTGATGCTGCGCACTGACTTCGTTCGCGGATCGCGGCTGTTTGCTGATGCTCGGAATTCCCTGCTGCTGCTCAGTGTTGCGCGCTGTAGCTTACTGCTGCGTACTGGCGATTTCTGCTCTTGCACCCACGCTGATCAACTCTCATTATCCTGTTCGACCTGACCCCTGCCTTTTCCTCCTCCTCCTCCTCGTCAACATCCACTCGTGCCTCGTTCCTGCCTCCGGAGGTGGCTCCAAGAAGGGCTTCCAGAGAAAAAAAAGGGGCTGGCCACCTCCAGCAAGATTTTGCAACCACAGGGACCAGGGGCGCCATCTGGAACCTGAGGCCGCGACAGGAGGTGGCTCAATCCACTAAACTGGCCAGCTTTCCCGACCAGGGAGGAGTTTGCCCAAATCCAAGGCCCACACTACCCTCCTTCCATGGTCTGCTTCCTCCTCCTTCTCCTCCTCCTCCTCCTCCTGCTCCTTTTCCTCCTGCTCCTCCTCCTCCTCCTCCTCCTCCTCCTCCTCCTCCTCCTCCTCCTCCTGCTCCTGCTCCTGTTCCTCCGCCGCCTCCTCCTCCTTCTCCTCCTCCTCCTTTCCTCCGCCTCCTCCTCCCCCTCCTCCTCCTCCCTCCCCTCCTCCTCCTCCTCCTCCTCCTCCTCCTCATCCTCCCTCATCTTCATCCATCCTCCCTCCTCTCCTCCTCCTCCTCCCCTCCTCCTCCTCCTCCTCCTCATCATCCATCATCATCATCATCATCATCATCATCAAATCATCATCATCATTCATCATCACATCATCATCATCATCATCATCATCATAATCATCATCATCATCATCATCATCAATCATCGTCATCATCATCAACATCATCAGCAATCATCATCATCATCATCATCATCAGGCATCATCATCATCATCATCATCATCATCATCATCATCATCATCATCATCATCATCATCATCGTCATCATCATCATCACCATGATGATCATCAGCAGCATCATCATCAGCATCATCAATCAGCATCATCAGCATCATCATCCTAACCATCATCATCATCAATCATCATCAGCATCAGCATCAGCAGAATCATCATCATCATCAGCATCATCATCAGCATCAGCATCAGCATCAGCAGCATCATCATCAGCATCATCATCATCAGAATCATCATCATCCTCATCCTCATCCTGATCCTCCTCCTCATCATCATCATCAACATCAGCATCATCAGCATCAGCACCAGCATCAGCATTATCATCATCAGCATCATCACCATCAGAATCATCCTCATCCTCATCCTCATCCTCATCCTCATCCTCATCCTCCTCCTCATCATCACCATCATCATCCTCATCCTCATCAACACCATCATCATCATCATCAGCATCATTAGCATCATCACAATCAGCATCATCATCATCGTCGTCATCGTCGTCGTCATCAGCAGCAGCAGCATCATCACAATCATCATCATCATCATAATCAACACCATCATCATCATCATCATCATCATCATCATCATCGCCAGCATCATCATCATCATCGTCATCATCATCATCGTCATCAGCATCATCATCCTCATCCTCATCCTCACCATCATCATTATCAGCATCATCATCATCATCATCATCATCATCATCATCATCATCATCATCATCCGCCTCCTCCTCCTCCTCCTGCTCCTTCTCCTCCTGCTCCTGCTCCTCCTCCTCCTCCGCCTCCGCCTCCGCCTTCGCCTTCGCCTCCGCCTCCGCCTCCTCCTCTTCCTCCTCCTCATTGGCTCAAGCATTTCACTCCTGGTCAGGTCCAGGAGCTTGGGGCTCGAACATTTCGCGTTCGCTTCCGCCCCCAGAGTTTTTTCGGATCATTCCCCACCAGTCTGTCATGCCTGCCACTCCTGCGAAGGAGCACCTCTCCATCGTGATCTGCGGGCATGTCGACATCGGCGAGAGCACCACCACCGCCGATGTCGACATGCCCGCAGATGTGGTGGTGCTCTCGCCGATGTCGACATGCCCGCAGATCACGATGGAGAGGTGCTCCTTCGCAGGAGTGGCAGGCATGACAGACTGGTGGGGAATGATCCGAAAAAACTCTGCGGCCTTCTGGAACGCGAGCTGGAGAAGCTGAAGGAGGCGGCCGTATGCCTAGTACCAGGCTCCATCGCCTTCACGTTCTACATGGACCGTCAGAACGAGGAGCACGAGTGCGGGGTGACCAGCGCATGCACCACCCAAGACTTTTACACCGAGAAGTGGCACTACAGAGTCGTCATCGATGCCCCAGGCCATCGCGATATCAACAAGGACGAAAACCTGAAGAAGAAGTCTGACGAAAGTACGGCAAGGACTGCGCCACCCACAGATACAAGCAGTTCTGCTATGCCGTAATCGGAAAGAAATGAAGATCATGCTGGTCAAGGACGGGTGGTGCAAGGACTTCGAAGAGAAGGAAACGCCTGCGATGCCTGTCTCCGGCCGGATGGGCGACTACCTGCTAACGAAGTCTGTCAACATGGACTGGTGGAAGGAGTGCGTCGACGAGTACGGCAAGGCCCGTGCCATGCAAAAACATCCATCATAATCGTTCCAGGATGGTTTTACCTTTCCCCGCTTGCCGTCTGAGGCAAGCCATGCTGCAATTAGGGCTCGCTCCTGCCCTTTGCATTTCGCTGCCCTTTGGTGCATAAGAATCGTGGAAGAGGCCCGCGGGATGAGTCTTCCCCGCTCTCCGTGATGAGCCGAGGTCTGCATCAGAGTTGCTTTGAATTTCTTGTCTTGTGCACTATTGCGGTGTGCACCCGTGCAGTCGTCTTGATTCTAAGTGGCACTGTGCTTAGTATGTGTTGCCCATTCGATGAAAGCTTGTAAAAGACAGGCCGTAGAAGTCAGTGAAACAGGTTGAGAGCTTCCCAAAAGGGTGGTGCTTCCCTGAAAATCATGCACGGCAGCCCTGACAGAAGGGAGTGGCTCGGCGATTGGAGCTCCGCCGAGTCCTACGGCCCATCCCCACAGCGGGATCCCTGGCCGCGGGCGGCTAGTAGTCACCAGGCGAACGCTACCCTCCACTACGCGCTGATCCTCCTCCTCCTCAGCCTTACTCCTCCTCCTTACTCCTCCTCCTCCTCCTCCTCCTCCTCCTCCTCCTCCTCCTCCTCCTCCTCCTCCGCCTCCTCCTCCTGCTCCTGCTTTCCCCCTTGTGTCCCCCTTGGCAGGCCGGGCGTTTCGCCTGAGACTTCCTTACCACTTATGACTCTGAAGCTTTACTAGTGAGAACAGCTTGACAGATGGAGGGCGGGTCGTTTTCAAAAGGTGGCTCTCGCCTTAGCGCCGCGCACATTCGCATTGAAAAATTGACAAAGTTTCACGGATTGAAGACGGGTGGTTTTCAAAATGTGGCTCTCGCCTTAGTGCCGCGCACATTCGATTTCAAAATGTGCAAGGGTTTCACGGATTGAGGGCGGGTCGTTCTCAAAAGGTGGCTCTCGCCTTAGCGCCGCGCACGTTCATTTTCAAAATTTGCAAGAGTTCCACGGATTCAGGGCGGGTCGTTTTCAAAATGTGGCTCTCGCCTTAGCGCCGCGCACATTCTTTTTCAAACATTTGCAAGAGCTCCACGGACTGAGGGCGGATTGTTTTCAAAATGTGACTCTCGCCTTAGCGCCGAACACGTTCGTTTTCAAACTTTGCAAGAGTTTCATGTATTCCCACGGTCAACGTACCAGAAATGGCGTTTTGGCAGGATTCTGGATTATGAGGGTGCAACACTTATGTTGATTCGCGGCGTTCAAATCTAAAAAATGGCGCTCTGGCACGGTTCTGCATCGTCAAGACGCAGCAGTCAGGTTGATACGTGGCGTTGAAATCCCGAGAACAATGTTGTGGCATGCCTCAAGATCTTCAAACAGTTGTCTTCTAACGAGGCAGTTCCCTCAATGGAATTGAAGCGTTGTAGGGGCCCATGAAGAGGGAGCTTGGAGGGAGGGTTAATTCCATCATCGTTGATGACTCTTGGGTTTACACTGGTCCTCCTCCTCCTCAGCATCTTCCTCCTCCTCCTCCTCCTCCGCCTCCTCCTCCTCGCTCCGCCTGCTTTCGACACACGCGGACCGCGGCGGCGGGTCTGCCGACGGACTCGTGCACGGCCAGCGTAGGCATCGGGGGTGGTGGTGGGAAATGCCATGGGCGAAGTGCCGTGGTCTGATGACTGGGCTTCTCAACCCTGGGGGCTTTACCCAGGAGATCTAAGAGAAGAGGGAGAGGGAGAGGGAGAGGGAGAGGGGGAGAGGGCAAGCTAGGTGCGCTCGCGTCATATCTGACGTCCTACCCTCCCTCCCATCCCTTACCATGGCGCTGATTTTCTCTATCCGCGGACGCGTGTCGTAGCGGACCTGTGGCTCCGCGCGCGCGTGCGTAGTGGGTGGTGGTGCACGTGCGTGCGTGCGTGCGTGTGTGCGTGGTGTGTGGTGGTGGTGGTGGTGGTGGTGTGGGTGGTGTGGGTGGGTGGTGGTGCTGGTGCTGGTGGTGGTGGTGGTGGTGGTGGTGGTGGTGGTGGTGGTGGTGGTGGTGGTGGTGGTGCGGCGCGGTGGTGGCGGGCGGATGGGCGCGCGAGAAAGAGGCCCGCGCTGGGGCGAGAACGCCATCCTGAACGACGGAGGCCAAACACCGATCCGAAAATGAGGCCCACGCTGCAGCGGGAGCACGATTCGGAACGATTCGGGAGCAGAAATGAGGCCGGCGCCTCAGCGAGAGCAGCATTTTGGAAAAAAACGTAGGCGAAAACGCAACTCACGGGAATCCTGTGTAAAAAACAGTGTGCGGGGGGGGGGTCTAATACTTTCAGGCCGCCACCGGGGGAAGAGGGAGAGTAGTATTCATATTGAGTAATTGTAGAGATGGGGAGGTCAGCGGCGAGCCTGGGGGGAAGTAAGGAGCGGGCCATCGCAAAGGGCTCGGAAAGTCCCCGGCCTTCTGAGAGGTTGTCCAGGCCTTCCCCGAAGAAGCACGGATCACTTCTCAAAAGCCGCGCGGGTTCCTGGGCAGTCACGCCGCCTTCTGAGGGCCTTCTGCTTCTCATTTCCCCCCCCCCCTCGCTCGCCGCCGAGGGGGGCAAGCTGGGCGCGCTCGCGCCACACCTGGCATCCCGCCCCTCCCACTGCGCTGGCTGTTTCCTCAATCCGCCGACAGGTGACATGGCGCACGCCATCGCGACAAAAGAAAGGGAGCTATGTACGCTGGAACAGGATCAGGGAGACGTAAGACTCTGGTTCGGGGGACTCGGGTTGGCCTGCCGGGGCCGTCAAAAAAATTGCGAGACCCGGTGCGAGATGTGATGCGAGCTCCCGCTGCAGCACGAAAACTGGACCGTCAAAATCCAGGACGGGCTCGTCAAAAACCGCTGGCAAATCACCCGAGTTCTGGCGAACTCGAGTCTTACGTTTCCCCGAGAGGTGGCGGAAAGAACGGAGGATGAGCAGGAAGTGCAGCCGGACCCGAGACAGAAGAACATCCTTCAAGAACTTGCCGACCCTCCACCAGCCAAGCTGAGGAGCAGTCGAGGGCACTCTCCCCCAGGATGCACAAGAACAGCCAACACACTCGAAGAACAGCAGGGTACCCTCCCCGAGCCGACCTCGATCTCATACCTCGGTCCGACTGTAGTGGAGAGGCAGAGGGAGAGGGAGAGGGAGCGGGAGACCGAGACTGAAGGGGCCCAGGGACACACAAATAAATACACAAATCCCAGGGTCTCCCATATTTTCCCATATTTTGGGGGTTTTCGTCTTCCCCCCCACTTCCTATAGTTTCCCATATTTTCCCGGCAAACGACAATTCATTGTCTGTGTTTCTTTCCCTCCTCAGAGACCCACGACCGACACCGCCATCGTTGTCAATCGGGTGTGACCCTGAAGGCCCCGACCTTTGCCCCGGGGCCGGCTCCCTTCTGACCAACAACCAGACCACCCAGCGACCGCTGGTTTCGCCG